>CM033473.1:110350013-110839816 GCA_019447015.1 Hymenochirus boettgeri
ACCCAGTCGTTGGTAATTATTCTCATCGACTTAGTATAATACAGTACACAAAATATAATTTGACGAATAATTCACTTGCATATTGATACTATTTATGGCAGCTGTAACCACAGGAAAAAATGTTTTGACTGACTTTATAAATGCTAAAAATATATATGTGTGCCTAAATTATCTTCCTGTCTGTAATTCTCATAAATCTAAGGTGATAACTGTAAAGTTACTGTGCTTTTCAATTTTATTTCTGATAAACAAACAGAATCACTTGTATACCATCACAGGAGTTGTTTTTATTTCCATTCGGAATCAGATTTTGATTTAGTTTTCCAAACACGTTTTTTGTCACATCTTGCTGAGTGTTGTGTATTTCTGAGCCCTACCAATCTGTCTTATTTTTTTGTCTACTTGGGTGGGTAGGTGCACTAATGGCGTCAAAACAGATTCATTTTTATACTCTGCAGATGCTTTTGGGATTTTACAGCTATGAGCCCTATTGGGTCTTATTTATAACATTTAGTCCATATTTGAATACAACTTCAAAAGATTATTAGGTTATTAGTGAGGATGCACAAACCCACCAGTGTTATACCATGACCTGGATGAACGAGAACCTTCACAACCACCAGTGTTATTTTCACTTTATAATATGATGCTTTGTTCACCAATAGACATCCTTAGAAGATGGACTCATGTCTTTATTTAATCTACAATACTAAGTAACTATGTACTATGCTGTCTGGTACTGTATATCCAGTGTATTGGAGAAATATCGTATTGTACACACAAAACTTCTCACATGTCACATCAAAGCCCCTCATTTAATGCAAGTGGTGCGAGTGCAGAAGTAACAACTCATTGTTGTTTAAATTATTTTTAAAGGTAAACTGTGCGCTGGCAATCTTCCCTTTTTTGTGTGTACAGATAATGGCTGTTTATCATTTCTACCATCTGTTCAACTCCATAATGTGGGTTAGAGCAAGTGCTGGCACAAGGGTGCTTCTAGTAGCTGGTCAACACAGATAACTAGATTTGTTAGTGGGTATTCTAAACAATGATGTGTGCAGTGTGGGAGTAAAATTGTTTAAAGAGCAACTGAAAACTAAACACTGAATCAGAAGGCTGAGTTTTTGATGTGGGTGCTGCAAAATATATCCAACAAGGGATTTGGGTTTTATTCTCCAACATTCTAGTATCACACTGTGTGGCTACTTATTGTGCTCTTTGCACATGTTCAAACCTAAACTATTGCAGGAACTAGTTACAGCCTACTATTATTCTCTAGCCAATTGTTAGGAAGTGTTATGTTCCATCTGTTCATTTTCTTCTTACTGTGTGCTGTTGGGTTTTTCCAGCACATCCTCATCTCCTTTTGGCATTCACATGGTTCGGGTCTCGTGGTCCAGGACGAAGGAGATCTTATCAGATTTAAATCTTCTTTTTGGCAATGCTGGCTCATCCTTTACCCTCTTCTGGTGTCCATTGGCTGTGCTTCCTTTATAAGCCTGTTTGGTTAATCTTTTCATTGCCCATCAGTGATGTGTTTAGGTGGGATTACTGGAGCCCGGAATCCCCCTTCTGCTATGTGTCCTGTACCTTTAACCAAAAAAAATAAATGTTTGTGCTAGGGGCAATCAGGGGGCAGCATTCAAGTGGCCCCCTAGCCCCCTTGATCTCCCCTCGGTTTTCCAATGGGGGGATTGGGAGATAACGCACCTTTTCTGCTGTACAGTAGCAGCTGGGTTCCACAAGGAAGTTTGGGTCTGTGTGTTAAGGGAGACCCCGGTGACAACACAGGATTTCCTTCTTTACCGGGGTCCTTCCTTAGGCTTCCCCCTGTATGCCCCTGGTGGTCTAGATTGCAGTGCAGTAAAGGCTATAGTACTGATCACCTAATTATTAGAGATGTCCGAACTTCACAAAATCCGCTCCGCTCGAGGATCCGCAGATTTTCGAAAAAATCAGAAAATTCGTATTAATTTAACGTTAAAACGCATTAAAATGAAAGTTCGGCAAAATCCGCATTAAAAGTGGTCTAAATAGCCTTGGTAACGTACACTTAATCACTCAGGGACCTTGGAAACACATATCAATGCCTACAATACCTAAAAATTACAGTCCGCTAGCGTGAATTTAAAAATACGTATTCTTCGAAAATACGAGGATTTCCAAAAAAAACAGAGGATTTCCGTAAATACGAGGATTTCCGTAAATACGAGGATTTCTGTAAATACGAGGATTCTTTGGAAATACGGACCCGAACCGGAACTTCGATGATTCATTGCTTTTTACTACATCCTGCCTGTGTTACAGCAAAATGTCGAGCTTTGCAGGAGCTGTTTGCTACCCAATACCTCCGATACGGGGGTATGATGAAATTCCATTAGGCATACGACATATGCGGCGCAGGAAGCACGCAATAATGGAGGGCCTGCAGCGCCGGCGGGCGCGCGTCCACTCCAGCCCCATGTCTACATCCAGAGACAGTGGTCTGATCTTAAGAGGAAAGGCTCATTATGTGGAAGCCATACGGTAACTTATGGAAGGCAAGTATACTTTTTATTATTACTGTATTGTAATAAGTAGTAAAATTTTAATTCACTTCTGGCCAAAAAACATATTTATTATATATTTTAAAAACATCAATAATCATAAATTTGGCTTGAAGGAGAAGATGAGAGATGAGAGAGAGAGAGAGAGAGATCCAAGTTCTTTGTTTCTCATTCACTGGTTATTTACATATCATTATTATTATTTATATTATTCAATCACGCCCTATTTAAAGGGTAAGTAAACTAAAAAATAATCACTGAAAGTAACTTTATTAACACATAACAACTATAATTCAAAATGATACTCACACATAGAATCAGGTAAACACACTTGGTGGTCCACCCTCCATTTCTATGGCAGCCTTATTTAAAGGCTATAAAGTTAAAAATGAAATCGATCTAAAAATTGATTCTTTTACTTATAATGACACTGATACCCTCACATAGACACCGTTAAACACACTTTACTGACCCACCCTTTTAGTCACTGGCAGCCTATTAAAGGGAAAGTAAAGTCAAAAAGGAAATTTTGATCAATTATAAAAATTGATTTTACACTCCAAATTAAAAATGTTGTGTTACCACACAAAATCTGTACAGCTACAAGTACACACGCTACTGAGGCTCCCCTACACCACACAAACTTTCCTTTCATGGCTACAATACACACAATAAAAATAAGTAATATGCCAGAATAAGGTATAAATGAAATCATGCCATAGAAATATGATTGACTTTTAAAGCAACAATAACATATGCCTTATTTAATCTGTATTTTCAAGCAGAATTCAAGATATAATTAAATTACCTTAGTAGATATCATTCATTAGTATTTTTTTATTTTAATTTGCAGCGGAATATCCTCTGACACCCCACCACCACCACCACCGTCACAAGCCAAGGCAGAATGTAAGTGTAAGCCTATTGAAAAAAAAAAAAATTCTACATTTTTCATTTGACCAAGGCCACATTACAGCGCACATTCCCAGAAACAAGCCAAAGTGCGTGTGAAATTGTGAAATTATCAGTCATATTAATTGAATTTTATATTTTACTGATAAATCTTAGTAAAAAAATGCAACAAATCTATTAATTTGCTTGAGAGACAGATCACAGTTCTTCTCATTTCTCATTCCCTTATTGTCCCCGACTCCCATGTTTGGCTGTTCTTGCCTCAGTTTTTTGAGCTTAAGTCACGAAATTCGGTTTAAACGTGGCAGTACAAGTGTGTCGATTATCTTAAGTATCCTTTCCAACATTGTCCAACAAACACATACTTCATGACCCCACACAGCTATTCACCACCTACTGGGGCAACTAAAGTGAAAATGACATGTTGATTAGGTCTATCTTGAAAAGGTTATTTTATAAATGGTAAATGAACCACTAAACCTAAACAGATACAGGTAACACAACACAAACTATGATATCTCCTCATACACCATAACCCTCCCAACCTTCCCTTTCATTTTTTTGGTCTGAAGAAATACCTTCAGAATATCATTGTTCTTTTTTTATATTTAACCTTCAGATGATGACTTTTCCACCCCACCCCCCTGCTGAGACGCCAGCGTGTGGAGGATGAGTGGTCTTCCTGCAGCCAAGAAGTAAGTGCATCCTACTGAGATTAATGTTTTTAAAATCTTTCATTAACCAGTTTTTTCATTGCATTTTTGTGGTTCAAAAAAATTCCAAGAAATGTTCACCTATATAGCCTTTTAGGAAATGTTATTATACATGTAATATTTACTAATGGAGTTGGACAGTGATGTTGAAATAAAACATTTTTTTTTCTAAAAGCAAGACCAGCCTTCCAGCCCCTCCCTCTCCTCCAGCCGCTCCAGCCACTCCATCCCCCTCCAGCCGCTCCAGCCCCTCCAGCCCCTCTGGTGGCCGATTGCTAAAATCGTAAGTAATCACATGCAACGTTAATGAAATGTTATATACCAAGCTATTAATATCTGTATTTTCCCAGTGTAAAAATCCACGCTACATGATTGCCAACATTGATTACTGTGGGTTTGACAAGCTTTTATGGGGGCTGCACCACTATCCAAAATTTTGTATGTGCACCAGTACTAGTGATAAAAAACAAAGAAGTTCTGATACAATTTGCAATAAACGTAATGTTTTATGCCAGCCATTACCTCACTGCTGTTTATCAGTGATCCCCATGATGCCAATAAATCACTTTAAGTGGAAGTTTAGTGATAATATATATTCTTTTAAGAAAAAAAGAGACAGGTAGTATTATCCATCCAATGACCTTAATCTGCCCATTTAGCATTGGTCTGTATAAATAAATGCAACCGAAATACTGACTTCCTGTTTGCAGGACCCTAATAGAGATCGTTATGGTCTTGCCCTGTGACCCAGTCCCTGGGTTGATCAGTTGCTCAGTAGAGATCTAAAGCATGTGTAACCCCATCCAACGCAATGAATAGAAATCACTGTTACCATAAATAGGTATGCATAATATAAAATAAGAATTTTAGACAATAATGATTTTATACTGAGGTTTCCTTTTTATGAACATACCGCAACAATTATTGCATTGCAGTACCATGTATGTGTAACTAGCAGTCAGGTGCAAAATTGCATCACCCGCATGGTGCTTTAGGAAGTGCTCGAAATCTTCAACACAATTCTCTCAATATCTTCCTCCACAGAATTCAGAGCATGCGTCAGGGAGATGCGCACATGGGGGAGCGCTGGACCGCCGCCTGACCAGACTGGAGAGGAGGGTATCCAGGCTGGAACCCCATTGATTTTTTTTTTTTATGTATATAGTTTAAAAAAAAAAAAAAAAAATTTAATATTTTATACTTATATACGAATATATATAAAAATAATATATATAAATTATAGTAAAAATTGTATTGAAAAAAAAATGTTTTGGGCTTTATTTTTCGATATATCAAATATCAGATAGATTCATAATCAATTTTATTTGAAAAATTACAATAACATTCTTAGCTATATGGTCTGGTACTTATAATTGTATATACCTTACCATTAATGCCATTACACAACACCACATTGGCCACATCCCTATATAGTAGTTTGCACACAACAAGGGAAGAAGGCGATGGGGTACTGGGTTACATGGGTTTGCCCATTGTGTGGGGGCCAGGCAGGCTTGGCCCCACTGGACATAACCCTCACCTCATTGGCTTCTCTCCCTCAGAGTGATGCTTCATGCAAAGGAAAGCGGGTGGGTGGTAAACGGGTAGTAAGCTTTTGTAGGAACAGCACCTGAGTTCAGCAGGCCCACTGCGATTTGCCACCTTGTTGTGGGCCAAGGCAGGCTTGGCCCACTGGACATACCCTCACCCCATCTGGCTTCTCTCCCTCAGAGTATTGTTCGTGCACAGGGAAAGCGGGGTGGTTGACGTGTAAGGCTTCGTAGGAACAGCACATTGAGTTACAGCAGGCCCACACTTTGTAATATTGAGTACTGCTTAGGTCAGGCAGGATGACCAAGAGGCTTGAAAACATTAGCCACACGAGACCTGTTGCGGCTGTATTGAGATGGTCAGAGTAGAGACACCACAAAGGGTGCCTCATGGAGAGAGAAGGAAGAACAAATATGGAGTACTGCTCTCGGGCCAGGTGGAGTGACCCAGAGCTGAAAACATTAGCCACAGAGTAGTGTTGTGGCTGTATGAGATGGTCAGAGTAGAGTACACCACAAAGGTGCCTCGTGAGAGAGAAAGGAAGAACAAATATGGAGTATTGCTCTCGGGCCAGGCAGGATTGACTTTAGAGCTGAAAACATTAGCCCACGAGTAGCTGTTGCGGCTGTTTATGGAGTGGTCAGAGTAGAGACACCCACAAAGGTGCCTCATGGAGAGAGAAGAAGAACAAGACAATATGGAGTAATGCTCTCGGGCAGGGTGGATTGACCAGAGTTGAAAACATTGCCACAGAGTAGCTGTTGCGGCTGTTGAGATGGTCAGGTAGTGGACACCACCAAGGTGCCTCAGAAGAGAGAGGAAGAACAAATATGAGGAGTATTCGCTCTCAGGCAAGTAGGATCGACCCAATCTTAGAGAAATTAGCCACAGAGTAGCTGTTCCAGCAGAGCATTTGTTATTTCACAACTTGAATGCAGTAGACAAGGTAGTAGGAACCATAGACCTGCCAATTAGAAAAATTAGCCATTTGCCAGCTAAGCTGGCATCAGCTAAGCTTTAGGTATAAAATGAGGCGGAAGGAGCGTAACGGGTGGCCAGGGGCAGGAGGCCTTCAGTCAAGGGCAATCAGCAATAGGGGGCTGTACTGAGATGTGATCCACGCCTTCATCTTATGATGGTAAGGCGGTCCACATTCTCAGTGGAGAGATGGGTCCTCTCTCCGTTACAACACCCCCTGCCCGCCTGAAGGTCTCTCTGAAAGAACACTGGGTGATGGGCATGAAAGGAACTCGATGACATACTGTGCCAACTACGGCCAGATATCACGCCTCGCCACCCAGTAGTCCAGTGGATCCCAGTCTCTGATGTGGCTACACCGCCTGGATCTGATGTAGTTGGTGACCTGGCGACTGAGGTGTTACCTGGTGGAGTTGCCAGGAGATGGCCTTGGCAACTGTGGCTGGAAGAAGACCACCTCCAGTGTACTGCTGCTCCTCCTGTCAGGCACAGGGGGACAGTGAGCCCTGTTGATCCCAACATCAAGGTGGTAGGCCTGCCAGTACCTGGAAGGAAGAACAGAGGCAACGTAGCAGTGTTGCCTCATAGTGCTGCATTCTACCTTCCTCGAGATACGGGGAAAAACTCCGACACTCTACCCTTATAGCGGGGATCTATATAAGGGTGGTCACCCAGTAACTGCTCTCTCTCTTTG
The DNA here is from genome assembly GCA_019447015.1 of Hymenochirus boettgeri. NCBI lineage: Eukaryota > Metazoa > Chordata > Amphibia > Anura > Pipidae > Hymenochirus > Hymenochirus boettgeri. The sequence goes on from CM033473.1 coordinate 110,357,408, forward strand.
ATGGCCCTAATCCTGTCCTCGATGTCACATGAGGACAATGTGTCGGGCTCAACCTCTTCCCAACCATGAATTAAATGTGGTACTTGGGGGGTTGGAGATGTCCCCCTAGAGGAATGCCCCAATTTCCCCTTGTGCAGGTCACATAAATCCCCCTCCTCATCGACCGGCTTGCTCTTTGCACTGTGGTTCGGGCTCGGAAAGCATCATGGTGTCGGCGTCCTCCTCTTCCAGTAGCTGTGCTCGACAGCGGTAGGCCCTGTCAAGTATGCGCGCGAGAGTGTGTGCTCAAGGAGGAACACCAGTGGGATGGTATCCGCGCTGGTGGCATCATTGCGGCTTAACATCCTGGTGGCCTCCTCAAATGGCGCAAAGCACACGGCAGGCATCGCTAATCAGGCAGCCACTGCTGGTTCACACAGCAACCCAGGTCCCCAGAGCCTGAATCTTGCCTCGTACGAGTACAAGTAGTCTATGATGGCTACTCTCTGCTGTAGCAGCCACTCAGCAGCATAAGACTAGAGTTCCGCGGGGTGTGCACAATCAGGCGGTTCTGCGGCAGACCATTCAGCTGCTTAAACTCGGCCAGACGAGCTGTGGCCATGAATGACCGCCTGAAGTGACTGGACACCCTAATAGCCATCTCAGTTACTCCTGTAGACCAGTACTTGGTGGGAACCGCTGGACGACCAGTGTGAGTACATGTGCCAGGCAAGGAAACATGTGGTGACTCTGCCCATGCGAAGGCAGACAGGATGTTGGTGGCATTGTCACACATGACCTTGCCTATTGAGAAGGTGGTGTGGGGTAGTCCCACCCTCTCAACCTGCCCTGCAGTGCTGCCCCGGTTGTGGCTCCTATCACAGAGGCACACAAGCTGCAAACGCATGGCACCATCTCACCTGGCACGAAGCAAAGGCTCTGGGGGGGACGAGCTGTCCGGGAGAGGCTAGGCTCACCGGATGAGGAGGGGGGGTGGAGACTGCGTATCACCAATGGTGGTGGTACCACCCATCTCCCACTTGCGACTCCATGCCGCGTCTCTGCCGGCTAGCAGAGAATGGGCAGTAAAGACACATACGCCTGGCGTGCTGCTGGACACCGCATCCATTAGTAAGTTGGACACACTTGCCCACACTGTGGTCCCAGCGAAGTAGAGTATATTGCCGCCGTGCAGATGGTCGTGCAGGCTGGTATGACTGCCTTCTGGGCAAAGTAACTACGGCAAGGACCTTGCCACTGTGGTGTGACCAATGGCACAATCTCCGCTGAATGCTGTACTGTCACCAGGCTGAAAGGGTAGCAGCTGCACTGCAGGAGTTAGCTAAGCCGGCAGGTGAGAAGATGTGGGTTGGGGGTGACTGGGGGACAGTTTCTGCCTCCGCTCCAACAACATGGGGAAGAGAGGACCGTGCCTTTAAGTACGCTCAGCAGCAGTGTCAAGAGGCCCTGTAACACCGCATACTGGGGACAAAGGCTGTCTCTCCTCCCTAACTGAATGGGAGCAGCTGATGGGCCTTGGGAGGGGGATGGAGGAATGGTGGCTACCTGGGCACAAGGTAGGGAACGTGTGGGTGCCTGCACGTTTCCATGTCCCTGCTCCCCACCGGGCAAAGTGGTGCAGTATCATATGTCCTCATAGAGGAGGTGCCCCAAATTTGATGTGGTCTTCCACGGCTAACACGTTGCAGGCCACAACTTGCACACTGCAACCCGTGCTTTCACTGGAGCCAGTGAGAAGAAACTCCCACACGCTGAGCCACCGGCACAACTCAGAGCAGAGGTCATGCTGCTGTGGCGGCAAGCGGCACCGATCTCATTGGGTGCCATACCTCCACGTCGCACATGGTCCTTGCCCCTGCCCCACAGTCCTGCCTCTGGGTTCAGGATTGTGCTCATGCTTGAGGGGACATCCATCAGAGACTCTATATCCTCTCTCACAGAGGGGCACCCAGGGATGACATGGTGACCTCATCGTCCACTTCCACACTCCTCAATAATGGAGGTGTCACTAAAGAGCAGCCATCTGGAACCCCACACCCCTGCATTAGTTCCCTGGCGTCACAGGACTGCTGCGTGACATCAGTCAGCCTCCTGTCCCCTGTGCACTGAGCACTTTCTCCGCCTCAGGCGACAGGAAGATTGCTGCATCAGGGCACGGCTCCTTCCTCAAGCACACTAGCCCCACACCCTAGTGTGCGAAAACAGATCCTGAGACTCTCCTTCCTGATCCCCGAAGGTAGAGCCATGTGGCAACGAACTCCTGTAGAGAGGATCAGGCGTCCCATACCACAGTAGGAGCCTCAGGTGAGGAAGGAGCAGGCACGTTACAGTGGCAGCTCAGTGTCTGTGCCTGTGAGGCGGTGATGGGAAGGCTGGTACACTGACAAAATGGCGCCTATGAAGCAGCCTTTTATACCCAGGGGGCTGGCAATAATTATGTTAGCGGCATGGATAATTTGGGACGTGTGGCTTGCTCCGTCTTGAAAATAATCCCCAAAAATGCCGGAAATTCGTGAAATTTACGAGAATTCCTCATTTTTCCTGTATTTTCGAAAAACGAGAAATCCTCATAATTTCGAAAATTTGTTCGAACACATACGAGAAATCCGTGGTTCAGAAGTTCGTAAGGCAGAAAAATCCGGAAAATCCGCCATTCGCCCCACGGGAAAAATCCACGGCGACCCGGGTTCGGATCCGAGAACCGTGCAATCCTCCTAATATTGGTCTTTGCCCAGTGAATGAAAATTCAGATCAGATTTCGACTTGGAAAACGGCATTTATGCGCCTAAATGATCGATGATTATCTTTGGGAATGATAAAAAAAAGTGGAATGCACTACAAAAAATTCTTAAAGTGATACACAATTTTTTGAGCAGTTGGTGGCCATGCTCTGAGTGACCATGCGTATGGCATACCGTTTGATTCAGGATATGTGGAATGAAAATTAAGATTTTTTTTACTTGTCAGTGGGTTTAGATAGTATTTCAACCTTTAAACATCTATTATTCATTTTTCACGGAAACTCCTAAAAGTTCAAGTCAAGGATGACAGCGTATGGACTTCTTTATAATGTATGACGCGCATGGCACCCATTATGTAGCTGAAGAGTGTAGCTTCAAAATATATAGTTTGTTGTGGGGGATTTTCAAGTTTCAGGGCTGTTCTTATAAAAAGGGTAGGATGTGTTCCAATTACAGAGCACTTTGATTTACTGTTACTATCCTTTGATTACTGTTAATTATAAGAAGTATAATTATATATAATATAATAATTATATTAGAAGTTCCCTCTCTGAGTCCCGTTTCCATTACTAAAGTCTGCTTATATGGTCATGTAACTTTTGGTGACTTCTAATATCCTTTTATGAATTATCCCTTATATTACATAAGTCCTCAGAGTTCCCTTGGTCCTCTATAATTCAGTCTTTGTCTTGGTACCTATATAAACAACATCAGTATAACACCATGTAACGTTCGGGATATTACTCACGCCTTCATCAGACACACTTCCTGGTATGTGTCTGATGAAGGCGTGAGTAAAACGTCGAACGTTACATGGTGTTTATACTGATGTGGTAATAAAACCTATTGCTAATAGGACGTGTGCACAGCATCCTCTTCTCTATATATGTGAGCTTGCCACTACGCTGGGGCACCCAGCATGAACATTGCTAATGCTAAATAGGGAGTGTGCAGGAATCCTTTTCTCTTTTATTGAAACAACTACTCAGTAACATGTAATTGTCTTATTATTCCGTAGGGGATACATTTTTCACTATATAACCCACTTTTTCCATAAAGGGCAAGTACAACCCCCAAAAAAAAATGTTACCTTTCTTCACCAACCCCAAAAACCTGTTTTCTTTGGATTACTTTGTTCAAAGACGTTTCCCATGTGAGATATTAAACTTACAAAACTCTGATTCCTCGCTGCTCTGTAAGCTGGATATGAGCACACACGCAGCCAGAGGAGGGCGTTCAGTAAAAATACAGTAGTAAATAATTACTAATATTTTTAAATTAATTTAACAGTTTTATGATTAACTTATAATTGTGTTCTAGGCTACATTTAAACATGTAAATCCATGAGCTAAGGTGTATTGACATCATTGCACTTGTCCAAGGTAACCATGCAAGTATCCCCCCCCCCATGAAATCCTGCGCTTGCCCCTGCCTGCAAGCCTGCACCGCTTTGACTGGTTCTTGGTATGGTCTGGTTACGTTACTGACTCAATTTTCTTTGTCATCGTGATTTTGCTGCCTATTCTGACCTCTGCTGTCGCTGTGTCCTTCTGCCTCAAACTACCTAGCTGAATTATTTTTCTGTTGTGATCCTGGCGTGAATTTGGACTATTCTTGTGCTCCATCTCATTCTTTCCTTGGATCTATCCTCTTAGCCTACCCATCATCTCTTTTCGCATGTGCTCTAAACTCCGGAGGGAAATTGTGTTCAGTGAGGTACTTAAGTCTCCTAGTCTATTAAAAACTATAGCAGTGATAGTGGGTTATAGGTTCGGGGACATACACCGAAATCCCCGGCATTACCACCAGTTTGTTACAGCCAATACTTAGAAAGGGGAGCCGGAGGTGTGGCAACGTAAGTGCACATGCGCACAATTATCTAATCCGTTGTTCAGGACATTACATTTTATTTTAGGTTTCTATGTGCGAATTAATTTACAGTATCTTGGTAAGTATAACTTTCTTAATTCTTGCCATCACATTTCAATCTGAGAGACTGCTATAGCTTTGTGACATGGATCTCAGACATCCATTTAGAATAGGATTGTTAGTATGGATCCAAGTACAGTGTATGGACTAATGTATGAAGTGTTACGATGTCTTATGGGTTAAACTTGTTAGGTCTATAGTTGTTAGTCAGGACTTGGAACAAGAATCATTTTTTATCTTTTGAAGCAGTTTGTTAATGATATAAAAAGATTAAAAAAATAAAATAAAAGAATTAAGATTCATTTGTTTAAAAGTTCTTATTTCGTTTTTAAAATCGATCTTCTACTAAAAGTACCTACTTTTGACGACTCCCAAATGAAGGTTCATTCATATAGTTCAACTTCATCTAAGAGAGGTAATTCATGTATTGATGCTGCTTAAGTTTCTCGGCAGTTCCCTCACGGAACCATCTGTCTCATAACTAACCGCATAAAACCATTGTTCTTTTCAAATGCTTTTGCACTTCACAAGTTCTCCCGAGGCAAGCCCCTCGCCCTGTGTCCAATGGTTCAGGCATGTTGGCTTGCTATATTATAGGGCATAATTCACCAACCCCCCTAATACCGAAACATTAGATGTTTAACCCTTAGGGTATCTAAAAAACGGAACATATATAAACGGTTGACGAAATATAGAACATTCAACTACAGTTATTATTCCATATATCATCAATGCCTTATGCTTATTTCTATAGGGATAGACAGAATAGTTCCTTAATAGGACTTATGAGGATTATGAAAGCTCCATAAATCTATGTCTCTCGTTTAATCCTTTAGTACACCATGATTATTTAGGATCCATTTTGTCCTTTTAATCTGAATAAAGCTGCTTGGGTGTCACATTTTCGTTTTGGTGGTGACATTTGTTGTACTCCATAGAATTTGAGCATCTTCCCTTTTGTACACGTATGGTATACATGTTTAGGGACTGTATGATTGGTGTTTATAATTTCACATATTCATCAATCTTCTCTCAGTCTACCACAATTCTACCTACATATTGATTTCCACAGCCAGTTTATAGAAACATTTTTGATTGTGGCAAGTGATTGGCTTTCAAGGTCCAAAAACTCTCTGCAGTTGTCGAACAATTCTGCATTTCCTATTTCTCACACCCCTTAATTTTACACCCATAAAAATCTTTCAAATTTAGAAAAAGGTTTGTTGATTTTTCTTCTTCCTTAGGTGGCTTGGGGTTAAGTGGGTCCTTTAAAGTCTTAAAAAACAACAAAATTGTGTTTTCGGTAATATTTTAGGCGATGTTATCATGCTGTAGGATATGCCCGTGTTCCGCCCAACAAACACACAAAACATTAGCCCCAAGCCACCTAAAGACAAAGAAAAAACAAACAAACTTTTCCCCAAGTTTCCAATTTGAAAGGTTTTAACTGCTGATGCTATATATTTACCACTGCGCTGTCGCCGCTGTATCCCCTACTTAGTTTGACAAACGAGCTTTGTTCATTCATGGGGATGGAGGGGCTTGCCTATGCAGATTAGACAGTTATTGTGTTACAACGGGAGAGCGGTTTCTTGAGATATGATCCATTATACAATATATTAAGGGGCCCGCCTCGCTCTGGTGAATGCTTACAAACCACGTCCCTTTGCTGCCCCACACCGCCTTTTTTCTTAAGACACGGAAGCTTCCATCTTAGGTTGAAAAGTATTTACATTCGTGAGGTACACCTAGAATCTTCACAGCCGACAACGTAGGTGGCTCCTAGTGGCCATAGAATCAGATTGTGGTGGATTCTAAACTTAAGTTTTTCCCTCTACCCACCCCCTCTTTTTTATTTGGCCTTCCTCTGGACTACAACTGCTATATAGGTTCCTGGTCGATGAAAAGGTCTGGTGACTGGACTGATGTTTAATCCACCTCTAATACGGTAAACGAAGAGAGGCAATAAATTTGCCTTCCGCAACCCTGATGTGCACGCCCTCCGCCCGTACTTAATCTCACTCTCGCAACCGTTTACACTTGCAACAACGCTAGCGTTAAGTTGCGACCTTTCCCTCACCGCATATTTAAAGACACCCATTGAAGAGGTCTGTTATCAGTTGCAGCTGCAAAAAACTAGGCAACAAAACCGTTGAACACATTTACTTCGCTCTGCATCCGCTTTGGCATGTGCAAAGCAGAAACAAATGCAGAATAGCTGCCAGGCCGTTCTAACGGAAACCTTCGCTTCTACGCTTAGTACATGTCGTTCGCGTGACTTTGCGCTAAATTCTGTTTAGGTGCGGTGATATTGACCCCGATCCCAGTGATCGTATTCAAACATCCCTAACAAGGGGTACAAAATTTCTCCACATTCTTTTGCTATATCTTTTTTCACATAGATTTGCCCCAACTTTGGATAATTTGCTCAATGATCCCTTCTAATAGTGCTATTTGCACAACGATAATCTCAATGTTCCTTACATCTTAAAGTACTGCAGTTGAACAAAAATTGAATAGTTGGAACACAAGTCCTACCCCAGGAACCACTATTCAGATGCCAAGGCACACACTAAATTTACAGGTGCAAACAATAAATGACACGAAGGAAAAGCGCGTGCAAGCAGTTTACAGGAACATTTCAAAAAGCTTAACCACATATATAGCCCCCGATATTGATAGATGACTGCAGCTTCAAGCCGACCAACATTCCTTGCTACAGTGTTATCGCCTATTTAAAGGGGAAACGTGGTCCAAAAAGACTTTAGGTGAAATGAAGGAATTTCTCCCGTGAGAATTTTGCACACTATTCCATGTTTATTTTGCATAGTTTTAGTAGGAGAGACTTCATGAGTACTAAATTTCCAATGCACTGTAGTGATGTGACTATGGAGCTGCATCACCAGGTCCCATGACATTCCTGCTCTGAAAAACTGGTCAGTTTAATCTGTCCTGTGTCTCCTCCTCCCCTTTGCTGCCCCCCTGGTCCCTCCCACTCATGGACCCCTATGGTCCTCCAGTTGGCAGGCCACCCTGGGCCCATATCTTACACCCCATGTGGCCCCAGCCATCAGGAGCCATACGCCCCACTACACATTGTGGGTGTCAAAGCCCCACCCACTTGTGGGTGTCTAAGCCTCCCAGACTTGCGGTCTTGTGTAAGCCCCGCCATCTCAGCAGGTGCCGTGTGTTACTCAGACACCCCCCCACAGAAAAACAATGTGTAATAGTGAGAAATTGCCTGAAAATGCGTTTCACACAATGAAGAAGAGAGGCTGTAGATTTACTTACCGTCTACTGTCAGGACCTTCACACAGCAGAGAGGAGGGGGATTCCTGCTCCCTCACACACTGAGAGAGTCTGAGGCTGTGATCGCACAGCGGGCCTGTGCAGGGGAAGCCTCAGGAATGTCACAAGTCAGCCTTCCACCATTAACTTTCGGTCGTCCATGTTCGGTATATCTTGGGCTGTGGAGCATAGTCAGAGAGAGCGTGGTTGATGGCTTCTATTTTTAAAGGTAGAAAAACGGACCTCTTGTTATTTTAACTTAACTTGTTGGAGACCACAGTTCCCTTTCAGCATCATGCATTAAATACAAAAAGGTGAACTTACTGCCTCAATCCAGTCCCATTCCAGTCCATGTTTTATTCAAGTTATATACAGATAGCAGGCCAGTCCTAAATAACGACCGAAGAGAGTACCAATCCGGAAAGTCTCAACAGGGTAGGGGATTGAACGAGATACCCCCCCAAAAAATGGGGGAGGGAGAGCCAGCAAGCTAAAGTGGGAAAGGTAGCTCGCCCAATGGCTTAGAAAAATAAGAGTAACAGGGTGACGAAAGGTGACCTAAGTAAGAGAGATGGTTATCTTCTCGAAGCTTGTCTGTAAAACATTAACTGTATCCATAATAAAACGGTATCACCTTAGTTGTACAGTACTATCTTAGGTACAGCTTTGTTAGTATGGACTAAATTTGTATTACATGCACATTCCTTTAATAATAGGTGCAAAAATGGCCATGACAAACGGATCAGTGTGATCCAAAAACGTTGCATTTCATGCTGTCTGAAATATAGCATGTGGCGTGGCCATGAAAATGTTTTAAGAGACATTCAGATAAAAAAGATTGATGTTTTTAAAGGAGTGCTGCTCTGGAATTTGGATCAAAGTGTATAGAAAGTGAATATTACGAGCGTGCCACCTGCCCATTATGATGAACGAATGTTTGCTGGTTATACCTGATTTACTTTGGGAATATAAGTGGAAAAATTTGCTGCGCTGTCAAGGGGATCTGTGGTCCAAAAATGACTTTAGTAAATTGATAGGAATTGCTCTCCTGGAGTTTTTGCTCAATGTATTTTCAATTCTTTATTTGCACAGTTGAAGATATTTACATTTTGTGTGCTGATATGAAGCAGATCATCAGGTCCCAGATCATGCTTCTGCACTGAAACCTTCTCCTCCTCTTCCAGCCCCCCTCCTCTTGCCAAGCGCCTTGTCCCCCCTACTCATGGACCCCTAGCCCCTCCATTTGCAAACAACCCCCTTGGCCCCTTCCCTTATAGCCCATGTGCGCCCGTGCCCACTGGGTGCTTAACCCCCCAACATGCGTGTGCCCCTTAGCCCAGCACGCGTCATGGAGTGCCGTGGCATGCCTCCACATTTCTTAATTGGGGCCTGGTACAGTTAAAAAAAGATTTGATACACTTGGTTTGGTTTGAGTGCAGAATGAAAGAAAAACAGGTAAAAATTATTAAATAATCCCACACTGTTAAAAGAATTGAAGAGAAAATCAAACTTGAGTAGGCATTACTATTAATAAATGGCCAAATGTTTTTGCTGAATGAAAGTTGCTTAATCGTTCTATCGCCGCTGAGAGACGATGATACATGTAGTGTTTTTCTAGCAGCAGACATCTGGAACCACTTGTTTTCTCCCATTCGGAGCTGAAGGGGACGGTGTGCACTTAAACCCAATTATTAAATATATATATATTAATATAGGTTATTATTGCAAAATGAAAGAAACTGACAACAATATTCCTTTTTACCTTCTTATTATGATAATCAGTCTTTAAATCCACTTCTACCTCTACCGTAAATCTGCACTCACTATCCACGTAACTGAACATTGTTAGAACCAGTGAAAGGTAACACCAAACTTAAACACTATTGGATATTGGATAAGGTGCCACTCTTGCTATTTCCAACATTTGTTGTTTGCACCTAAAATTTGGTCAAATCTTAAAAGCCTCCACGATACACAGATACATGGCATTAGGTCCTCTAATCCTTCAGCCCATCAAATTGCATAAGTGTACCATTTTACAAACTCGATTGGGACCTAAAAATCTGTGTGAAACACGAGTTAACTCAATATGATTTAGGTTTATGTGGGGTTTACACCTATTTTTAGGGATATTCAGGTTTACTAAATAAAAGTTCTGTTTTTAAAAATGGTGCGAATTGTGCGAGCCCAAACCAATCAGATGTTTTCTTGAATTTCAGTGATCATATCTCTCAGCCTTACCTGAGTTGCCTGCACTATATATCATAAAGCTAATATCCAACAGCAGCTAATGACTATTCCTTATCATTGTGACATTGGGGGATAGTCAATGCAGTCCTGGAGGAAACTCCTTTAGTCAAGACTCTTAAAATGAAATTATAACTAGGCTTATTTAGCTCAATTCAAAAACTTAATACAGTATACATTTAATAAAAAATGATTGTTTTTTAATATCTATTTTAGCTCATCAAAATAAAATGAATTCTACCCAACATCTACACAATATAGCCAGAGCTTGTATCAGAAAATGGTTCCAGAAGAATGATCAAAACATCATCAAGGAAATGAGCATTAAGGATATTGTCAATGTTTCGCATTTTTAAGAAAGTCCAGATACATTAAAATGTACTTCTACAGTATTTATATACAATTGATTCGTTGGAAATACTAAATGTGTTGTTAATACTGCAATCTGGAAAACCACTTTTGTGACTCGGGAATCAAAACCTGTTACTAGTATGGGCTATTGGCTTAGCTGTTATAAAATAATTGTGTTGTTAAACTTTACAGAGAAAGAAAGGAAAAATGCTGATTATTGTCTGTTGTCTTTCTGGTTTAAAACCGGCCTGGTCTGATTACCAAGCGTCTAAGAAAAGATTGATGCATTGAGGAAGCAGGGTTCAAACAAATACTCAAAAAAAATCACTTTGAAGCTCAGGACACTTTGTGATAGTCATTTTTCCGTGGTTGAATTTGTAAGTGTAGTATGCCATTAGAGCTTTTTAAAATAATTCATATCTCATCAAATTCAAAAGATAATTCTATGACTCATCATAATGACCTTGCAGCAAAACATGCAACTTTAGAAAACACAGCCACAGCAAACCTGACTGGAATCTTTTTTAAAAGAACTGAATTATTCTCTATATGCAGTCGAATAAATAATAATAATAAAAAGAAGGCATAAAAAGGGCTCTTTAATCCTTCAATTTTTTTTTTTTAACATGAGAAAAGGTATTCATAGCTGAAGTACTTTCTGATTCTTGCTATCACAGAAAGTGGAAGTACGTCATGAAAACGGAAAATAAACACCACCCAGCATCCATGTATGCACATTGTGAGAGGACAAACCAGTAGGGGGGGGTGTTTGGTTGTCCCAGATGTCTAGAACAAGACAGGACACAAACAGACAGAAAGTGCAGGATAGATAGATGTGTCTCAGCCTACTGTCCTCAAGTCGGTCATGGAGGTCCTGGACCACAGTCTGCCTGGACGGTCCTGGAACATTTTGACGGCAGTTTTTTTTAACACCTCTCTTCTTCTTATGTCAAATATTCCATCTTAAAATGGTGGAAGAAAGCAGCTCAAAGCACTGATTCGTCCTTCTCCCAGATCTTCCAAGTAATAGCATATTGATCCTCTACTCCAGTGCTGATTAGTGGAAAAACTCCCTGAGCTCAGCAGGACCCCCTCAGAAAAACCCAGGGGTTCCGGTCACAATGAGACCCTCTATTCACTAGCCATGAATATTAATTGGCTTTAAATCCCAAAAATAGTGTAATTAAGTATAATTCATATCTTCCCTAATACGATGGATAAATGGCTCATTGAGCCCCCCCCCCCCCCACCCAAGCATCTTAATCGTGCAAAAACAGTCTTTTATTCAGTTGGCAATGGTGGCTGGAGGAGATTCATTATAAATGTAAAACAGTCTTACAGGGAGATTCAGTATAAAAGTTCTTATCATTAAATAAATGGTGCTAATTTTGACCCCAACCAATCAGATGCCGGTTGCTGTTATTTGTTACATAGAATCTGAATTGGTTGGAGCAAAATTAGAACATTTTTAAACAAGTAAGAACTTTTAATGCATCTCTGATAGAATGCTTTTACAGCAGATTTAAGTGAAGACCCCATTATCTACAAAGTTCAAATTTCCTCCATTTTTGTTTCTTGGTCTCAGTCACCAGAACTTGTTTGTTGAGGATTGACTTGGCGCAAAACTACTCCTTTATGGGTTAGACCGATTCTTGTTTGTTTGGATTTTGCCAGGTACGTTGATTTATTCTAGGTGTTTTGCTATTATTTTTGAATAGTATGAAAATATGATTTACGTTCGACGGGGAAGTTGTGAACTACATATAAGTTTCACTCATTGAACTTTATCATAATTGTCTCGATTGTAATTAAAACAAACTTTAGTGAGAAAGGTATGAAAAAAAAGGATATGACTGAATAATACCAGTACGGGAATCCCTTCAACTTTTGAAAAACCATTGTCTTGGCTACGAACAAGACAATCAAACAAAGTATACATACAAACATATGATTTTCGAACAGGTTGCTCTAACACACAAACCCAACTGGTAATTGTCACAAGCTCTGTTTGAGTTTTTATAGAAAACCTCAGTGATTCATTTATTTTAAGCCAAGAATGGAGTATATGCACTGTTGTTTGTAATAGATTCTACTGCAAACACAAGAAAAACCAGTCACATAGTTCTATTAGACAGAATTTAGCACGATAAAAATAAAAAACTAATGCCTACGCTGGTGCTGCCATTACACATAACACACTGTTTCCCCTAGACCAAAGAACCTTACTGATTGCTCCCCCACAACTGTAGGTACAATGGTATTGTTATAGAAGTGATTCCTTGCAGATTAGCAGATGCTGTAATTCTACACGCACTACACAATCTACCAATAACCAAGCAATTATTTCTTTCTCATAAAAATGATAGCAAAGCATGCATTCGCCGCAGAACATTGCATGGTAAGAAACCCAGACCCACTGGCCCAACGTGTCATCATTGATTTGACAGTCAGGGTAGATTTGAGGATCAGTATCAGTTTAAAGGCCAGACGTAAGGTATGATGAAATACTGATAAGGGACTATCTGTCGCTCTTGCACAAATCACCAATCTTTAGGTAGATATTAATATTATTTAGGGCCCACCTTACCTCAAGCTTTACAGCCTAGCTATCCTGTGCTTACAGGTCCTACCTCATAGATGTTAAATTAAGTAGTATCTGGTGGCTGAGAAACAGTCACCACACTATTTACTGTGTATTCTGATGGTGATACAAGTCCTTATCAATTGACTAAAGTTAAAGTCTTAAACATGTGTGATGCAGGTCGACCCGCAGTTCGCACAGCTGTTGATGCAACAGCCGTTTTGGCCAAAGTATTATTTGAACTGTGACCTGGGACAAGATATGTTATATCGGCTGTGGCTTGCATCATCAACGAGGCCTCGACTGAATGGCTGTCTTTACCCCTACCCAAGCTCCCCTATCCGTTTAATGATAGTTGCCAAACCGACGTTGGTACAAACTTCCGATCCTTACAGTACACTTTAAAATAAACACAAAACAAAAATCTAGGGTTTGTGACTATATATTTTGCTTGCTTTACGGACAATTAGTAATAAGATATATCTACCAGTCATTAAAATATGTTTTTAACTTATATAAGCCCTTAAACATAATTATAATAATATAATTGGGTGGCTCAGGTGGTGGATTTCGAGCCGATATTTTAAATGGAAACCCACAAGACCTTTTGTGGACCTTCTTCGTTGGATTGTGAAACGGAACAGACAAGCCAAATGTTAAACTGTTGTTACGTGGAAAAAATGACGTCTAATCAGTGCCAGGTTCTCATGTTGCTGCAGGGGTGCTATCTCTGGTGTAAATTTGACCGGATGTGAGTTTAAAGCTTGTGTTACAGATTTCACGCAGGTATTGCAAACACCGGTTGTCAATCAAACAAATAGTTTGAAGTTTGATGAGGTAGCCATCTAGGTTACAGTGAGAAGTATTGGAAAGGGGGAGATTATGAGGCAGATTTCAGAGAGTAGCAGTAAGGATTTTCTGTATAATAAGGACTGTGAAATGAAGGTATACAACGTTTCTGGGTTCCCCATTTTCACTCAGGGAAATGAAGTGGAGAATGCAAACAGAAAACAGGTGCGAGGCCTCCTCTGTGTACAATTTTGAATTGGTACTAAATCAACACTAAAAAGATGCTATAACGATCGCAAGCTCTAGTAATCACACCCATTCTCATAACACCTAATTTGAAAAATGTTGTCGGTGCCAATTGGCAAAAGTTGCATAATTGCATGGTTCTATTGTTGGATCATGGGGTGACGAAACACGGTAAAGGAAGGTGCAACCACCATGTATTAATTTGTTAGAGAAGTACAAAATTACCATGTTTTAAAAAAAGTTTAAGCAGACAGTTTTGGAAGGGTATATTCATGGTGCTAACAGAAGGGGTAACTGTTGTGCCCCCTTAAATGTCCTTCTAAATCAAATGCAACTAATTTAGCATTTCTTCTCTTTACACGAAAAAAAAAAATTATCCCATATATTTATATCATATATACTATATATAGATATATATATTATATAATATATCTCATAAAATCAATTTTTTACCCAATGGGACAAATGTCAGGAAAGGGTAGTGTAGTGACTTGGCAAACGAATGGGTTAAAACTATGGTATTCGTTCTTGCAACAGGGACACCAATAAAAACTGCATTCCACCCTGGAAAACAGCTCTATGGTTTATATTACGATTAGTGAAGCATGTAATCAGAATCCTTTTCCAGACAATTGGGGTGGCCAACCGGTTCAAACTGGACATTCACTTCACGCAGGGGTTGGTGGAACATTGAGGTCACTTAAGGGCAACCATAGTATAAAATAAAAATATTTGTGTAGAAGCGAACTATTTGGACTACTGGGAACCAATCTTTATTTGTTGCCCCAATCATTAAAAATGATCCACCCACAAGTGGAGACTATTTACCCCATTGCAAGACCCCCGGCCGGTTATTAATATATTGGGAATTTGTATTACACTACAGGTCATGTGTGGTATGTAGAAATTGATAATATATACAGGAGAGGAATTTGTGTGTCAAGTATCCCAGTACAATGTATATACATTTATATGGAATCCTGCTAACATGCAGGGAGAATGATAATAGCTTTTGGGCTAGTCGATTATCTGGACATTCATTAGACAATCCCACTCATGCATAGCCCAGGAAGGGGGTGCTTCAACAGGGGTTTAAAAACCACTTGTAGGCCCTATAACCTTTCGATCTCCAATCCACTTGGAGGGGACAGGCTATGTGTACAATGGAACTTCATATCCTTTCCGCCCTCAGACACAGGACCTTCTTCCAGGCCGAGTCTGGGATACCCATAGGAGTGTGTGGGGGCGTCTTCCCAGGGCCAATAACTTGAACCCCGTGGTCGGGCGTCTCCCATACCGATTGATTGATACACATTCAGTGCCAGGAAATGGTCTTTCCTTGACAGACAATAAACAGTGATAAAAACTGACCCACACTTTATTTTCAGTCTAATTAGATCTGCCAGGAACTTCCGATCCCTTTACTGTTCCCATACGTGCTCTATTAGTATGAGGTTATCCTTATTTTCCACTTCCCCTCTGACTTCAACACCAACCACGAATAAAGACACAAGCTAGATGGATGAGCATTCCACTTAAAGGGGAAGTTCAGTGCAAATACCTATATACTTTAAGAAAAACAGCCAGCCCTGGATGTTTCCATCCTAATCGCTCTTAACCTACCCTTTCAGCGTATTGTCTTCTGTGTTATAAATGATGCATTCCGAATACTAACTTTCTTTATGCAAGACCCCTAATAGCAGACTATGGAGGTCTGCCCTGGAGCAGCGCCTAGGTTGATTCGTGTCTCGTAGAGATCTGAGAATTTTGACCATCCAACAGCCAATCAGTCGGAACTTAATGTTAGGAAACATTCCAAGGAAAGTGGTGCATCCTGGGAAGAAGAAGGACCGCAGAGAAATCAAAATGTCGGCTCACCCAATGTCACACAGCAGGGAATGCGACGGGGTATATTCACTTACTTGATTTTCAAAATGGGAGAGAATATGGAGCTCAAATAACTAGGATGCATAATATAAACTAACGAATGTTAAAAATAATGGATATTTCCACTGAAAATTACACCTCCAGAGCAAGTAAGATCCCGTAAACCAAACTCACTGAAGCCACCATGATTTGTTGCAATCAGAAAAGTTTTGACACTGAAAAGAAATGACTTCTGAAAACTTGCCAGGTGAAATCGTATTTGTCAAATCACGGATATTTAAAGAAAATGCTATTGATTCAACAGGCTTGAAGGCATAAATAACAAATTCAGTGGATTTGTATTTAATTGTTTAATAACTTATTCCATAAATATGCTATTTTTTATTTCAAACGTTTGCTGCCCAACTTTCGCCTTATCAAACAGAAATTAGAGATAACCAACTTTTAGTCGACCTTTATTAATTACTGTAGCATGTACGCAAAAGTGTATGAAAATAATATAATAGGTATGCTACACTGGGAATCAGTTTTTTTAAATTGGAAACAATAACTTCCTCTCACTGTGCCCTTTTTGTTGTTGATCTCTATATATCCCAATCTTACATATTCAGCTGTTAATCACGTGTCCTTATGGCTGCTTGGTACGCTTAGATCCCGGTCATACGATATTGGGCGTCATACCCAATCCTACGATTGTCAGATGAGTATGGATCGTCGTGATGACAAGCTCGAACTTTTGGCCACCAGCAAACGATCTCGACCCCACATGATCCTGTATAATCGATTGACGCAGCTATGGCCCACTATTAGTTTCATTAATACTGTTTGTTATGTCCAGGTTTTGTTGTAGCTGGACATGGATGAAGTGGGTACATGAACCTGCACTGGGGGGCAACTACCCTCTCCCTGCGCCTCACTAGCACTTCATGAGCATGCTTGCCTCCAGAGCGGTTGCGAGGTTGCCAGTTCGGCAGGGAGCTGGAGGGCTGACCGGTACTGAGCTAAGCCAGACAACAAACAGTACTGGATTAAACGTCTCAGACCAACCACCACCCCACCCTCCGACGTCCTAGTCGCTTCCGTCTATTCATTTCTAGATTGAAATGAACAACCCGTCACCCTTTTTCCACCGACTACATTCATTCTAAAGGGAATTTCAGTGGAGCTCTATTCCAATATTTGTTAAATCGTTAGTTTGGTATGCATACTGGTATATCCATATTTCTCTCTCCATCTTGATGAACAATCAGTTTTATGGAAAAATCCAAATTCATCCCTTTGCTGTTCGCTGTGGTGTGACATTAGTGACGCTTACCATTCCAAGACCCCTCGTAATGCGTCTTGTCGAATCGAACATTTTCGACCTCTCTCGCGAATGTTTAATCCGAAAATTTCCGAAAAATTAGAAACGGAAACAAAAAACAACAGTTTGAACATCTCTAATTAGAGTCTCTTTGTGTTTGTATAAACAAGAATATTGTCGAGTAGAGATAAACTAAAACTCAAAACCGAAACGAGTACGAAACGATTTTACAAGTTCGAAAAGAACTTGGATTTTTCAAACTTTTAGGATTCTCCTGGAATTTGTGGAAACGATCAGCCACATGCCTTAAATTCACCATCAATAGCATTTTAACAGTGGCAACCACTGGGTATAAAAGGACAGCTGACAAGGACCTTGCGAATTGTTACCCTTTGCTGCTTTCCTTTTTTTGGCCAAAACTGTGGGTTAGTCTAGAGGGGCCAAGCCTGCCTGACCAACCAATGGCTGGCAAATGAAGTGAGCCTTACTCTACTCAATGGTGCGGATGCTATAAAGTGTTACACTTTTGCGGCTTTGCCTATATGATGCAATGTGTCGCAAATCGCTAAAATAAAGATTGAAAGAGGCGGTCAGGCAAATACATATACTTTTAAGAAAAATGCAGTATTT
Organism: Hymenochirus boettgeri; assembly: GCA_019447015.1. Taxonomy (NCBI): domain Eukaryota; kingdom Metazoa; phylum Chordata; class Amphibia; order Anura; family Pipidae; genus Hymenochirus; species Hymenochirus boettgeri. Next base: position 110,375,400 of record CM033473.1, read on the forward strand.
TCAACCTAATGGACATCTGAACAAACCTGACATTCAGCATTTGTCTTTGTGATTATAAATAAAGCTCCGAAAAAAAACATACTTACTGGTTGGCAGAACCCTAATAGAGATAGTTATGGTATCTTGCCTTTTACAAAGGAGAGATTGAGCATGTCGACCCCAATCCAAACAGCGAAATCAGTAGAAATGGAAGTGCCATACACATATAAACAATAATGGGTAAATATAATTCAGTCCCATGCTATGATCACATGGCTGGCTATTCCATATGCGCTGTCGATTGGTCCAGACCAGTGTGTGGCATTTTTGTAACATTCTGAAATAAGTCAGCTTGGGTATACAAACACAGAATCTTACTGGAGTGTACCACGGTATGGGGCTAACCCATGCTTCCCAATGTAAATTAGATAGTTAAGATAAAATTTTCGGGGCCAGCATTCCCTCCGAACTCATCACCTGCGATTCATGATTACCACACAACCCCAATCATTAATATGTTCCGAAGTAGGAAGGAGGGTAAGTATTGCATCTTGCTGGAGTTACAACACGATACAAACTCCATAGTTTTGCTTAATTGTCCAATATTCAGAGGTTTTAACTCACTGCCAAAAGTTTCAAACTTAGTACAAAATCAAATATTTTGAAATTCATTAAGAGCTGAACTTATGCCTTGGGACATGCTCCCCCGGCTTAGCATGAAACATCTTGCAGTGCATGAAAAAAAAAAAGCAAAAGTATGTGGGTGGACTTCTAAAGCACAAAATAAACCACAAAAAGTACTGTGAAATATGAAAAAAAGCTATTTCTAAATTCTTAAACATTTATAAGCACTTAATGGAGTGATTTACTGAGGACTAGTAGTATAAATACATAGAAAACCTCTCTATTAAAGATTAATAATCCGCAGATGGGTTTTATTTAAATGGTTATAGGCTTAAGGGATGGAAAAAATTTTGAATTTAACTTTTCAATAAACCACTGCAGAGGCCTTATTTCAAGTACCGTGCAGTGGTGGGCTGCAAGATACAAAACAGTTACTGCAGGAGTGAGTAGGAACAAGCTAAACAAAAGAGTAGTTAAAAGGGAATAAAGAGCCAGCGAAGAAGATGGGAAGTGGAGGCGTGATGTAGGTGAGTTGCGAGATTGAGGCCTCTCTCTCCACACATATGACCTCACTATGTAAGGAGGAGGCTGGAAACCACCATTATGAGTTTAAATATGAAAGAGAAAAAAAAAAAAAAAAAAAACACGGCCAGCTCACAGAATCGATTAATTGCACTTAGCAACATCATTTGGTCTATCACTCTGCGCTTTTAGCCTTGGTACACCGGATCTCGTGTAGAATCGTAGAAGAAGAAATTAGAAAGAAAATTAATTATGTATAAAACTTAGAAGAGTCTTCATGATGCACCTGTGGTTTCTAGTTGTTTTGCTTCGCTTGGTTGCCTGGACCCAAAAAACGCCTTTGCAATGCTAACCTAGGGGTGGGGGTACCTTGGTTGGCTTCCCACTCCCATTATGCTAATGCTGCATGCATTGAAACAGTTCGTTGACGTCGATCACCCACCTGTAGTTGTTTCCCAGCCATCATCAGAGGAGCAGTGAATATCATTAGCAGACTGTCCTGTCAACAGAGTGGGGGGTGAAGGTGTTGTTCACCCTTTCATATGTATTTAGAAAAGCAACTGCTGAAACCCTTTAAATTGATGAACTTCGCAAGAAGATGCAAGAGACTGAGGAGACGCTATCAGCAAACTGTTTGTTGCAAAAGCCCGGCAATGTTATATGCAGATAGGCGGCTTCGGAGAAGAGTCGCTCTCTATTGTGTTGTCTATGCTGCACTTTATTAACGCCCAGATATTAGCTGGTGATTTAAGAGGGCCACAATAGAATGCATTTCGTTCATATCACATCGCTTACGTCGGCACCCTGCCGCTGTTAACGTCGCGTTAGTTAGACAGGCAGTCCACTTGCAGCGAAGGAGTTTAAGTGCGCCTAACCGATGATATAACTATATTTATATAACATCAGTTAGCGTTGTCTTTTAACTCCACTTTTCACTACGCCTCTTGGTGTATCTGTGTTCTGTAAAGTCTTTTTATGTATTATCTCTGCATTTATATTAGTGTGTGTATTGCTCATGTACATTTTAAAAAGTGTCATACAAGCTGCATTGATTATCAGTGTAGCCTAACAGCATGTAGTAATGCACTGACACTTTACCGTAACACTAACAGGCATGTTTATGGTTCAAGCTGTGTCCCCACTTGGGAGGACAAGGAGAAGACAACAATCCTCGCAGCATTCACTCTACTGAATCCAATATATAAACCAATATTGAGTGGTGAAACATACCCAAGAACCACAGGTCTGTTGTACTGTGAAACAAGTGAAGTTTTATTGACAAAACATACGTTGGGCTACGTGTTTTGAGCCACTGCGTCCTCTCGGCAATAGGGTAGTCTTTGCTGAAGGCATACTTGAGGATTTCGGCGGCGTTAGAGCTACTGTTGAGACTCTAGATAAGGGTTTAAATAAGTTGTCATTGGGTCTCAGTATTTTGAGGAAATTAAGGATCCACGCTTCAATCTTTTATTATAGTAAACACTATGTTCTGGGATAGACTAACAAGCTAGATGCGCTCTACAGATTTTTAACACAATTATCAGAAGGGACTGACCCAAAGACATTTCAGAAATTATCGGATCAGCTAAAAAATTTCTTGCTAAAAACACACTAACTTGCTAAAATATCCTATTAAAGAGACCTTTACATTAAAGGGATATTTATAAAGGGTGTTAACCTTTTGCCTTCTAACGCTGCCTTTTCGTCAAATGTGGCTTCGCTATTTAGAAAGCAGGGATTAACCAGTTAATGGGAAAGGTCATTACCGCTACTTGTGCTTTTTGCCATACGCGTGCGGTCGGTAACCCCGTTCCAGCATATTCTAATACAAAACGTCAAAAAAAACGAAAAAACAACAAAAAAGTGTATTTTGAGTTGCAGCCTTCTCCAATTTGCCCACGCTTGAGTGGACAGAAAATGCATAATGGCCATTTATTTAGCCTCGCCAAGGGTCCATGGAAGGTGTACTTACATTGGGTTCTCAATACTAATAAGTATCCAGGGGGGTGGAGGGGTGTTTGTGGTGGGTGGTGTTAGACTATTTTCCAGGCATTTACTGTAATACGATTGACGTTCGATTTTCAGGTCCCCTGTTTTCTTGATTATCAATAAAGTCAAATGGGGGTTAAGGAGACATATTTATAAAGGGCAATTATTTTTGGCTTTTTTTCCCCAATATTAAAATTCTTCAATTTCAATTTTCTTTTCGTCATGTTATTAAAAAAGGCGAATTATGTAGCAAAAATGTTAGCACTGATAATGCTTAAAAATTTTCAGGCACAAATGATGGGGTAATATGTAATACTCCTGGTTGTTCACACTAGAGAGGCGGAATTCCCGGTGTCTCGGATCCGAGATTAAAATATTTTTCATAATAGCCTCGACTGTTCGAAAAAATTCTTGAAAATATGATTGGAGACCATTTGCGAGTACGATGTTATTCAAGGATGTCGGAAGTTGATGCATTTTGAAAATTTTTTTTTTCTATTCTTTTTTTTTTTTTTTTTTTTTTCTCTTTTTTTGTATCGTAATAAACAGTTTGTACATTGAAAATTATCGAAAATGTGTTCCGAAGTCCAGAAATGCCGACGACCCTATACCCCTAAAACAGATTGTTAGCAACCCAAAGCCCAAATAAAGTACAGTCATAAATTCTATTTGTTGTAAAAGCGCTAGAGTACGAAAAAAATTAAGGTTTTGATTTATTTATTTTTTATCTTTTTTTGAGTTAATACTAATACATCCAGTCTGAAATAATATAGTGGATAATGCACCCCCCAACGTAAAGTATTAAGGCTTATGAAGTCACAGAGGAGTTACATGACCAATTATAAAAGTAGGAGGCCGCAGGCCGCGTACCGTTTATACAGGGCATGGACCTCCAAGGGTGCTTTATATCCCTTTAATTGACAGTTTAGGCGTTGCAATATTATTATACCTACCCATTTGTTGGTTCCTGGCCTTCCCTCTGGAAACTGTAAAGATATAAGGTTAGTCTTACAGGTTTCTCCCATAGCAATCCAATTACAGGGGTTAGGTTATTAGGTTATAACATTATAAGCCTATAACTTAAGATCCAGTAGAAGCTAGGAAAGAGACATTTAACAAGGAAACAGATTTATACTCGTTTTCTCCTCGGGCCAAGGATTTTTCCCCTCGTTTATGCAGTAGCCCAAAAATATGTGAAAAAAACATGGAAGAAAGAAATCGGGAGAAAAAACATTCAGCTAACAGTATGCCACCATTAATGCTAAAAATACACACAAGCAACACATATTTATATTACCTTTTTGCAGCTCCTTTAAATTATGGCTTTTAAACATTAGATAAAAATGATTGTTTGTGTTTTTTGTATATTTTAGAAAATCTTTGTCTTTTTTCAGGTTTTTATTTACCTGCAACCCACACTTGTAACCTTTTAAATTCTAAAACTGTTAACAGGTGTAAAGCATAAACTGTTAAATTAGAATTGGCTCATGTAAGAACAGTCTATATAAATAATAATCGTGATAAATTATGTATAATCACGAAGTGCACCTCTGTGAGAGCCAAACCTATCATGCTTATTCGTGTAGTCCTTCAGATGAATTATAAGAAGAACGTATTATTTTCAATATGAAAGATATGAATATATCTAATGTTCATGTTATGCTTCCCCCCCATTCCAGATATAACCCCTATTTCAGGTCCCCATTGCTTTTGGGCCACATCAGCGAACATTTTGCTCACATATTAAAACTTTCATAACAACAATCCTGATAATGGGTGATTTGTTGTACCCATTTTCCGCTATTCTCTAAAAACCATATCATTTCTGACCATCTTTTTCTCGCAACCCACCCACCTAAAACAATTTCTTTTCTTCGCTTATCTAACTCCCAGAGTTCCCCCCCCCTTCTTTTTTTCTTTCTCCTGCATTTTCACACCCGCCCGCTTTCATTTATAGTACTAAATGTTTGTTTGGGAAATATATTGATAGACTAGGTTTATTTACAGGCAGCCATGCAGATTTCATTTAGCAGGTCCCTATTCATCTGACTTGTAATAATTCTTCAATTTAGTTGCCTCTTCTTCCTCTCTCTGGTCGGCCATCAGTTTTTTACCCATGCAATCCCATCGGTTCCTAGCGAGCGACTTGACTCGCTCTGAGGCTAGTACCAACCCTTAACGATGACTACATATCCTTGCCCCCCTTGTAGACCAGTTGCAATGTAGTATGGTTACCTAGCATACCTTCTTCCTTCTCGATCGCCAGACGCTGCTAGCTACTCGAGTGCCCGGACACCGCATCACACAGTGCACCTCCTGCGTTGAAGACGAACCCCCGCACCAAGCATTCAAATGTGGCTTGTGCACACTCGTCATTTTCATCATCTCCGATGCCCTCGCGCTCAGACGTTAGCCCAACCCTCCAGCTCACACTGCACGAAAAGATTTTTAATGTGGCCTAGTCAGCCACAAAAAAACAAGGTTGTTGCCTTGGATTGTTGTTTCTCCACTGGCACCCATGCCACATAGATTTCCAAAAGTGCGGGTCTCGGTTCCGTTCCCGTTGTATGTTAACTGTTTCCCTTGGGTGAGCGGGAACTGTTCATAGTTTGATCATGCGGTTCAGTGTGTGAGAAAATTTTTAGACTTTAACCAAGATATGAATAGGATTTTACAGATGGCCCAATAGATCAAACTTTTGGATTTTCTCAGGTCAAGGGTTTTTTTAGAATTTAGGGATTCAAATTCACAATGTATTGAATTGTAGAAGAAGAAAACTTTGTAAACCCTGATCTACTGGGATAGTTTTACATAATGTCAGGGTGAGGGCTTTAACCCAAGTAGGAAGGGGCAAATGCCCCCAGACTGGTTCCAATGAAAAGATTTGGAGCTTTGCACCAGAAGCTATTATTATTTTTTTAGTTATTGTGATGCATAGGCTCAGGCAAACCTATCGCTCTAAAATTGGCAAGGAACAGGAAATTCTTTTTCTTCTTGGAGATCGTGTGGCTAGTCAGCCCTCCAGTTCCTTAGCAGGTAGTAGCCCTCCAGTTATTAGCCAGTGTCCTTCCAGTCCGTCAGTTTAATTAGCCGGATTGGCAGTCCTCTCAGGTTCGTTAGACCAGGGTTGTCAGCTCACTTCGATCAGTAGCCAGTGAAGTCAGCCTCATTAGAGGGTTTGTCAGCCCTCTAGTTCATTAGCCAGTGTAAGTCAGCCCCCCCGTTTATTATCAGTGTTTGCCAACCCTCCCGTTCATTAGATCAAGGGAAACTTTCGTGGGAATAACGTGACTCTAGAAAAGGTCGTACCAGGGAGTGAGTACTTATGGTTTAGGTGTCCTCCCCCGGTTACTTGCAAGAGGGTGAAGAAGAAAGAGAAAAGGACTATTAATATCTTTTAACCCACCATACACTGGAAAAACTGTGCAGGCAACAATGTACAAGGGAATAGTAGTCTTAAAAATGGGTTGTAAACTAATGTGGGTGACCTAGCACATAAAGGTCAAAAATGTTGTTGCTACGTGAAAGGGTCTATTTAGTTTATTTTCCCCCCAGGCCAAAGGTCCCCGTCCTACCTTGTAATATGTTGACCTTGATTCCGTAAACTATTATTAATTCTAAACATATAGTGTGCTCCCTCGTTGCACTTTGTTATGGAATTATTTTAAGCTCGTGGAGTAGAGTAGAGAGTGAGGGATAGCACCTATCTATTGTGCTGGCAGAAGCCAACGCAGGGGCGAGAGTGTTTCTGAACTGTATAGACAGCCCTAAGTTGCCCTAATCTGCTGTATGTCAGCCACCTCCATTCTTTTTTATTTTAGTGCCCTCCTTATGCTCCCTCCATTTCTAAGAAGTCACTTTTCTTTTGTAAATCATATTCAAAAACTACACCCGATTATTCGAAATCGAAAATAGCAATGCCTTGTAAAGAGGGCGAATTTTTTTTTCTCCCTGAATCTATTTCCCTTTTTTATACAGAATATTTATATCACAATGTTTTGCTACATTAGTTACTAAACCCCAAATCGTTTTCCAATAGGATTCACTAAGAACAGAGGTCCATTTATGCCATAGGTGGCACAAAAAACTTGTTATTTAAGCCTAAAGCATTACCTTACATTTATCAACACTGAATTCTAATCGGACAAATCTGCTGCCTATTTTAAAAATCCTATCTAGGTAGATTGTAGCAATTTGCAATCATTTCTGTTTCCAAAGATTGCTTAATCTTGTGTAATCAGGGTCAAACAACGTGTCAGGAACTTACTGTGCTTGGTCCATGCGCCTGCGCTTCGGGTTTTGCACGCGTCGAGATTTAGGCACCGGATCATAGCGTTTGCTACCCCGGCTCTTTGGAATACCTCTCCTAGTTCCAGGACCTCCTTGCATTCCAGAGGACTACTACCTGCCAGTTCCAGAGGAATACTTACTGCAGTTCCAGAGTCTACTTACCTGCCGGTCCAGAGAACTATACTTACTTTTTTAAGGCAGACTATTAGCTGTGCAGTGGATGTGAAACATTGATGTGTGTTTCTATGAACAATAACAACAGGAATGAAACATACATATATGATACAATAGAAGGACTATGGAAGCATCATTTAGGCTAAATTACAACTACATTTTTGGGAAGTGCTATGATTTCGTTAAGCATTTCTACAAACGAAGATATGAAATAAATCAGGCAAAATCACCCATGAAGGATGACCCCTGAAACGTGAAGGAGCATGTGTGGATCCAAACACAGTGCATTGAATAGTACACGTGCGCACCCTTCTACACAAGCCCCTGTACCAGAAAGCACCCTTGCTTGGGCCCATGTCCTATTGCCTACTGGCATATAGTTCTATTAATTATTATCCCAATTTTCCAAAATTACTCCACCACAAAAACAAAAAAACAAACAAAAAAAAAATATATATACATATGGATGCGTTCCATCCCAATTTAAAAGAAAACAGCCTAAATGCAAAGTCCCATATCTCCCCGGACCACCAGCCTTTAGTCATCATTATAGCCCTACTCCTGGTGCTTCCTAGTTGGCGGGCTTGCAGTAGTTTTTCGAAATATACCTGGGGGTCATTACTTTTTTACTTGGCCCCTACCTAACTATCAGAAGTTATTTTTTTTTTAAAGGACCTCTCCTCTTAATGCTCACTGGAACAAGGAACTTGGGTCACTCCCAGCCCCACCCCATAATCTGTCTACACGATTCACCCCAAATGTCAAAGAATTGCACTAGGTAAGCAAAACACAATGTTAAGAATGTAGGTCTTGGCGGCAGATAACCGATCCACTTTCTAAAATGGCGTCTCCCACATTGCCACCTGCTTAGCCTCCTGTCCCTCGTCTGCCGCCCTGTATAGCTGGTGGTCCCCAGGAACAGAAACAGGCCCCGACCGGACAGATCAAAAGCTCTAAGGAAGGCGGTGCAAAATAGCACTAAGGAAACTAGCTCAAAGAGAGAAAAATGGGCCTGACCAGCGAGTGAACCCCCCCAAGCCAAGACAACCCCCAAAGAGAGAAGAGACGGAGATAGAGAAGGAGAGCAAGAGGAGAGAGAAGGCCAGGAGAAGGGGGGACCAGACAAGCCCGGGGCTTAACGAGGGGGAGGAGAGCCGGGGTGGGGGCAGACAAAGGGCACAGAGGCGACAGGGTGGAAGGGGATGGCCCGCAAGTGCAGGAGCGAGCAGGGCAAGTGGTAAGGAAGGACGGAGGTCATAGGGAGAGCTGCGGCAGGCGCAAGGGGGGTGTTGAGAGAAACGAAACAGTAACGGAAGAAAAAAGAAATCATCATCTAGACCTGAGAACCTCCAATTCTTATTTTTTTGATGTCCAGGAGACACCAATTTTCAGACAGGTCTAATCGCGGGTGGGGGCCAGTAAGGGGCCAGCTTAGTCCAGTTTGGCTAGACCACTATTCACATACGTTTTCAGATTTAATTTGTCTGGTGTCAATCTGGACTGGAACCACCAAGCATCCCACCCTGTCTCCGCTCTTTCTCCAGCAACCTCCGACAAATTCAAAAGCCTCCCCTTTTTTTTTTTTTTGTTGGTTTGATAATATCGACTGTACGTCTCAATCCCAGCTGCGCTGACGGCGAAGATATGGCACCTTTGGTCAGGACTACTCTGTCTACACCCACGCCCCAGCATTGTCCCCCCTACCATACGTACGTAGTCAGCAGCGAATTTACCTGAGGTGTCCCCCCCCGGGACGACACTCCTATCTTGGTCGGGGTTTTTTCCATACAGCACCCCCGTGTTGAGAAAGAATTTCCCCCTCGGCATCCATGGAACAGGGATGTTCAAAATAGATCCTGACATTTTTGGTCGAAGTAGCCTCTTGCACCGTATCTTGCTAACCTTTAGCCAGCCACGTGTCCAGGCTGGCCATCATCGTCACGGCTTCTCCCTGGATTTTCTGCTACTTAAAGGATAATATTGCACAATGCTTTAGTATTTAAAAAAAAAGGTCGCAGCCAACCTCCCCATCCACATACATATAAATTTTTTCCTGATGTTTGACTTCTTCCTCAATAGCCATTGCGTAAAGGGGATTCATACACCATGATTCTTGTCTTGTCCTGTACTGTCACTCAAAGCTGAGCGACGTGAGGGAAGTGAAAACAGCTCCTCCCCCCCGCATCTTGATCCGCTGCTTTGGCCCCCCCCCCCCCCCCCCCCCCCCCCCCCCCCCCCCCCCCCCCCCCCCCCCCTTCCCCCACCCCCCGGGTGTCCCTTTTTTCCTTTTTTTTTTTCTTATGGGTGCCCCCCCTTTCCCCCCCCTAAAAACAAATTCTGTCAATAGACTGTCTCTCTCTGATGCCACACACATTATATCATTTCTAAGGTTGTTTGCACTGGGCAGATGGCGGAGGATGAGAGGTGCCCCCCCCCACTGCAACCCCCCATCCGACCGTAACAGACACTTTCCCCCACACAGCACCAATGACAAGCTTGATATGTTTAATCAGGGCCCTTGTGCCACCCTATACCTGGAGGTCGTGGGTTTGATCACTGTCATCTACTTGGCGCCTGAGATCATTTACCAGGGCGCGCCGCACAGCTTATACTATTGTGAGTAAGCGATTTCAGCTGTGGGGACGTTAATGGGTTGTTTGATGTATTTTTTTTGATTATTTGTTGTCCTTTTCACCAGTGTTCAGACATTTCCTTTCATCGACGGTAAACCTAGAGAGGACACAAACCAATCAAACTCAAAAAGAATGATAGTACAGAAGGAGATTCCGTGTATTCACAGTTCTATCGTTTACACTGGTGCGTACTTGGCCCCCCACCCATCCTCACTTTAGTTAACATTGATCCGCTAACCATCGGATGGTTTTGCAAAACTAGCAGCCATTTTAAACGATACTGAACCTTCTTTATGTTGAGAAACCCCTGGATAGTATGTGTATACGCGTTTCGTTTCTGGATGGTAATGGGGTTATTACACACTGCCTCAACTAAAAAGTTGTTCCTTTAAACACAGAACCAGTAACCTGTCTTTGCACACAAGTGATGTTGTGGTCCATTCTACCCCCACCACACAAAACAACACACAAACCCACACCACCTCACATAAATTCTTAACCAACACCAAAACAAAAAAAACCAACCGGAGCCAAATAGGACGCTCAGAGTCAAGTGGATGGAGTGTTCAGTGTGTGTCGAGTTACCGCATTGCTGACTGCTTGGATGATTGTTGCTGTGTCTCGGGATCTGCCCGCTAAAAAAAGCGTTTATACAGAAGAGACCATTAGACAGCGAGGGGTGAGGTGGGGGCGGTCAAGTTTCTGTTGGAGTAATGTGAGAGTTTTGAGATCCAGGGGGCCCGGGCATGGCCATGTTTGTGCGCCTAAAGATGTGTTGCGATCCGGGGCCGCGATAACAGTCGTGTGTAGCTAGCGTCCACTGTTACGAGTATGGAGGGGATCCGGGTCGCGTATTCGCGCCAATTCGTATCCCACCCAGTATCTCGCATAGATAAGAAACATGAGTCGCATTACTAAGGTTTTAAACGTAATATGTATGGGTAGCCTGGGTGTGTATGTTAGATGTATGAGCTTTTGTATGTAAAATTTGATTACCGGTGTATGATGTATGGCTATGTAATGTTCAAGCGGCCGAGCGAGAAAAGGGTTGTGTGGTGTGTGGGGGTGTTGGGCGGGCTAGTAGTAAATGTCATTAGATGCAGAAGTTTGTAGAATGGTGTCACTTCTGGCCAAGATAACCTCAATCATTGCACTTGAACCCACACAATCAATTTCTTGTATATGTGCCAAAACATTGTTGGTTGGTCCGTGGATCTCCCACCGGCAGCTATTTTTCAAAAGGAAAGTAATCTAAAAAAATCGTACGCCTCGACGGCCATTAAATGATTTGGTCCTACTTCTAACAGTGAATGATATGCTCGGGTGTAACACATGTAACCCAGCCCCAGCACCACCCCAACACGCGCGGACACACAACACACGTACCCCGTGCATTGCAGTGAGCTAAGACTACCACCCCTACCAACATCCGGCCCATGTGATGCGTACCCCAGAAATATTTTAGCGCTAATTTCTCTTTATTTTAAATCTTGACCAGAAAAAAACTAGGCGGTTACATATGAACCTTAGTTGGCAGAGAGCTATCTGACTTGAGGAAGTTTGAAATGGTTTTAGCAAACTGTACTGTGACACCACAAAGGCATGAAGACATGGCCACCTCTAACTAACTTAGAAATAGAATAAGTTCTAACATGTAATATGAATTGATAAAAAAAAGTCAAGTGATGATACATGTTGTTCCCCACCGACTCAGTATCATCTTCCACTTCCCCACCCTGCAATATGTTTAATTTAATTTGCTTTAATTTAGTACTAAATTATGGCACTCTCCCCACCACACCATTACCACATCACTTCCCTAGACATTTAAACTCCATTGATTAGGACAAATCAGCTGTGCTCGGAGGTGCGGTAGATGTCTCCTGAGGGAATGGTAGGTTTTGATAATTAATTGAATTTTATTATTTTACTGATAAAAATCTTAGTAAAAAAAATGCAACAAATCTATTAATTTGGCTTGAGAGACAGATCACAGTTCTTCTCATTTCTCATTCCCATTTATTGTCCCCGACTCCCCATTGTTTGGGCTGTATCTTGTCCCTCAGTTTTTGAGCTTAAGTCACGAAATTCGGTTCAAACGTGCAGTACAAGTGTGCGATTATCTTAAGTATCCTTTCCAACATTGTCCAACAAACACATACTCATGAACCCCACACAGCTATTCACACCTACTGGGGCAACTAAAGTGAAAATGAAATGTTGATTAGTCATCTGAAAAGGTTATTTTTATAAATGGTAAATGATACCCACTAAACCTAAACAGATACAGGTAAACACAACACAACTACTGATATCCTCCTACACCTAACCCTCCCAACCTTCCCTTTCATTTTTTTGGTCTGAAGAAATACCTTCAGATATATCATTGTCTTTTTTTTATTTTAACCTTCAGATGATGACTTTTCCACCCCCACCCCCCTGCATGAGACGCCAGCGTGGGAGGATGAGGGTCCTTCCTGCAGCCAAGAATGTAAGTGCATCCTACTGAGATTAATGTTTTTTAAAATCTTTCATTAAACCAGTTTTTCATTGCATTTTTGTGGTTCAAAAATTATCCAAGAAATGTTCACTATATAGCCTTTTAGGAAATGTTATTATACATGTAATATTACTAATGGATTGGACAGTGATTGTTGAAATAAAACATTTTTTTTTCTAAAAGCAGGACCAGCCTTTCCAGGCCCTCCTCCCTCTCCAGCCGCTCCAGCCACTCCATCCCCTCCAGCCGCTCCAGCCCCTCCAGCCCCTCTGGTGGCCATGATTCAAAATCGTAAGTAAATCACATGCAACGTTAATGAAATGTTATATACAAGACTATTAATATCTGTATTTTCCCAGTGTAAAATCCACGCTACATGATGCAACATTGATTACTGTGGGTTTGACAATGCTTTTATGGGGGCTGCACCACTTCCAAAAATTTTTGTATGTAGCACAGTACTAGTGATACAAAACCAAGAATGTTCTGATACAATTTAGCAATAAACGTAATGTTTTATGCCAGCATTACCTCCTGCTGTTTATCAGTGATCCCCCAATGATGCAATAATATCATCTTTAAGTGGAAGTTTCAGTGATAATATATATTCTTTTAAGAAAAAAAGCAGTACATTTATATCCATCCAATGACCTTAATCTGCCCATTTAGCATTGTGTCTGTATAAATAAATGCAACCGAAATACTGACTTCCTGTTTTCAGGACCCCTATGAGATCGTTATGGTCTTGCCCTTGAACCCAGTCCCTGGGTTGATCATTGCTCAGTAGAGATCTAAGCATGTGTAACCCATCCAACAGCCAATGAATAGAAAATCACTGTTACCATAAATAGGTATGCATAAATATACTAAGAATTTTAGACAATATGATATTTATACTGAGGTTCCTTTTTATGACCTACCGCAACATTATTGCATTGCAGTACCATGTTATGTGTACTAAGCAGTCAGGTGCAAAATTGCATCACCTCCCCGCAGGTGCTTAGGAATGTGCTCGAAATCTTCAACACAATTCCTCAATATCTTCCTCCCAGAATTCCAGAGCATGCGGCAGGGAGATGCGCCACATGGGGAGGCGCCTGGACCCGCCGCCTGACAGACGGAAGGAGGGTATCCAGGCTGGAACCCATTGATTTTTTTTTTTTTATGTATAGTTTAAAAAAAAAAAAAAAATTTAATTATTTTTATATTTAATATATTATATATAAATATATTATATATTATATGTAAAATTGTTATTGAAAAAAATGTTTTTGGGCTTTTTTCGATTATCTTCTTTTTCGATTCTCATATCATTTTTTTTTGAAAAATTACAATACACATCTAGCTATATGTCTGGTACTTATAATTGTTATACCTTACCATTAATGCCATTACACACACCACATTGGCCACATTCCCCTATATAGTAGTTTGCACACACAAGGGAAGAAGTCGATGGGGTACTGGGTTACACTGGTTTGCACCATTGTTGTGGGGCCAGGCAGGCTTGGCCCCACTGGACATACCCCTCACCTCATTGGCTTCTCTCCCTCAGAGTATGCTTCATGCAAAGGAAAGCGGGTAAACGGGTAAGCTTTTGTAGGAACAGCACCATTGAGTTACAGCAGGCCCACTGCGATTTGCCACCATTGTTGTGGGCCAGGCAGGCTTGGCCCCACTGGACATACCCCTCACCCCATTGGCTACTCTCCCTCAGAGTATGCTTCGTGCAAGGGAAAGCAGGTGAATGTGTAGGAACAGCACCATTGAGTTACAGCAGGCCCACACTTTGTAATATGGAGTACTGCTCTCGGGCTAGGCAGGATTGACCCAGAGCTGAAAACATTAGCCACAGAGTAGCTGTTGCGGCTGTATGAGATGGTCAGAGTAGATGACACCACAAAGGTGCCTCATGGAGAGAGAAGGAAGAACAAATATGGGAGGAGTATCCAGGCTGGAACCCATTGATTTTTTTTTTTTATGTATATAGTTTAAAAAAAAAAAAAAAATGTTTAATTTTTTATATATATATTAATATATATAAAAATATATATATAAATTATATGGAAAAATGTTATTGAAAAAAAAAATGTTTTTGGGCTTTATTTTCGATTATATCAAATTATTCAGATGATTCATAATCAATTTTTATTGAAAAATTACAATACACATCTAGCTATATGTCTGGTACTTATAATTGTGATATACCTTACCATGTTCCATTACACACACCACATTGGCCATTCCCCTATATAGTAGTTTGCACACACAAGGGAAAGAAGCGATGGGGTACTGGGTTACACTGGGTTTGCACCATTGTGTGGGGCCAGGCGGCTTGGCCCCACTGGACATACCCCTCACCTCATTGGCTTCTTCCTCAGAGTATGCTTCATGCAAAGGAAGCGGGGGTAAACGGGGTACAGCTTTTGTAGGAACAGCACCATTGAGTTACAGCAGGCCCACTGCGATTTGCCCCATTGTTTGTGGGCCAGGCAGGTTGGCCCCACTGGACATACCCCTCACCCCATTGGCTTCTCTCCTCAGAGTATGCTTCGTGCAAGGGAAAGCGGGTTGAACGCGTAAGGCTTGTAGGAACAGCACCATTGAGTACAGCAGGCCCAACACTTTGTAATATTGAGTACTGCTTTCGGTCAGGCAGGATTGACCCCAGAGCCTGAAAACAATTAGCCCAGAGTACCTGTTGCGGCTGTATGAGATGGTCAGAGTAGATGACACCACAAAGGTGCCTCATGGGAGAGAAGAAGGAGAACAAATATGAGTAATGCTCTCGGGCCAGCTGGATTGACCCAGAGCTGAAAACATTAGCCACAGAGTAGCTGTTGGGGCTGTATGAGATGGTCAGAGTAGATGACACCACAAAGGTGCCTAGTGGAGAGAAAGAAGAAACAAATATGGAGTAGTATTGCTCTCGGGCAGGCAGATGTGACTAGAGCTGAAAACATTAGCCACAGAGTAGTGTTGCGGCTGTATGAGAGGTCAGAGTAGATGACCACCACAAGGTGCCTATGGAGAGGAGGAGAACAAATATGGAGTACTGTCTGGCCAGGCTGGATGGGATTGACCCAGAGCTGAAAACATTAGCCACAGAGTAGCTGTTGCGGCTGTATGAGATGGTCAGAGTAGATGACACCACAAAGGTGCCTCATGGAGAGAGAAGGAAGAACAAATATGGAGTATTGCTCTCAGGCCAAGTAGGATCGACCCAATCTTAGAAAAATTAGCCACAGAGTAGCTGTTCCAGCAGAGCATTTGTTATTTCACAACTTGAATGCAGTAGAGCAAGGTAGGACCACATATGACCCTGCCAATTAGAAAAATTAGCCATTTGCCAGCTAAGCTGGCATCAGCTAAGCCTTTAGGTATAAAATGAGGCGGAAGGAGCAGTACGGGTGGCCAGGGGCAGGAGGCCTTCAGTCACGGGCATCAGCAATAGGGGTGCTGTACTGAGATGTGATCCACGCCTCATTCATCTTATGAATGTAAGGCGGTCCACATTCTCAGTGGAGAGATGGGTCCTCCTCTCCGTTACAACACCCCCTGCCGCACTGAAGGTCCTCTCTGAAAGAACACTGGGTGATGGGCATGAAAGGAACTCGATGACATACTGTGCCAACTCGGGCCAGATATCAAGCCTCGCCACCCAGTAGTCCAGTGGATCCTCAGTCTCTGATGTGGCTACACCGGCCCTGGATCTGATGTAGTTGGTGACCTGGCGACTGAGGTGTTACCTGGTGGAGTTGCCAGTAGATGGGCCTGGCAACTGTGGCTGGAAGAACAGCCACCTCCAGTACTGCTGCTCCTCCTGTCAGGCACAGGGGGACGTGAGCCCTGTTGATCCCCAACATCAGGTGCTGTAGGCCTGCCAGTACCTGGGAAGGAAGAACAGAGGCAACGTAGCAGTGTTGCCTCATAGTGCTGCATTCTACCTTCCCTCTGAGATACGGGGAAAAACTCCGACACTTTACCCTTATAGCGGGGATCTATAAGGGTGGTCACCCAGTACTGCTCCTTCTCTTTGATGGCCTTAATCCTGTCCTCGATGTCACTGAGGACAATAGTGTCGGGCTCAACCTCTCCCCAACCATGAATTACATGTGGTACTTGGGAGGGTTGAGATGTCCCCCTAGAGGAATGCCCCATTTCCCCTTGTTCCAGGTCACCTAAATCCCCCTCCTCATTATCGGACGGCTGCTCTGCACCATGATGTTCGGGCTCGGAAAGCATCAAGGTGTTGGTGTCCTCCTCTTCCAGTAGCTGCTGCTTGACAGCGAATGCCCTGTCAAGTATGCCGCGCAGAGTGTGCTCAAGGAGGAACACCAGTGGGATGGTATCCGCGATGGTGGCATCATTGCGGCTTACCATCCTGGTGGCCTCCTCAAATGGCGCGAGCACACGGCAGGACGCTAATCAGCAGCCACTGCCTGGTTAACAGCAACCCAGGTCCCCAGAGCCTGATCTTGCCTCGTACGAGTACAGTGTCTATGATGGCTCACCTCTGCTGTAGCAGCCTCAGCAGTTCATAAGACTAGAGTCCAGCGGGGTGGCACAAATCAGGCGGTTCTGCGGCAGACCATTCAGCTGCTTAAACTCGGCCAGACGAGCTGTGGCCATGTATGACCGCCTGAAGTGACTGGACACCCTTAGCCATCTCAGTACTCCTGTAGACCAGTGACTTGGTAGGGAACCGCTGGACGACCAGGTTGAGTACATGTGCCAGCAAGGAACATGTGTGACTCTGCCCATGCGAAGGCAGACAGGATGTTGGTGGCATTGTCACACATGACCTTGCCTATTGAGAGGTGGTGGGGTAGTGCCACCCTCTCAACCTGCCCGTGCAGTGCTGCCCCGGTTGTGGCTCCTATACAGAGGCACACAAGCTGCAACACTGGCATGGCACATATCTCACCTGGCACAAGCAAAGGCTCTGGGGGGGCACAGAGCTGTCCGGGAAGAGGGCTCACCGGATGAGGAGGGGGGGTGGAGACTGGCGTATCACCAATGCGTGGTGGTACCACCATCTCCCCACTTGCGCTCCATGCCGCGTCTCTGCCGGCTAGCAGAGTGACCCATTGGGCAGTAAATGACACATACCGCCCCTGGCTGTGCTTGCTGGACACCGCATCCATAGTAATGTGGACACACTTGCCCACACTGTGGTCCAGCGAAGTAGATATATTGCCGTGCAGATGGTCGTGCAGGGCTGGTACTGCCTTCTGGGCAAAGTACCTACGGCCAGGGACCTGCCACTGTGGTGTACCAATGGCCACAATCTCCCTGAATGCTGTACTGTCTACCAGGCTGAAAGGTAGCAGCTGCACTGCCAGGAGTTTAGCTAAGCCGGCAGTGAGATGCTGGGCTTGGGGGTGACTGGGGGACAGTTTCTGCCTCCGCTCCAACAACTGGGGAAGAGAGACCTGCCTTTAAGCTAACGCTCCAGCAGCAGTGTCAAGAGGCCTCTTAACACCGCATACTGGGGACAAAGGCTGTCTCTCCTCCCTAACTTCCACTGAGGAAGCAGCTGATGGGGCCGGAGGGGGAGGAGGAATGGTGGCTACCTGGGCACAAGGTAGGGAACGTGTGGGTGCCTGCACGTTTCCTGTCCCCTGCTCCCACCGGGCAAAGTGGTGCAGTATCATATGTCTCCTCATAGAGGAGGTGCCCAAATTTGATGTGGTCTTCCCACGGCTAACACGTTGCAGGCACAACTTGCACACTGCAACCGTGCTTTCACCTGGAGCCAGTGAGAAGAACTCCCACACCGCTGAGCCACCGGCACAACTCAGAGCAGAGGTCACCTGCTGCTGTGGGGCAGCGGCACCAGATCTCATTGGTGCCATACCTCCACGTGCACCACTGCCTCTGCCCCTGCCCCCAGTCCTGCCTCTGGGTTCAGGATTGTGCTCATGCTCTGAGGGACATCCCTCAGAGACTCTATCCTCCTCTCTCACAGAGGGCACCCAGGGATGAATGGTGACCTCATCGTCCACTTCCACCTCCTCAATACTGGAGGCTGTGTCACTAACAGCAGCAGCATCTGGAACCTCACCCCCTGCATTAGTTCCCTGGCTGCTCACAGACTGCTGCGTGACATCGTCAGCCTCCTGTCCCCCTGTGCACTGAGCACTTTCCTCCGCCTCAGGCGACAGGAAAGATTGTGCATCAGTGCACGGCTCCTCCTCAAGCACACTAGCCCCACACATAGTGTGCGAAAACAGATCCTGAGACTCCTCCTCCTGATCCCCGAAGGTACGGGCCATGTGGGCAACGAACTCCTGATAGAGAGGATCAGGGTCCATACCCACAGTAGGAGCCTCAGGTGAGGAAGGAGCAGGCACAGTATCTACAGTGGCAGCTCAGCTGCTCTGTGCCTGTGAGGCGGTGGATGAGGAAGGCTGGGTACACTGACAAAATGGCGCCTATGAAGCAGCCTTTTATACCCAGGGGGCTGGCAATAATTATGTTAGCTGCCATTGGATAATTTGGGACGTGTGGCTTGCTCCGTCTTGAAAATAATCCCCAAAATGCGGAAATTCCGTGAATTTACGAGAATTCCTCATATTTTCCTGTATTTTCGAAAATACGAGAAATCCTCATAATTTCGAAAATTTTCGAACATACGAGAAATCCGTGGTTCAGAAGTTCGTAAGGCAGAAAATCCGGAAAAATCCGCCATTCGCAAACGGGAAAAATCCACGGCGGACCCGGGTTCGGATCCGCGAACCTGCCATCCCTACTAATTATTGGTCTTTGCCAGTGAATGAAAAATTCAGATCAGATTTCGACTTGGAAAACGGGCATTTATGCGCCTAAGATGATCTGATGATTATCTTTGGGAATGATAAAAAAAAGTGAAATGCACATACAAAAAATTCTTAAAGTGATACACACTTTATTTGAGCAAGTTGGTGGCCATGTCTCTGAGTGCACCCATGCGTATGGCATACCGTTTGATTCAGGATATGTGGGAAATTGAAATTAAGTATTTTTTTACTTGTCAAGTGGGTTTAGATAGTATTTCAACCTTTAAATCATCTTATTTCATTTTTTCACGAAAACTCCTAAAAGTTCAAAGTTCTAAGGATGACAGCGTATGGAATTCTTTATTAATGTATGAACGCATGGCACCCATATGTAGCTGAAGATGTGTAGATTCCAAAAATATATAGTTTGTGTGGGGTATTTTCAAGTTTCAGGGCTGTTTCCTTTAACAAAGGGTAGGCTGTTCCAATTACAGAGCACTTTGATTTACTGTTTACTATCCTTTGATTACTGTTAATTATAAGAAGTATATTATATATAATATAATAATTATATTAGAAGTCCCCTCTGAGTCCCGTTTCCATTATAAAAGTCTGCTTATATGGTCATGTAACTCTTTGGTGACTTCTAATATCCTTTTTATGAAATTATCCCTTATATTACATAAGTCCTCAGAGTTCCCTGTCCTCTATAATTCAGTCTTTGTCTTTGTACCTTTATATAAACAACATCAGTATAACACCATGTAACGTTTCGGCGATATTACTCACGCCTTCATCAGACACATAATGGTATGTGTCTGATGAAGGCGTGAGTAAAATCGTCGAAACGTTACATGGTGTTATACTGATGTGGTAATAAACACCTATTGCTAATAAGACTGGTGTGCACAGCATCCTCTTTCTATATATGTGAGCTTGCCACTACGCTGGGGCACCCAGCACTGAACATTGCTAATGCTACATAGGGAGTGTGCAGGATCCTTTTCTACTTTTATATGAACAACTACTCAGTAACATGTAATAGTCTTATAATTTACAGTAGGGGATACATTTTTCACTATATAACCCACTTTTTCCATTAAAGGGCAAGTACAACCCCCCAAAAACAAAAATGTTACCTTTTCATTCACCAACCAAAAACCTGTTTTCTTTTGACTTACTTTGTTCAAAGACGTTCCCATGCTGAGATATTAAACTTACAAAACTCTGATTCCTCGCTGCTTCTGTAAGCTGGATATGAGCACACACAGCAGCAGAGGCAGTAAAAATACAGAAGAAAAATTTTTCAATAATTACTAATATTTTTTAAATTAATTTAACAGTTTTATTGTTATATGTTGTATTTATGTTATAGTGCTACATTTAAAAAATGTAAATCTATGAGCTAAGGTGTATGACATCATTGCACTTTGTCCAAGGTAACCCATGCAGTAATCCCCCTCCCATGAAAATCCTGCGCTTGCCCCTGCCTGCAAGCCTGCAACCGCTTTTGACTGGTTCTTGGTATGTTTCTGGTTACTGTTACTGACTCTAATTTTTCCTTTGTCTAATCGTGATTTTTGCTGCCTATTCTGACCTTAGCCTGTCCCTGTGTCCTTCTGCCTCAACCTACCTAGCTGAATTATTTTTCTGTATTGATCCTAGGCTTTGAATTTGACTATTCTTGTGCTCAATCTCATTAGTACTCTGGACTTCTTAGGTATACCCAGCCTCATCTCTTTTAGCATGTGCTCTAAATCCTGAGGGAAATTGTGTTCAGTGAGGTACATTAAGTCTCCTAGTCTATAAAACTATAGCAGTGATAGATTGGGTTATAGGTTCTGAAGGAATAACCAGAAATTCCCAGGCATTACACCAGTTTTGTTACAGCCAATATTAGAAAGGGGAGCCGGAGGTGTGGCAAGTAAGTGCACATGCGCACAATTATCTAATCTAGTTGTTCAGGACATTACATTTTATTTTATGTTTTCTATTGGAATTAAATTTACAGTATATTGGTAAGTATAACATTTCTTAATTCTTGACATCACATTTCAATACTGAGAGACTGCTATAGCATTTGTGAATGGATCTCAGACATCCATTTAGAAATAGAGATTTTTAGTAGTGGATCCAAAGTACAGTGTATGGAATAAGTAAATGTATGAAGTGTTACGATGTCTTATTGAGGTTAATTGTTTAGGTCTATAGTTGTTTAGGCAGGACTTGGGAACAAGAATCATTTTTTATCTTTTGAAGCAGTTTATTAAATGATATAAAAAGATTAAAAAAAAAAAAAAAAAAAGAAATTAAGATTCATTTGTTTTAAAAGTTCTTATCTATGTTAAAATCTGATATAACATATAAAAGTACCTACTTTTTGGTACAAAGTGAAGGTTAATTCATCATATAGTTCATTCATCATATAAGAGAGGTAATTTAATGTATTTGGCTGCTTACGTTTCTCTGCAGCTTCCTCAGGAATCCATCTGTCTATAAATCAGAGTCAAACTCGCTTGTTCTTTTAAATGCTATTTTGCACTTTCCTTCTAACCGGAAGTGCATAATTGTGCGTTCCAACATGTGTTCCAGTGCCATGTTGGAATCATGCTTCATATTATAGGGCATAATTCAACCAAAATAAAAAACTGGAACATATATATAATGGTGTCACAGAAAATAAATATAATATTCAACATACAAGTTATTATTCATATATCAAATGCATTATGCTTATTTCTATATTGGCATAGACATAATAGTTCCTTAATAGGACTTATGAGGAGGGCAAACAATTTTCGGATATAGAAAGCTCCATAAATCTATGTCTCTGTTTAATCCTTTAGGTAACAATGTAATTTATGGATCCATTTTGTCTCTAATCTGAATAAAGCTGCTTGGGTGTCACATTTTCGTTTTGGTGGTGACATTTGTTGTACTCCATAGAATTTGAGCATATTCCCTTTTGTACACGTATTGTATACATGTTTAGGGACTGTATGATTGGTGTTTTCTATATTTCACATATTCACCAATCCTTTCTCTCAGTCTACCACCAATTCTACCTACATATTGATTTCCACAGCCAGTTTATAGATAACATTTTTGATGTTGCAAGTGATTAGGCTTTCAATGTCAAAAACTCTCTGCAGTTGTCGAACAATTCTGCATTTTCCATATTTCTCAAACCCCTTACATTTTTCACACCCATAAAAATCTTTCAAATTTAGAAAAAGGTTTGTTTGATTTTTCTTTGTCCTTAGGTGGCTTAGGGTTAAGTGGTCCTTCAAAGTCTTAATTAAAAAAAAAAAATGTGTTTTTTCCGGTAATATTTTAGAGAGATGTTTATCATGCTGTAGGATATGCCAGTGTATAAGAAAAAAACAAACAAAACACTTAGCCCCAAGCCACCTAAAGACAAAGAAAAAACAAACAAAACTTTTCCCAAAGTTTCCAAATTTGAAAGGTTTTAATGACTGATGCTATATATTTACCACTGGTGCTAGAAGCTGTATAACACTAAATTAAGTTTGCCAAACGAGCCTTTGTTCATTCATTGGGGGAATGGAGGGGCTTGCCTATGCAGATTAGACAAGTTATTGCTGTTTACACTGGAGAAGCGGTTCTTGAGATATGATCACTTTATACAAATATATTAAGGGGCCATACAATAAGCTCTCTGGTGCATTGCTTACAAATAGATCATTTCTGATGACACACAGACATCTTTTATATTTAGAAGAAAGGAAGTTTCATCTTCAGGTTAGATTAGTATTCTTTACAGTGAGGTACAACTGTTATAATGTTTTCCAGGAAATGTAGTAATGGTGAGATCATAGAATAGTTGTGGGTGATTCTTAAATTAAGTTTTTCCCTCTACCCACTTTTTTTATTTGGCCTTACTCTGGATAAACTCTTATATAGGTTTCATGTGTAGACTGAAAAGGTTGAACTAGATGGACATATGTCTTTAATCCACCTCTAATACTATGTAACTAAGAGATGCAATATATTTTGCTATCGCAACCTATGTGCACTCCCTTCCGCAATGTATTAATCACTTTGCAACCGTTAATACATTGCAAAAACGCTAGCGTTAAGTTGCGACCTTTTTGCGCATATTTTAAAGACACCATTGAAGAGGCGTTAATTGTTGCGCAAAAAACTAGCGCAAAAAACGGTGCAAAATTTATTGCATCGCTTTGCACTGTGCAAAGAGAAAAAATGCGAAATAGTGCAGGCAGTTCAAAACCTTCGCTTATACGTTAGTACATGGGTTAGCGTGATTTTAGCGCTAAATTTCTCGTTAGTGCGGGATATTGCATCTCCCTGATCGTATCAACTTCCCCCTTAACAATGGGGTACAAAATCTTCTCACATTATTTTTCTATTATTTTTTTTCACATAATTTGCCCCAAAATTTGGACATTTTGCAATATCCCCTTAATAGTGACTATGTTGCACAACGATAACTCCTACATTTAAAAGTACTGCAGTTGACCAAATTGAATAGTTGACACACAATGTCTCCCAGGAACCACTATTCAGATGCCAAGCACACATAAAATTTAAGCGTGCAAAAATAATGACACATGGAAAAGAGCGTGCAAGATGTTTACAGGAACATTTCAAAAGCTTAACCACATATATAGCTGATATTGATAGATGACTGCAGCTCAATGCCACAAACATTCCTTTGCTACAGTGTTAGCTCTTTAAAGGGGAACTGTGGTCCAAAAATGACTTTAGGTAAATTGATAGGAATTTCTCCCCTGAGAATTTTTGCACCCTATTTCCATTGTTTATTTTGCATAGTTTTGAAGATATTTACATTTTTGTGTGTGATATGGCAGCTGCATCACCAGGTCCCCTGCACTTCCTGCTCTGAAACTGTCAGTTAATCTGTCCTGTGTCTCCTCCTCCCCTTTGCTGCCCCCCTGGTCCCTCCCACTCATGGACCCCATGGTCCCTCCAGTTGCAGGCCCCCCATGGCCCATTATCTTACAGCCCCATGTGGCCCCGCCCACTCAAGGAGCCATAGCCCCACTCACATGTGGGTGTCAAAGCCCCACCCACTTGTGGGTGTCTAAGCCTCGCCGACTTGCAGGTGTGTAAGCCCCGCCATCTCGCAGGTGCCGTGGTTTACTCAGACACCCCCCCACAGAAAAATCTGTGTAATCAGTGAGAACTCTGCCTGAAAATGCTGTTTTCACACAATGAAAGAGAAGGGCTGTAGATTTACTTACCTTCTCTGTCAGGACTTCACACAGCAGAGAGGAGGAGGGACTTCCTGTCTCCCTCACACACTGAGAGAGTCTGAGGCTGTGCTCGCCAGCGGCACTGTGCAGGGGAAGCCTCAGGAATGTCACAAGTCAGCCTTCCACCCATTAACTTTCTGGTCAGTCATTTCTGTATATCTTGGGCTGTGGAGCACGTAGAGAGGTGGTTGATGGCTCATTTTAAAGGTAGAAAACTGACCTTTCGTTTATTTTAACTTAACTTGTTTGGAGACCACAGTTCCCCTTTAAGCATCATTGCATTAAATACATAAAAGGTGAACTCTGCTAATCCAGTCCCATTCCAGTCCATGTTTTACTTCAAGTTTAATATACAGCTAGCAGGCCAGTCCTAACTAACTGACCGAATGAGAGTCACCTCCGGAAAGTCTCACAGGAGTAGGGGATTGAACGAGATTACATTGGGGGAGGGAGAGCCAGCAAGTAAAGTGGGAAAGGTAAGCTTCGCCAATGGCTTAGAAAAATAAGAGTAACAGTGTGTGACTGAAAGGTGACCTAAGTAAGAGAGATGTGTATTTCTCGAAAGCTTGTCTGTAAAAATTAACTGTTAGTCCATAATAAAACGGTATCACCTTATTGTACAGTACTCATCTTTAGGTACAGCTTTGTAATGGACTAAATTTTGATTTACACTGCACATTCCCTTTAATAATAGGTGCAAAAAATGGCCTGACAAAGGATCAGTGTGATCCAAACGTTGCATTTCATTGCTGTCTGTAAATAATAGCCATGTGGCGTGGCATGAAAATGTTTTAAAGAAATTCAGATAAAAAGATGATGTTTTAAAGGAGTGCTGCTCTGGAATTTTGGATCAAAGTTTATAGAAAGTGAATATACGAGCGTGCACCTGCCCATTACTGATGAAGCATGTTGCTGGTTATACCTGATTTACTTTGGGAATATAAGGTGGAAAAATTTGCCTGCGCTGTCAAAGGGGATCTGTGGTCCAAAAATGACTTTAGGTAAATTGATAGGAATTGCTCTCCTGAGAGTTTTTGCAATTTATTTTCATTCTTTATTTTGCACAGTTTTGAAGATATTTACATTTTGTGTGTGATATGTCACCAGGTCCCCTGCACTTCCTGCTTCCTGCTCTGAAACCTTCTCCTCCTCTTCCAGCCCCCCTCCTCTTGCAAGCGCCCCTTGTCCCTCCTACTCATGGACCCCATAGCCCCTCCATTTGCAAACCCCCCTTGGCCCCTTCCCTTATAGCCCAATGTGGCCCTGCCCACTCGGGGTGCCTTAACCCCGCCAACCTGCGTGTGCCTTAGCCCAGCCTGCTCATGGGTGCCGTGGCCCTGCCCACATTTTCATTGGGGTGTTACAGTTAAAAAATATTTGATAACTTTTGTTTGGTTGATGCAGAATGAAAACACAGGTAAAATTATTAAATAATCCCCACACTGTTAAAAAGAATTGAAGGAAAATCCAAACTTGGAAGTTAGGCTTCTATTAAATAAATGGCAAATGTTGTTTGCTGAAAGTTTCTTAATCGGTTCTATCGCCGCTAGAGAGATGCTACATGTAGTGTTTTTCTAGCAGCAGACATCTGGAACCACTTGTTTTCTCCCATTCGTGTAGCTGAAGGGTGCACTTAAACCCAATTATTATAATATATATATATTAATATATGTTATTACTTGCAAATGAAAAGAAACTGAAAACATACTTTTCCTTTTTTACATTCTTATTATGAAATCAGTCTTTAAATCCACTTCTACCTCTACCTTTAAATCTGCCTTTCACCTCCACATAACTTAACATTTGTTAGAACCAGTAGAAAGGTAACACAAAACTTAACACTTTGGATATTGGATCAGGTGCACTTTGCTATTTCCCAAAACATTTGTTGTGCCCTAAAATTTGTGTTCAAATCTTAAATTATCTCACACACAGTAAATGGCATTAGGTCCCTCTAATCCTGCACCCATCCAAATGTATAAGTGTACCATTTTACAAACTCGATTTGGACCTAAAATCTGTGTGAAACACGAGTTAACTCAATATGACTTTAGGTTAATGTGGGGTTTACACCTATTTTAGGGATATTCAGGTTTACTCAATAAAAGTTCTTGTTTTTAAAAATGGTGCTAATTTTGCGCCAACCAATCAGATGTTTTCTTGAATTTCAGTGCAATCATATCTCTCAGCCTTCACCTGAGTTGCCTGTCATATATATCCATAATATAATATCCATACAGCAGCTAATGACTATCTCCCTTATAATTTGCATTGGGGGAGATAGTCAATGCAGTCTCTGGAGAAATTCTTTTAGTCAAGACTCTTAAATATGAAATTTATAACTAGGCTTATTTGGCATCAATCAAAACTTAAATACAGTATACATTTTAATAAAATGCTTGTTTTTTTTAAATATATTTTAGCTCATCAAAATAAAATGAATTTCTAACCAACATCTTACAAATATAGCAAGAGCTTGTATCAGAAATGGTCAGAAGTGATCAAACATTCATCAGAAATGAGCATTAAGGATATTGGTCAATGTTTCAGCATTTTAAGAAGTCAGATTACATATAAAATGTACTCTACAGTATTTATATACAATTGATCTGTGGAAATACTAAATGTGTTTGTTAATACTGCATATCTGGAAACACTGTGACTCTGGAATTCAAACTGTACTAGTATTGGTTTATGGCTTAGCTGTTAAAATAATTGTTTTGTTAAACTTTAAAGAGAAAGAAAGGAAAAGTTCATGATTTATTGATCTGTTGTTCTTTCTGGTTTAAAACCGGTGGTCTGATACCAAGCGTCTAAGAAAAGATTGATTGCATTGAAGAAAGCAGGGTTCAATTACTCAAAAAAAATCACTTTGAAAGCTCAGACACTCTTGTTATAGTCATTTTTTCCGTGGTTTGAATATTGTTAAGTTAGTATGCCATTAGAGCTTTTTTTAAAACAATCATATCTCATCAAATTCAAAAGATAATCTACTGACTCATCAATAACTGACCTGCAGCAAACATGCCCTTTTAGAAAACAACAGCCACAGCAAAACCTGACTGGAATCTTTTTTTAAAAGAACTTGAATTATTCTACTATATGCAGTAGAAATAACCATAATAATAAAAAGAAGGCAATAAAGAAGGGCTTCTTAATCCTTCAATTTTTTTTTTTTTAACATGAAATATGGTATCATTAGCTAAGTACTTTCTGATACTGCTATCACAGAAAGTGGAAGGACGTCTGTATAAAGGAAATAACACCACCCAGCATCCACTGTAATGTCACATGTGGAACCAGTAGGGGGAGTGTTGTCCCAGATGTCCTAGACAGACAGACACAAACAGACAGAAAGGCGGATAGATAGATGTCCTCAGCCTTACTGTCCTCTCAAGTCTGTCATGAGGTCCTGGAACAAGTCTGCTGGAGGTCCTGGAACATTTTGCAGGCAGTTTTTTTTAACATCCTCTCTGTTCTCTTATGTCACAATATATCCATCTTCAAACTGCTGAAGCAAAAGCAGCTCAAAGCACTTGCATTCTCCTCTCCCAGATCTTCCAGTAATAGCAATATTGTATCCTCTACTCCAGATGCTGATTAGTGAAAAACTTCCCTGAGCTCAGCAGGGCCCCTCAGAAACAGGGGTCCGGTCACAATGAGACCTCTATTCCTATGCCACTGAATCTTATTAATTGCTTTAATATCCCAAAATATAGTGTAATTAAGTATAATTCATATCTTACCCTAATAGATTGGGATAAATGGCTCATTGACGCCCCCCCCCCCCCCACAAAGCTTCTAATAGTGCAAAACAGTCTTTTTATTCAGTTGCAATGGTGGCTGGAGGAATTCATTATAAATGTAAAACAGTCTTACAGGGAGATTCAGTAAAAGTTCTTATCATTAAAAATGGTGCTAATTTTGCCCCAACCAATCAGATGTCAGGTTGCTGTTAAATAGAATCTGATTGGTTGGAGCAAAATTAGCACCATTTTTAACAATAAGAACTTTTAATGCATCTCCCTGATAGAATGCTTACAGGCAGATTTAAGTGAAAGACCATTATTCATACAAAGTTCAATATTTCTCCATCTTTTGTTTTTGTCCTCAGTCACCCAGAATCTTGTTTGTTCGAGGATTCTGGCCGCAAAATACTCCTTTATGATGGTTAGACCGATTCTTGTTTTGTTTGGATTTTGCCAAGGTAAGTTGATTTATTCTAGGTGTTTTGCTATTATTTTTTGAATATTATGAAAATATGAATTTACGTTTCAGATGGGGAATGTTGTGAACTTACATATAAGTTTCACTTCATTTAACCTTTATTCATTAATTGTCTCGATTTGTAATTCAAAACAAACTTTAGTGAGAAAGGTATGTAAAAAAAAAGGATATGCATGAATATTACAGTCGTGGAATCCTTTCAACTTTGAAAACCCATTTTCCTTGGCTAGATAAAGACAATCAAAAAAGCTATACATACATAACAATGATTTTCGAAACAAGGTTTCTCTAAACTACACCAAACAATGGTAATTTCAAGCTCTTGTTTAGAGTTTTATAGAAAATTAATGTCAATTCATTTAAAGCCAAGAATGGATTATATGACTGTTGTTATTGTAATAGATTTACTTGCAAACAAAGAAAACAGTCACATAGATTCTATTCAGAGAATTTTAGGCACTGATAAAATAAAAACTAATGCTACGTGTGCTGCATTAAAATAAAACATGTTTTAGAAAAAAGAACCTTACTGATGCTCACTCCCACAACTGTAGGTAACAAATGGTATTTTATAGAATGTAATTCCTTAGCAGATTAGCAGATGCTGTATTTACACATACAAATCTACCAATAACAAAGCAATATTTCTTTCTCATAAACATTGATAGCAAAGCATGATTCGCCCATGAACATTGCATGGTAAGAAACCAGTACATGGCCCAACGTCATCATTGATTTGACAGTCGGGTCAGATTGAGGATCGTATCAGTGTAAAGGCAGTAAAGTGTATGATGAACATAATGCTAAGGGACTATCTGTCTGTCTTGCACAAATCACCATATCTATTAGGTAGATATAATATATTTTAGGGCCCACCTTACCTCAAGCTTTACAGCTATAGCATATCCTGTGCTTACAGGTCCTTACCTCATAGATGTTAATATTAAGTATCTTGGGCTGAGAACAGTCACTATCTTACTAGTAGTATTCTGATGGTATACTAAGTTGCTTATAATTTACTAAAGTTAAAGCTTCTTACACATGTGTGATCGCAGAGTCGACCCGCAGCGCACAGTGTTGTACTGAACAGCCGTTTTGGAGAAGTATTATTTAATGTGACTGGACAAGCATCATTGATTATCCGACTGGGTTGATCATCAACGAGGCCCGAATGAATGGCTGTCTTTTTACCCTACCAAGCTCCTATACGTTTAATGATAGTTGGCCAAAACTGACGTTTGGTACAACATCCTGCATCCCTTAAGTACATTTAAAAAAACAAAACAAAAATCTAGGGTATTGTGCTATATATTTTGCTTTGCTTTAAATGAAATTAGATAAGATATATCTACCAGTCATTTAAAATATTTTTTTTAACTTAATATAATCCATAAACATAATTATAATAATATAATTGGGTGGCTCAGGGTGGATTTCTGAGCAGATATTTTAAATGGAAACCCCAGACCTTTTGTGGTACCTTCTTCTTTGGATTGTGAAACGGAAAGACAAGCCAAATGTTAAAACTGTTGTTAACTGGTAAAAATAGACAGTCTGAATCAGTGCCAGGTTCATCATGTATGCAGGGGTGCTTATCTCTGGTGTAAATTTGACCGGATTGTGAGTTTTAAAGCTTGTGTTACAGATTTCAAGCAGCGTATTGCAACACCGTTTTCAATCAACAAATTAGTTTGAAGTTTGATGAGGTAGCCATCTAGGTTACAGTTGAGAAGTTTGGAAAGGGGGAGATTATGGGAGATTTCAGCAGAGTAGCAGTAAGGATTTTCTGTATAATAAGGACTGTGACATGATATGTATACAACGTTTCTGGGTTTCCCCATTTTCACTTCCAGGTGAAGTGGAGAATGCAAATCAGAAAAGGTGCAGATGTTTGTTAATTTTTTGAAATTGGTACATAAATCAACACTAAAAGATGCTCTATAAGATCGCAAGCTCTATTAATCACACATTATTCTAAATTAATTTTGAATACTGGTGTGAGTGCATATTTGGCAAAAGTGATAATTGCATGGTTATCTATTTGAGATCATGGTGACAGACAACAGTGTAAAGGAGTAGCAAAATTATTACATTTTAGAGAAGTACAAATTACCATGTTAAAAAAAGTTAAGCAGACAGTTTTGGAAGGGTATATTCATGGTGCTTAACAGAAGGGGTAAATGTTGTGCCTTTAAATGTCTTCTAATCAAATATACATTGTAGATTATTTCTCTTACAAGAAAAAAAAAAATATATATATATTTATATATATATATATATATATATATATATATATATATATATATATATAAATCCCAAATTATTTTCTAAATGGACAATGTCAGGAAAGTGTGTAGTGACTTGGCAAGAATGGGTTAACTATTGGTATTAGTTCTTGCAAAGGACCAATAAAAATGCCATTCCACCCTGGAAACAGTCCTATTGTTTATATTACGATTAGTGAAGCATGTAATCAGATCTTCTTTTCCAGACAATGTGGGGCCAAACCGTGTATCTGGAATTCACTTCAGCTAGGGGTCTGGTGGATACATTGAGGTCACTTTAAGGGCAACCATATGTATAAAATAAATATATTTGTGTATGGGAATATTTGATATGGGAACCAATCTTATATTTGTGAATCATTAAAATGATACCCAACATGGAGACTTTATTCCCTTGCCAAGGCCGAGTTATTAATATATTGGGAATTATGTATTACATACAGGTCATGTTTGGTATTGTAGAAATTGATAATTAATACAGGAGAGGAATTTGTGGTCAATATCCCAGTACAATGTACATATCTACATTTATATGGAATCTGCCTAACTGAGGGAGAATGAATGCTTTTGGCTAGTCGTAAATCTGGACATTCCTAGACACTCCCACCTCATGCATAGCCCAGGAAGGGGGTGCTTCAACAAGGGGTTTAAAACCCTTGTAGGCCCTATAACTTTGTTCATACTGAGGGGACATGCTAAATGTGTATGGATCATATTCCTTTCCGCCTCCAGACACAGGACTTCTTCCAGTGAGTAGGGTGAGTCAGGAGTGTTTTGGGGGCGTCTTCAAGGCCATAACTTGAAGTGGTGGTGGCGTATTACCGATTGATTGATCACATCATGTGCCCAGCGAACTGGCTTTCTTGACAGACACTAAAGTGAAAAAAATGACTTTATTATTGTCTAATTTAGATCTGCCAGGAACTTGATCCCTTTCTGTTCATAGTGCTCTATTCAGTGTGCTACTAGTTATTTTCCACTCTCTCTGCTCAACCCCAAACAGAATATAAGACACAGCTAGAATGGATGAGCATTCCACTTAAAGGGGAAGTTCAGTGCAAATACATATACTTTTAAGAAAAAACAGCAGTATTTTTCCATCCTAATGGCCTTAACCTACCCTTTCAGCGTTTTGTCTGTGTATAAATGAATGCTTCCGAAATACTAACTTCTTTTATGCAAGACCCCTAATAGAGACTATGATGGTCTTGCCCTTGAGCCAGCGCCTAGGTTGATTCAGTGTCTCAGTAGAGATCTGAGCATGTTTGACCCATCCAACAGCCAATCAGTAGGAATTACTGTTAGGAACATTCCAAGAAAGTGGTGCATCCTGGGAAGAAGAAGGACCGCTAGAAATCAAAATGTCGGCTCACCAATGTCAACAGCAGGGAATAGCAAGGGGTATAAATTCAACTGATTTTTCAAAATGGGAGAGAATATGGAGAATAACTAGGAATGCATAATATAAACTAAGAATTTAAAAAATAATGATATTTTCCACTGAAAATTAAAACTCCAAGAGCAAGTAAAAAAGTAATAAAAAAAACTCACTGAAGACAATGATTTGTTTGCAATTCAGAAAAGTTTTGACAACTGAAAAAAGAAATAGACTTCTGAAAACTTGCCAGTGAAATGTATTTTAGTCAATATAAGGCATATTTAAAGAAATGCTATGATTTCAAAGGCTGAAGGCATAAAATAACAAATTCAGTGGATTTGTTTATTTAATTGTTTAATATTATTTAATAATATTGCTATTTTTTATTTCAAATGTTTGCTGCAACTTTTGCCTAATAAACAGAAATTTAGATGTAAAACCAACTTTATGTCGAAACCTTTACATTCTACTGTCTCATGTACATAAATGTGTATGAAAATAATATTAAAGGATATGTACACTGGGAATCAGTTTTTTTTAAATTGGAAACAATAATTCCTATCACTGTACCCTTTTTTTGTTGATCTCTTATAATATCCAATCTTACATTTCAGCTGTTAATCAAGTGCCTTATGGTGGCCTTGGACGCTTAGATCCCGGTCATACGATATTGGGATATACCCATATCCTACGATTGTCAGATTGAGTATGGATGGTCGATGAAAGATCGAATTTTTGGCCGACCAGCAATCCGATCATAAGACCCGCAGATTGTATAATCGCATTGAAGCATCTATGGCCACTATTAGTTTCATAATATTTTCTGTTATGTATAGTTTTGTTGTAGCTGGAATGATGACAGTTGGTACATGAACTGCATGGTGGGAATATCTCTCTCCCAATGCTGCCTCATAGCAATTAATGAGCATGCTTGCCCTCACAGAGAGGTCTGGCAGAGGTCTGCCAGTCTGGCAGGGAGCTGGAGGACTGAGGTACTGAGCTAAAGCAAAACAAGTACTGGATTAAAGTCATGCAGCAACACAAACACATCAGAGTAAGTGCTGCTTACGTATATTCATTTATAGATTGAAATGAAACAAAGTCATTTTTTCAATGTATAATTCATTTAAAGGGACAGTTCAGTGGAAATTATCAATATTTGTTAAATCGTTAGTTTGTGTAATGCATACTTAGTTATTCTACATATTCTCTTCCATTTTGAAAAATCAGTTTTTATGAAAAATCAAATTTCATACCCTTTGCTGTTCCCTGTTGTTGACATTAGTGAGCTTACATTTCAAGCTGTAATGGTCTTTCGAAAATTTCGACTTTCGAATTGTTTAAATTTCCGAAAATTTCGAAAATTTGAAAACGAAACGAAACACAACAGTTTTGAACATCTCTATTACTGAGTCTATTTGTGTTGTATAAAACAAGAATATTGTCGAGTAGAGATAACTAAAACTCAAACTCGAACCCGAGTACGAAACAGATTTTACAAGTTCGAAAGAACTTGGATTTTTCAAACTTTTGAGGATTTCCTAGAATTTGTGGAAACGATCCAGCCACATGCCTTAAATTCACCATCAATAGCTATTTTATAGCAGTGGCAACCACTGGGTATAAAAGGCAGCTCGACAGGCACCTTGCGAATTGTTACCCTTTTTGCCTGCTTTCCCCTTTTTTTGCAAACTGTGGGTTATGTCTAGAGGGGCCAAGCCTGCCTGACCTAACAATGCTGGCAAACTGAAGTGAGCCTACTCTAACTCAATGGTGCTGATGCTATAAAGTGTTACACTTTTGCTGCTTTTGCCTATATGATGCAAATGTGTCGCAAATCGCTAAAATAAAGATTAAAGAGGAAGGTCAGTGCAAATACATATACTTTTAAGAAAAATGCAGTATTTTTCAATCCTAATGACCTTAACCAACCTGACCATTCAGCATTTTGTCTGTGTATAAATAAATGCTTCCGAAAAACATACTTCCTGTTTGCAGAACCCCTAATAGAGATAGTTATGGTCGTCTTGCCCTTTACCCAGGGCCTGGATTGATTCAGTTACACAGGAGAGATTTGAGCATGTCTGACCCATCCAACAGCGAAATCAGTAGAAATGAAGGTTGCCATACACATTAACAATAATGGGTAAATATATATCAGTCCATGTATGATCACATGGCTGGCCTATCCCCATACTGCGCATGTGCGATTGGTCAGACCATGTGTGGCATTTTTTAACATTCTGAAATAATGTCAGTCCTTGGGTTACAAACACAGAACTCTTACATGGAGGTTATCCCACGGTATGGGGCTAAACCCATGCTTCCCAATGTAATATTAGATTAGTTAAGAAAACATTTTTCCGGGGCCATGCATTTCCCTCCGCACTCATCACCTGCGATTCAGTATAACACACAACCCAATATTACATAATATGTCCAGAAGTAGGAAGGAGGGTAAGTATTGCATCTCTCTGCTAGTTACAAACAGAATACAAACTCCATAGTTGCTAATTGTCCAATATTTCAGAGGATTTTAACTCACTGCCAAAAGTTTCAAACTTAAGTACAAATACAAACTTATTTAGAAATTCATTAAGAGCTGAACTTATAGCCTTGGGACTGCCTGCTTAGCAGAAACATATTGCAGTGCATGAAAAAAAAAAGCAAAAGTATGTGGGTTGACTAAAGCACAAAATAAACCACAAAAAGTCTGAAATATGAAAAAAGCTATTTCTAAAATTCTTAAACATTTATAAGCACTTAATGGAGTGATTTACTGAGGAATTAGTAGCTATAAATACATAGAAAACATATCTATTAAATATTAATAATCAGCAAGACTGGTTTGTATTTAAATGTTTATAGGCTTAAGGGAGAAAAATTTGAATTTAACTTTTTCATAAACCACTGCAGAGGCCTTATTTAAAGTATACAGTGCAGTTTTGGTCTGCAAGATACAAAACAGTTACTGAGGAGTGAGTTAGGAACCAGCTAACAAAATATATTAATAAAGTGAATAAAGAATCCTAGCTAAGAAAGATTTGCATTTGTGCTTGATGAGGCCTAACATTATGAATCAATATGTAAGGAAACACATTAAAGGAGAAAAAAAAAAAAAACGGCAGCTCCACAGAATCTATAATTGTCACTTAGCAAAATCATTTGTCTCTCACCTCTGGATTTTAGCCTCTTAGTGTAGAAATAATTTATATAAAACTTCAGAGTCTATGATGTCACTGCTGGTTTCTAGTGTTGCTTCTTCTTGGTAGTCCTGGACCCAAAACGCCTTCTGCACATGCTAACTAGGTACCTTGTGTTTGCTTCCCACTCCCCTTATGCTAAGCTGCATGAAACAGTTGACTTCAGAATCCCCACCTGCTAGTGTCTCCCAGCCAATCATCAGAGAGAGCAGTGAATATCATTAGCAGATTTTCCTGCTCAAACAGAGTGGGGGGAAGGTGTTAACCCTTTTCATATGTATTTAGAAAGCAACTTGTTAACCCTTTATATTTATAATTTCTGCAAGAGACTGAGAGACGCTATCAGCAACCTGGTGCAAACAGCCCGGCAATGTTATATGCCGATAGCGGCTCTCGGAGAGTCGCTCTCTACTGTTTTTCTATTGCTGCACTTTTAACGCCAGCTATTAGCTGGTGTTTAAAGTGCCACAATAGAATGCCATTTTTCGTCATATAACATCGCTTACGGCGGCTGCGCTGTTAACGTTCGCGTTAGACAGGCAGTCACTGCAGCGAAGGAGTTTAAGTGACGCTAACCGATATAACATCAGTTAGCGTGTCTTTTAACTCCACTTTCATCCACTACGCCTCTTGGTGCATCTGTCTGTAAGTCTTTTTATGTATTTATCTCTGCATTTATATTAGTGTGTGTATTGATTCAATGTACATTTTAAAAGTGTAATGCAAGCTGCATTGATATCAGTGTAGCCATACAGCATGTATTTAATGCAATGACACTTACCGTAACACTACAGCAGGTTATAAGGCTGTGTCCCCACTTGAGCGCAAGGGAGAATGCACAATCGTATGCACTTCCACTCTACTGAATCCAATATATAAACAATATATTGCAGGTGAAACATACAAAGACACAGGTCTGTAACTGTGAAAAGTGCAAGTTTATTGCAAAACATACGTGCTACGTGTTTTTGAGCCACTCGTCCTTCTGGAAATTAGGGTATCTTTGCTGAAGGCATACTTGAGGATTTCGGAGTGTTAGAGCTACCTGTTGAGATCTAGATTAAGGTTAAATAATTTGTTCATTGGAGTCTACTATTATTTTGGGAAAATAAGATCAACGCTTCACTTTTATTATAGTAAACACTATTTTCTGGGTATAGACTAACAGCTAGGACTGCCGCTTACAGATTTTTAAAACAATTATAAGAAGGGACTGACCTAAAACATTTCAGAAACATTATTCGGCATCAGCTAAAAAATTCTGCTAAAACACACTAACTTGCTAAATATATAAACTATTAAAAGAGACCTTTACATTAAAGGGCATATTTATAAAGGTTTGTTAAACCTTTTGCCTTCTTTAACGCTGCCTTTTCGTCAAATTTGGTCTTTTCGCTATTTATAAAGCAGTGATAACCAGTAATGAAAGGTCATTACCGCTACTTTTTGCTTTTTGCCATACATCGCTGCGGTAACCGTTCAAGCATATTTCTAAAACGTCGAAAAAGTGTATTTTTGAGTTCAGCCTCTCCAATTTGCCAAGCCTGAGGTGGCGAAAATGCATAAGTGGCCATTTATTTAGCCTGCCAATGGGTCCATGGAAGGTGTAATTACATTGTGTTTCTCAATACTAATAAGTATCCAGGGGGGTGTTAGACTATTTTCCAGCATTTACTGTAATACGATCTGCACGTTCGCTTTTTAAGGTTCCTTTTTTCTTTATTTATCAATAAAGTCAAATGGGGGTCTAAGGGACATATTTATAAAGGGCATTATTTTTGCTTTTTTTCCCCAATTTCTTAAAATTTCTTAAAATTTCAACTTTTCTTTTCGTCAATGTTATTAAAAAGGCGAATTATGTAGCAAAAAGTAGCACTGATAATGCTTAAAAATTTCAGCACAAATGATGGTAAATATGTAATACTCCCTGGTGTTCACACTAGAGATGGCGGATTCCCGGGTCTCTGGATCCCGAGATTTAAAATATTTTTCATAAATAGCCTCGAATGTTCGAAAATTCTTGAAAATATGATTGGAGACCATTTTCGAGTTTCCGATCGTATTTTCAAGGATTTCCGAATGTTTGATGCTATTTTTGAAAATTATCGTAAACAGTTCTGTACATTTGAAAATTATCGAAAATGTGTTCCGAAGTCCCGAAATCCGGACGATCCCCTATACCCCTAAAAAGTATTGTTAGAAACCCAAAGCCCCAAATAAAGTAAGATGTCATAAAATCTATTTGTTGTAAAAGCAGTACTAAAAAATTAAGGTTTTGATTTATTTATTTTTTTATTTTTATTTTGAGTTACTCTAATAAAATCCAGTCTGAAAATAATATAGTGGATAATGCACCCCCAACTGTAAATTATAAGGATATTAGAAGTCACAGAGGAGTTCCATGACAATATAAAAGTATGAGGCCGCAGGCCGAGTACCTTTTATACAGGGCATGGAACTCCAAGGTGACTTTTAATATCCCTTTAATTTACAGTTTAGGGTGCATTATTTATTATAACCTACCCCTTTGTGGCTTCTGGCCTTCTCCTCCTGGAACTGTAAGATTATAAGGCTATAATCTTACAGTTTCTCCCATAGAAATCCAATACAGGGGTAGGTTATAACCTTATAAGCCTATAACTTAAGATCCAGAGAAGCTAGAGACATTAACAAGAACAGATTTATACTCTTTTCTCCCCTAGGCCAAGGATTTTTACCATCGTTACTTGCAGAGCCAATACATTATGGTGAAAAACATAGGAAGAAATCTGGAGAAAAAACATTCAGCTCACAGTATGCCAACATTAATGCTAAAATAAACACAAGCAACACATATTTATATTACCTTTTGCAGCTCCTTAAATTATTGGCTTTTAACATTAGATAAAATATGATTTGTTTTTGTTTTTTTTATATTTAAAAATCTTTGTCTTTTTTCATGTTTTATTTTACATGCACACCCATACTGTATAACCCTTTTAAATTTAAAACTGTTAACAGGTTTAAAGCATAAAACTGTTAAATTATAATTTGCACATGAAGAACATTTATATAAATAATAATAGTGATAATTATGTATAATCAAGAAGTGCACCTACTGTGAGAGCCAACATATTCATGCTTATTAGCTGTAGTCCTCTCAAGCATGAAATTATAGAATGTATAATATGAAATGCTATGATATATCTAATGTAATTGCTTATGCTTAAAACCAGATATCAACACATTATTTCAGATAAACAATTTGCTTTTGGCACCATCAGACGAACATTTTGCTACACATTATTAAAAATCTTCATAACAACAAATACTGTAATAATGGGTGATTGTAACATTTTCAGATATTCTTATAAAAACCATATAATTTCTGACCATCCTTTTTTCATAGCAACTAAACAATTTATTTTCTTGTTATTCTCATGCATCTTTCAAATTCTTTTCTATTCTCTCTGCATATTTCAAAAAGAAAGATTTCTA
The DNA here is from genome assembly GCA_019447015.1 of Hymenochirus boettgeri. Classification (NCBI taxonomy): domain Eukaryota; kingdom Metazoa; phylum Chordata; class Amphibia; order Anura; family Pipidae; genus Hymenochirus; species Hymenochirus boettgeri. Next base: position 110,414,700 of record CM033473.1, read on the forward strand.
TATTTATAGCATAATAAAATGTTTGTTTTTGGAAATATATTGTATAGAATTAGGTTTATTTTACAGAGCAATGCAGATTTCATTTAGCAGTTTAAAATATTCATATGATTGTAATAATTCATATAATTTTAGTTAGACTAGTTACCGTACTACTAGTTAGGGCTAGGCCCCATCAGGCCTTTTTAACATGCAATCCAATCGCGTTTGTGATCTGATCGCTTGTTAAAAAGAGCACATTAGTGTGACCCAATTGAAGTGGCCACAGTAGGTGCATTGTGACCGTTTGAATTGCGATCTGTTGATTAGAGTGAAGACGATCACCATTTTTGGTGCAAGAATCCCCACACGCACAAAGCATTTAATGTGGCCTTGAAATGTAATTTTTATCAACCGATGCTCTCCTGAGTTCAGCCAACGTGGCAGAATAAGATACTTTACACCTGTGGCATAGTCAGCCAAAAAACAAGTTGTTGCCTTGTTTTTTCTCTGGCTGCACATAGATTTCCACAAGTGGGTTCTCTTGTTCCGTTCCGTGTATGTTAAATGTGTGTGAGAGGGAATGTTCATAGTGTGATCATGCATGTTCAGTGTGTGAGAAATTATTTTTTAGACCTTAACCCAGATCTGAATAGGATTTTACAGATCCGAATAGACTCAAACTTTTTGGATTTTCTCAGTCAAGGGTTTAGAATTTAGGGATTCAAATTTCAAAATGTATTGAATTCGTAGAAACTATTGTAAACCCATGATTCTATGGGAGTTTTACATAATTTGTCAGGGGAGGGCTAGCCCAGTAGGCTAAGGGGCAAATGCCCCCCAGACTGGTCTCCAATGAAAAATTTGGGCTGCACCAGAAGCTATTATTAAGTTATTTGCTTGATAGGCTCAGTGCAAACCTATAGCTCTAACATTGGCAAGGAACAGGAAACTTCTTTTTCTTCTTTAGATCGTTTGCTAGTCAGCCCTCCAGTTCATTAGCAGTGTTAGTCAGCCCTCCAGTTTATTAGCCAGTGTCATCAGTCCTTCAGTTAATTAGCCAGGATTGTCAGTCCTCAGTTTCGTTAGCCAGTGTTGTCAGCCCTTCAGATCAGTAGCCAGTGTAAGTCAGCCCTCATTAGCAGTGTTGTCAGCCCTCTAGTTCATTAGCCAGTGTAAGTCAGCCCCCCAGTTTATTATTCAGTGTTTGCCAACCCTCCAGTTCATTAGGATCAAGGGAAACTTTGGGAATAACTTGACTTAGAAAGTGTACCCAGGGGTGAGTACTTAGTGGTTTAGGTCCTCACCCCGGTTACTTGCAAGAGGGTGAAGAAAGGACTATTAATATCTTTTAACCCCACCATACACTTGAAAATGTTGCAGGCAACAATGTAAAATGGGAATAGTAGTCTTAAAAATGGGTGTAACTTAATGTGTGTGACCTTAGCACAAACTGGTCAAAAATGTTGTTGTCTAACGTGAAAGGGTTATTTAGTTTTATTTGCCCCCCAGGCCAAAAGGTCCCAGTCCTACCCTGTAATATGTTGACCCTTGATTCCGTAAACTATTATTAATTCTACACATATAGTGTGCTCCCTCGTTTGCATCTTTGTTCTGGAATTATTTAAGCTCGTGGAGTAGAGAGCTGAGGGATAGCACCTATCTATTGTCTGGCAGCAAGCCAACAGCAGTGTGCTAGAGTGTTTCTGAACTGTATAGACAGCCCTAAGTTGCCCTAATCTGCCTGTATAGTCAAGCACCTCCATTTCTCTTTTTATTTTAGTTGCCCTCCTCTATGCTCCCTCCATTTCTAAGAAGTCACTTTTGTATATCATATCAAAACTACACCGCATATTCGAAATGAAAAATTAGCAATGCCTTGTAAAGAGGGAGAATTTTTTTTTCTCCCTTGAATCTATTTCCCTCTTTATACAAGATATATTTATATCACAATGTTTTGCTACAGTTAAGTCTACTAGAACCCCAAATCTTTTTCCAATAGAGATTCACTAAGCACAGAGCCATTTATGCCATAGGTGGCACAAAAATTGTTAAGCCCTAAATGCATCACCTTACATTTATCAACACTGAATCTAATCTGACAATCTGCTGCCTATTTTAATAATCTATCTAGGTCAGCTTGTAGCAATTGCACATCATTTCATGTTTCCAAAGCTCTGCTTAATCTTGTGTAATCAGCAAACACAGTGTCAGGAACTTACCTGCTGCTCTGGTCCCATGCCGCTCTGCGCTTCCGGGTGCACGGCGTCAGAGATTTAGGCACCGGATCATAGCGTTTGCTACCCCAGGCTCCTTTGGAACTTACCTCTCCTAGTTCCAGCGACCTCCTTGCCAGTTCCAGAGGAATACTTACCTTGCCAGTTCCAGAGGAATACTTACCTTGCCAGTTCCAGAGGAATACTTACCTTGCCAGTTCCAGAGTCATACTTACCTTGCCAGTTCCAGAGACTATACTTACTTTTTAAAGGCCAGATATTAGCTGTGCAGCTGGATGTGAACATTGATGTGTGTTTCTATGAAACAATAACACACAGGAATGACATACATATATGTATACAATAGAAGGACTATGGAAGCACTCATTAGGCTAAATTACAACTACATTTTTTGGAAGTGCTACTGATTTCGTTAAGCATTTCTACAAACGAAGATATGAAATAAATCAGGCAAAATCACCCATGAAGGATGACACCCTGAAACGTGAAGGAGCTGTTGTATCCAACACAGTGCATTGCATAGTACCACTTGCTCACCCTCTACCACAACCACCATGTTTACCAGAAGCACCCTTGCTTGGACCATGTCCTATTGCCCTACCTGGCATTATATTTTCTATTAAATTATATCCCAATTTTCCAAAATTACTCCACACAAAACAAACAAACAAACAAACAAAAAAAATATATATACATATATGGATGCAGTCCATCCCAATTAAAAAGAAAATTCAGCCTAAAATGCAAATCCCATCTCCTTACACCAGCCTCTTAGTCATTCATTAATAGCCCCATACTCCTGTTGCCTCCTAGTGTGGCTGCAGTAGTTTTTCTGAAAATACTACCTGGGGGTCCTTACTTTTTTACTTGGCCCCTACCTAACTCTCAGAAGTTATTTTTAAAGGACCTCTCCTCTTACTTCGTCACTGGAACCAATGGAAAGTTGGGTCACTCCCAGCCCCACCCCATAATCTGTCTACACGATTCACCAAATGTCAAAGAATTGCACTAGGTAAGCAACACAATGTTAAGAATGTAGGGTCTTGGCGGCAGATAACCCTATCCACCTTTCTAATAATGGAGTCTCCTACCACTACCACCTGCTTAGCCTTCCTGTCCCTAAGTTCTGCCTCCCTTGTATAGCTGGTGGTCCCCGGAAACAGAACAGGCCTACATGAAGTATAAAAGCTCTAATAAGGAGTGCAAAAAAGCAATTAAACTAGCTAAAATAGAAAATGTAATACAGATAGCTGAACAAAGCAAGACCAACCCCAAAATTATATATATAAGGATATATATAAGTATATCAAGATGAGATAAGGACAGAGAATGTGTGACCATAAAATAATGTGGCTAAGATGGTTATAGAGCAGGGGTGGGCAGACAAATTTCACAGAGAGACAGTGTAATTTGATTAACTCAATTCTCATTATAGAGATTGCAATTTTTAATAGAAGGTACTGTAGGTAATATTTTAGATCTGCTTCATCAATTTTTTTTTATATAAAATAAAAAATTAACTTAATAAAAATAAATCAATCATCTAGCCTGAGACAATCAATTATTATTTTTTTGATGTCAGGAAAAAAATTTTCAGAACAGGTCTAATCGCGGGGGACCAGTAAGGGGCAGCTTAGTCCAGTTTTGGCTAGACCACTATTACATAAGTTTTCAGATTTAATTTTGTCTGGTGTAAATCTGGACTGGAAAAAAGCAAATGTAATACCAATATTCAAAAATGGTAATTCACAGCCTGATAATTATAGACCTGTAAGTCTAAAATCAGTGGTAGGGAAGATACTGGAAACTTTGTCACAGGACTTTGTCTCCAGAACAGATCTTATAAGTAGTAGTCAGCATGGATTTATGAGAGTAGACCTACTTGCTTGTTTTTTACAAAGAGGTGAGAAAGAATTTAAAATCTGGCATTGAAGTGGATGTAGTATACTTGGATTTTGGTCGAAAGTAGCCTCTTATATTTTTTAACTTTATCAGCCACGTTCCAGGCTGGCATCATAGTCACGGTTCTCCTTTTCTGCTACTTAAAGGATAACTATTGCCACAATGCATTTTTTTTTAAAAAAAAGGTATGCAGCCCTCCCCATACATTATTTTCCTGATTTTGAGCCTCTCTCTGCCTTCAATTAGCCATGCTGTAAAGGGGACATAACAATTCTGTCTGCCTGTAACTGTCACTCAAAGCTAGCATGTGAGAAAACACTCCTCCACCCATCCTTGATCAGCTTGATTTCTGTAGGCTGTATCCTAGCAACCAAACATTTCAAGTTTGTTTGACTGGCAGAGGAGGAGGAGAGAGGTTGTAACAGACATTCCCACCAGCCAATGACAAGTGATATGTTAATCAGGGCCCTGGGCCCTCTAGGAGGCGGGCTTTTATCACTCATCTTTGCTGTGTGATATTTAAGGGAGAGCAGCACAGCTATAAATGTGAGTAAGCGATTTCAGCTGTGTGGACATGTCATGGGGTGATGTTATTTTTTTTGATATTGTTGTCCTTTAACAGTGTCAGACACTTTCATCATAGGGTAACCCTGAGAGACACATCACCAAAGTACATACAGGGAGATTCAGTAAAATTTCTTATCGTTTAAACTGGTGCTAATTTTGCCCCAACCAATCATAACTTATTTAACATTTGAAAGCTAACATCTGATTGGTTTTGGCAAAACTAGCACCATTTTAAACAATAAGAACTCTTATTGAATAACCCTGATAGTAGGTAACGCTGCTTTATGGATGGTAATGGGGTTATTACCCTGAAAAAAAGTTTGTGTACTTACAACACAGACCCAAACCGTGCACACAATGAGGTCCATTCACCCCCCCCACACACACACACACAAACACACAACCTCACATAAATTCTAACCAAACCAACAAAACCAACCGGAGCCCAATAGGACCAATCAAGTGGAGAGTCTAGTCATTACCATTCTGCTGCTTGTGATTGCTCTGACTGCCAGCAAAAAAAATATACAAAACCTACACAGGCTACTTTCTTTCTAATTTAACCAGGGGCACGCACCATTTGAGTTTGTGGCGGTGTTGGGGGGCATGCCCAAATTTTGCATCAGGGCCCATAAGTCTGTAGCTACGCCACTGTTACAATAGGATCCTCCATCCTATTGTATCACAGTATTGCTGTAAGAAACTCATTACTATGTTTTATGTATTATGTATTACCTGTGTATGTTATATGTATGACTTTGTATAACATGTATTACCGTGTATGTAATGTATGACTATGTAATTGTAAAGCGCCACAAAAGATGTTGGCGCTATATAAATCATTAATAATAATTTAAATGTGTCTCTTTGCAGATAACCTCAATCATTCACTTGAAACAAAATAAATTTCTTTGTATTATGTGCAACATTGTCTGGTTTGGCTGCCGTGGATCTCACCGGCATATATTTAAAAATGAAAGAATCTTGTGAGTACCATTAAATGTTTGGTCCTAATTCCTAAAGTGAATGTATTGCTGTGTGTAAAATGTAGAAAACTATGGGACTAAAATAGTAAATGTTGATTGCAAGTGAGTTTACAGATAACCTACAAATCTGTGTGATGCGTACCAGAATATTTTTAGAGCTAATTTCTCTTTTTTAAAATCTTGACCAGAATAAACTGGCTTTACTATGGCAACCTTAGTTGGCAGGATGATATCTGACTTGGGAGTTTGAAATGGTTTCTAGCAACTGTTGTGACACCACTTGGTGTAGCATAGGCTCTACTAACTTGACTAGCATAGTTCTAAATGTAATCTGAATTGAAATGTCAAGTGCTGTACATTTGTGATCGTCATCTTTTCCCCTGCCTACTGTTTATTAATTTGTTTAATTTACTAAACATGCACTCTCCCACACACCCCCACTCACTCCCCTAACATTAAAACCATGATTAGGGACAAATCAGCTTGCTCCGAGCTGCGTATAGTCCCCTAGGAATGATAAATGCAGATTTGTGGTCCACTATTTTTAAAGGGTAATAAGCCTCTATTTTACACATGCAAGGAATTTTGTTGAATGTAAAATTTCTTAGTAGTGTTTCATGTAGAAGGAACCCTAGATGCTATATATGATGATAAACCCATACATATGGGGATATCAAACTACTATGGTGATACATGGTAATCATTTTTATTGGGTTATTAAATCACTGACAAGACTACATTCATATACAAGTAGCAATACATAATAATCTGACCTTTATACGACCCAGTGCTGTAAATAAGACTTTTTCTATTATCCATAAATTTCATATTGCAGCTAAGCTATTTTGCAAGGAATTCTACACATACAAATCTGAGGACAGTAGTGTTCAATAACTGTAAGTGTATCTATTATTGAAATAGTTTGTTCAGGCCTTTCTAAAGGTGAAGGAGTTTCAGTGGGCACCCAAATTTATACATTGACTCCTCTTTGAGTTTGTTTGCTGGCATTGTATTGATGCAAGTGGGGTACTGATTTATTTGGGACATGTTGGAGATCATTATTTAGAGGGCTTTTTTATTTGTACCTTGGGTTTTCAAAGTTTGAATATCTGCAGAAGTGCAAAAGTCTACAAAAAACTGTGTGCAGAACCATGTATGTATGAAAGAATTGTGCCTTAAAGGGCATGTCCACCCCTTTTTTAAAATTTTGATATATTGTAGGGCTTCGTCCCCCAGCCCCAACCGCATTATTATTATTTCCAGAAACTCCCCTGATCATTACTTACCATCCCTCTTTCCTCCAACGCACTTTCCCGGCCCTCTGCTTGCATGAAACTGCAAGCAGGAATTCAGACCAGCAGCCACGTCCGTGATTGTCTGACGGTAGTTCAGAACATTGGAGGAGAGAGGTAAGGTAAGTAGAGTTCGGGAGAGTTTCTGGAAATAACAATAATGCGGTTGGGGCTTGGGGAGGAAGCTCTACAATATATGAAAAGGGTTTTACACTAGGGGGAGGGAGAGGAAAACGGGTGGGAGAGGGAGGTAGAGGGAGGGGGGGAGTGCTGCAGAGCGCATGGCAAAATTCTCCTGGAGGAGAGACAGGAGGCAGAGTCCTATATGGCTCCTGGTGGCCAGTTTTTGGGACTTTAGGGGGACATAGCAGGCAGCCATTTGGAGCAGGGATGTAAGGTAAGGATTTTTATGCACTACACAGTGGGGCCAGTAGTGGGTGAAATTTTAGTTTTGGGGGTGGACATGCCCTTTAATGTGGGTGAATGTTTTTTATGAATTCTTTCAGAAAATCTGCTAAAAGCATGACTGTATCTGTAATTCTTCACATAATATATGTATTAAAGAATAGCACATTTGGTAGCCAAAGGTGTGTACATTTCAAAAATATATAGTTTATGGGGATATTTGTGAGGTTGAGGAATGTTTAGTATGAAAAACCAAAAGCTGTTGAAATGTTGAAAATGCAAATCTGACTGACTTTGTTTGGTATAATTGCCTCAATGCATTGGTTCCTTCTGGGCTAGTTGACTCAGTTATGCATTTGGTCCTTTTAGGGCTATTTCCTGGCCATACACCCATGCGTGTCACATACTGTTTGATGCAGGACACTTGGGAGACTGATATTTTACTTGAGAAGGGGGCAAAATTTTAGAACATTTTTTTTCTAAAAATCTATTAAAAGCATGATATTCTATAAAGGACTGCATCTGGATTTCTGCACATACATATGAAGAATAGCACCATTTGGTTGGGGAAGGAAATAGAATGTAGAAGGTAGTAGAAGAAATAGAATGTGTCTTAGCCCTGAAGTCTGGCTGCAAGTGATCCTCTAGGTGTGAGCTGGTGTAATTTGACCATAATCCACTACAATTAAATAGTCACAGCAAATTTATGATGATTACGCATCATTTGCATGGATTGCTGTGCAAACGGCCATTAATGCACAACACAAGGGTAAAATGGTGTCTTGAACGCTGACTTTTCTACCCAGAGAGTTGGCACTGCTGTGGTTGGTGATTTTAGAGCATGCAACTGGACATTTTCAAAAATGTTAACATTTTCAAATTTTCGTTTATTTTAGATTTAGAAAATTATTAAAAATCAAAACATTCAGTGAGACCTGAGAACTACGGAACAGATCAGATTTGGAACCTTATCTCTGTCCCCTATCTGACTCCCTAATTACAGTTATTACCTTAAATTTACCTTCATAAATTGCTTTACTAACATGTTTCATACCACCTCTATGCTCCCCAATTTTAGCACCCACCGTTCTCTTAGTTTTCCCAATATATATCTGGTTACTGGGACATAAAATGAAATATAAAACCCAAGTGGAATTAAAATCATAAAACGTATTAGGTTTCCGAGTGACTTCCCATACAAACTCACAATTAAAGGGCATGTTCACCCAAAAATGAAACTTTTCATATAATGCTTCTCTCCCTTGCCCACCCCCAACCACTGTGTTAAAACTAAAAAAAAGTTTGCGATGCATACTTACATTCCCTTCACTCCTCTGGCAATCTTCTCCCCTGCTAACTGGAAAGGCCAGACCGGCAGCCGTGTCTGCGATTGGTTTCAGGTTAACAAATAACAGATGCGGTTGCTGGCTGTAAAGATAGCCATGGGAGCACAGGGCTGTAAGTACAACCGACCCGAGTATAAACGGAGGTACCTAGTTTTAGCTAAAAAAGAAGAAAAATACATTGACTCGAGTATAAACCGAGGGGGTTAGTATTTGCCACTTAAGGTGTTTGGAAACTACAACTCCCAGCATGCTTTATTGCTGGGAGTTGTAGTTTTCAAACATCTTAAGTGGCAAATACTTGCAAATAGGGGTAAATCCTCCTTTATTTGTGCATACAGTATGCACAAATAAAGAAGGTTTTACTCTTATTTGTAAATATTTGCCCCTTAATGTTGCCCTGGTGTCCGTGGTATTCTCCTACCTCCTCTCCCTTGCCCATCCCCAAACGCTGCATAAAAAAAAAAAGACCAAAAAATTTTCCGATGCATACCGTATACACTCGAGTATAAACCGAGGTTTTCAGGCTTTAAAAAAAGCCTGAAAATCTTACCTCTCCCAGTTAAACGGAACACTATTGGCTTTTACCTGGATTACGACCAATGTGGAAGGGCTTTGTTAGATGCTGTAGTTTACACACATGCGGCAGTAAGGAGGAACCTGGTGCTTGTTTAATATGGGGTATTCCTATTGGCTGCTAGAATACAGTCGGCCACTATTACAGTAATGTGACAATTTATAATAATAGTACTAACCTGGAAGCTGATCATTGTGAGCACTGCTGCTAACAGGACAGGAGAAAGAGACAGAAAGAGAGAAATTGACAGAGAGAGACAGAGAGAGAGACAGACAGAGAGAGACAGACAGAGGGGGAGACAGAGAGAGACAGAGAGAGACAGACAGAGAGACAGACAGAGAGAGAGAGACAGACAGACAGAGAGACAGACAGAGGGAGAGACAGACAGAGGGAGAGACAGACAGAGGGAGAGACAGACAGAGGGAGAGACAGACAAAGGGAGAGACAAACTGAGAGAGAGAGAGAGAGAGAGAGAAACAGAGAGACACAGAGAGACTGTTCACTAAAGCAAAAAACTAATAACATTTAGACACTTACCAGCATAAGAAGGAAACTTCCCTTCAGGGGAAGTCTTCAGTAAAGCAGTCTCGATTGGCCACGCCCACCCACTCCCACTACACATTACATCAGGATGTGAAGCTCTCTCCCACAATTGCACTACAGATGGAATTCATCTACACTTACTGGGAAAGCAAACTTTCTTTTGATTGCCCATTAACTCGCACATGCTCAGTAAGTCTCTCCCACAATGCAATACAGCTTGTGTGTGATATCATCTACACTTACTGGGAAAGCAAACTTTCTTTTGATTGGCCATTAACTCGCACATGCTCAGTAAGTCTCTACCACAATGCAAAGCTAAAGGATGTTACTGTAAAGCATGCATTGCGTCAGGATGTGATGTAGTGCTACAGCAGCTACAAGAAGCACACCTATTGGATAATAAGGACAATAAGGAAATGACAGCAAACTTCAATGCAGAATTTAATACATTTGAGAGGTGTGTCTATAGCTCCCATTTTGACCAGTCCATTCAAACGTGGGGAGTTTCTATATGTTAGTACTTTTTTATTTTTTATTTCATATGCCATTTACACAATGTTACACACTTATATATCTTTATTTTGTACATATTAATAAACTAATTAATGTTTTACCTTTTACATTACAATATACACTTTAACTATGTATAATATTATTTTAGCCTACCCCCACCTACATAGTACAGTCTAAAAACTCAATGCAATCTCCACAAAATGGAAAATAATTTTATATAAAGGAAGGATATATATATTATACTGTACATATACACACACAGTATCTAGGGTATTTTATTGGGAATTAGTGAAATACATTAGATCAAATCTAAAATGATTATTTCCAGGCAATCTAGTGGTTTATTTTCAATTGTGAAGGTTAAAAAAGGTTGTTTGTGGAACATTTTTTTTTTTACAAAAAAAAGCACGTGTATAGTTTTCATCATCACCTGAGAGGAAAGCCATACATTTTCAATCTTCTAAAAATAATTGTCTGGAAAAACTCATTCTATTGCTTCCAGACACAATCCAATCAGTGTAATAGTTTTCTGTGAAGAGGGGAAACTATATTCACATTTCATTCATGTAAAGAATGAGATAATAGATGAGTTTTATGGTGGCTGAGCACCCTGCAGGTTGTGAATTTTGACATAGCATAGAAGACTTTATCTTGGCTCATTGCATGAAAATATTACTTAATCTTCTGTCTTTCCCTTAGGTGGTAAAAAAAACATTAAAATCAATTGTAGAATTAAATGGGGGAATCAACATCCCACAATATGACTCCATATAAATCAAATTTGCAGGTGTGAATATGCCAACTGAAAGTACATCAATTACCAGAAATACTAAATTAAAAAATGTATTTTATAAGATATTTAGCAGAAATGATGAGCCAAAATAATATCCCCCACCCCCCACATTTAGATTTGATAAGTCAACTGTGGCTCATATTGCATTTTAATGCCATAATTTCCTTTGCATATATTTATAGCCTGGTATTTGCTGGAGTTAAAACATGCCTGTTATTCTCGTCCTAAATGCTAGTATGTCACTTATGCCATGAAGACAATTTTCCAATTATGTAACACCAACAATTAGGTAAGTAGCAAAAGATCTGGTGTCCTACCTGATCCTGTCTACCACTGGACACAGCATGAAAGGGAGACTCACAATCCCAGGAGGACCAGCACCTCTGATATGAAGAAACTCCTTCCAGTAGGTTCAAACGAATGGGACAAGTCTTCACCCTTATGCAAAGTGATCCTGTATTATAACATTATACAAACGTGAGGTGAGGAAAACACGCTACAGAGACCTCTCCCTGACGTGTTTTGTGACGGTTGTCACTTCATCAGAGGGATGATTAGGTAAGTAGTCACTGTTTCTTTAACTAGTTTTTGTTTAAAACGAATGAAAGAAAAAAACTGTAGTACAAAAAATGTTCGATATACAAAAGTCAGCATATTAAAAGTTTTTTAATAGGGTGGACATTCCCTTTAAAATAACGTATCTTATAGTATTCTTTCAGTTTCCTATAGTTTATTTGTGGCTAGTAAATTAAGTGCCATTCAAGTCAAGATACACCAGCAAGTAAGAAGACTGGAATGATAATACAGTAATATGAGATGTGAGTAAAAGATTATTTTAAGTAATCTGTCTGATTTGAAGTTGCTTGGAGGCTTTGGTTTACCTTAAACCACAATTTATCTTTTAAAGTAATCTTTTTTTTCCTGTCTGGGTTCAGTTCCAAGGGACTGTAATAAGTTTAAAGACTTTGTTGAATCTCTATTGGGATTTCAGAGGTGTCTTCGATCTGTGGGCAATATTCCCCAAACTTTATATCGTCTGTGTGCACAGAAATATATTTTCTGTGCGCATGCACAATTAAATTTTGCCACCACACCACTTATAGTATATTTAATCATTTTACTGTGCGCACATCATTAACCTGAGTGCACTGGCTTGCAGATTTGTGTGCGTGCACACAAGCACATGGCTTAGAGGGAACACTGTCTGTGCACAATCCCACTCCCTCTGATGAAGTGATGTTGTAACGTCAAGAAACATGTCAGGGTTTGCAGTTTCTCCTGTTTGCGATGATTTTAATGCTGGAATATAAGTTATTTTTTACCTAAAGTTTGATTAAGTCAAACAGTCCTTCTTCTCTTTATATCCTGTGCTGTGGGTAATTTCTTGCGTGCATGATGGAATTAACAACTTACAAAAAATTACAATAATTATCTTGTGCATTGTATTGGCTTTGTTTTCTTGAAATGCATACATTCATACATACATACATATATATATACATACATACATACTTTAAATCCATTAACTCCAGGCAATCACAATTTAAACACTTACAATGATAATGGTAAATTTGTATTCTCTGTCATGAAGTTATATTTTTCATTCAGCCAATCATAGTGTGGGGCGAAGACAAAAGGGTTATATTGTAACTTAGAATACACAATATTGTGTGGGAGAAGTGTTGGAACAGAGACAGGGAGGCAAGGTGAACTTTTTGGTCCTGCATGTAACAGGGAGATTCAATAAATGTTCTTAATTTTAAAAATCGTGTTAATTTTGCCCCAACCAATCAGATGTGAGCTTTTAAATGTTAAAAATTATCTGATTGGTTAGGGAAAAATTAGCACCATTTTTAACTTTAAGAACTTTTATTGAATCTCCCTGTTAATGTGTACACATCATGCAATTTTTCTGGTTCTGTGTATCAGTTGATCAGGCTGAAAAGATTGCATCTTTTTCGCTGGGGCAAGACCATCTGACGGTTTATTAGTCCAAATCGGACACGTTCAAAAACCATGGGCAATCATGTGGTCCTCTATGGACCGCATGTTTGGTTGCGGTGAACTGTTGGCCGTGGCTACTTTTTATGCAACTGACAGTCCTTTGTTTAGAGTGACTTGTTGGAAGTGCCTAACGGTCGGCCAGGGTGAAGAATCTTTAGGTGTGTACTCAGCTTTACCCAATTAAGAAATAGTGATTCTAAGGTCCGTGTCATTGCTAAGTGTGTATTAGTGTATTATGGACTGTGCCATGTTGGTATGAAGGAAATTACATCCTGAGGGGAAATCAATTCTTTGATACACAGTTTACCTTGAGCATTTTTCAAATTTTCAATAAAAGTTCCTTTGGGAAACATGGGAAAAACTCTATTTTATCCCCGAATCGGGTATATAATATCTCCCTTTTGTTTTCCTAATTCAAAATGTGGCAGTAGTTAAACTGTCAGCAGAAATCATATTGCATTTGACGGAATGTTATAATAATATGGAAATTTGTCATCTGCCAGACACAGAAATTATTTACCTGGCATTGGAACAATAACTGTGCACTTTTAAAGATCATTTATGGAGTTGAAAAAATAGTAAGCTGATAAAAAGCAAATGGATATGGATTGTGTCTGTGTGATTTGTGAAAAAACACAGCAATTTTTTTGTGTATGATTTAAAAAATAAAAATCCCTTAAAGTAAAGTAAAACTTTGTGTGGCCTTTCACAAAATAACAGAATAACACTATTATGATTCTTTTTCACTGTAACTTTATAGTCGTATTGTTAAAGAAATGATCTGAAATTTATATTTATTATCAATCCAATTTGTATTATCAGTACAATATGTTATGGTAAATAAAACAGGTATTAAATAAAACAACCACAGAGCCTACTACCTTACAGTAAAAGGGTGAGGCCACATGGTCAGCATGCATGTTCGCAGTGCGCGTTGTGATCACCCAATGTTGCACATGCAACTGACGTATCGCACTTGCAGCGTACTAGTGTGGCCACATCAATTAGGCCATAGTGTGCGATTTTAAAAGCGCAATCGGAAATTATTGCCCCCTCCATTCAGGAAGTGTAAGCCAGGCCCTCCCTTCATGCAGTCAATCAAGGCTGTGAGAACTGACATTACGGTCAATGATTGACTGTGCTGCCTCCTGCACATGCTCAAGATTATAAAAAGCTCATTGAGTAGAGTGAGTTGGGAGATACATTTGCCAGATAAGAATAGCACTTGTCATTAAATATCTGGTTACAAATGCACGTAATAAACTAGTAAAAATAGCAGTTGGGGTTGTGACAAGTCACCAGTTTTTTGTTTAAAGGAGAACTAAACCCAATTTTTTATACTCCAGAATCTGAAAACAACCCCCCTAAAAACACCAATAAGCTATAAAATCCCACTTCAAATTGTATTTAAGTAAATGTAAGCCTGTTAAGAACTGGATGAAGTATCTGTGTGTATTTGCAGTGTCAGACCACACCTCCTGACCTCAGTCACATGCTTCCTTGCTTTATCTGTCCTGTAAAAGGATTGGCTAGAGATTATTAATGGGTGTGACCAACTGTAACAAGTTTCTGCCATAGCTAAGGACTGAGCATGTGCAGAACATCATGGTCATTGACCAAACTGTGTGATACTAGAATGCTGTAAAGTAAAGCACAAATCATATGTTATTTAGGTAAATTTCCCAGCACCCGAATGAAAATGAGAGGTATGACACGGATTACTGGTTTTATATTAAGGTATTCTGCCTTCTGGTTCAGTGTTGTTCTGTGGCTTTAGTTGTCCTTTAAAGGGTGGACATGCCTTTTAAATGAGAAAAAAGTTTCAAGACAACACTGTCCTAATAGACAGAGCACATGCACAAACATACAACATGCTGTGTCTCACCTCTTCCTTTGCTGTGTCTTGGTGATATATGAAACTAACCTGTGGGTACTAGAGGTCAGCTAAATGTATGCAGTACATGCACATGCTCTGTAGTGCTCAACATATCAACACAAGGAAGTTGCAGCCTTGTTTCCTAGAAGCTGTCAGCCAATCATATAACAGCCGGTAAGTTGCAATATTTGTATTTGAATTTGAAGGGAGGCACATAGAAACTTAATCATATTAATAATTTATTCAGGTGCTGAACAACCAGGTACACAACGTTTCAGGGGTTTTACCCTGAACACATTATTAATGTGATTAAGGTTCTATGAGTGTGCCTCCCTTCAAATTCAAATACAAATATAGCAGATTACCAGCTGTGGCATGGACTGGTAGGGGGAGCACCCCACAATTTTCCAGTTATGACTCCACAGACCTTACTTGATATATACATATAACAGCACAGGGATCCTACCTCTCCCTGACACAGAACAGGGATTTCAGGTTTTTTTCCCAAGCACATTTGATGCTCCTGTCCTAACAATGCTATAATCCTTTACTTCTTCTAAAAAGAGAAAAGTAATTGTTGCCATGTATTTCTAAGCTAGCATAGATGTCAGAAACAGAATATTACATTTAAGTAAAAAATAAAAGGAATCAAACCTGCAACAACGTGTATTTGACTTTCTAAAAGCAAAGTTTTTAACCCTATTCAAAATAGAGATACTATACAAAACACTAGTACATTTAGGAACTTACAGGGAGATTCAATAAAAGTTCTTATTTAACATTTGAAAGCTATCATCTGATTGGTTGGGGCAAAATTAGCACCATTTTAAACAATAAGAACTTTTATTGAATAACCCCCTTAATCTTTTGCTAGTAACATAATAGAAAAAACTAAAAAAAGGGAGTCCAGGGATTTTAACCTGTAACTTTATGGACTTTGTGTTTCCAAAACATACACAACACCAGGTGAGCCACCACTCCAGTTACAAATAGTATAGGTACATTTAGAAGCTTTATCTTTTGCTAGGAACTGAATAATAAAACATTCTTAGTAAAATTAAGCTGGATATTTTGTATTGGCCAAGGAAGGCTGTCAGTAAGTCACATCGACTGGTAAATAAACAGCAGGTTAATAAGCAGCTTTCAAAGATTTATCAGTAACTACCATATTAGTGTATAGAAATCTGTATAGAAAGTACTCTGAGCATAGAGACAGTGAATACTGGGGTTAGGGAAAGTGACTCTTGTTGCCAGTACAGCTCTACGTGGGCTGTACTGACAACATGGAAACTCTTTCAGTTACAAAATCTATTAATTTCATGTACTAAATGCAACTTACTAGAGAAGAATCTTACAATGTATAGGTCAGGGATGTCCAATCTGCGGCCCTTCAGGTGTTTGAAAACTACAACTCCCAGCATTCCTCCATTGCAGAAGAAACCAATGAATGCTGGGAGTTGTGCTTTTCAAACATCTGGAGGGCCACAGGTTGGACTTCCATGGTATAGGTGTTCTCAGGGACATTTCTAGGCAAAGTCATGAGATCACTTTACAGTTTTACACTTCAAATCTATAAGTTGTGCTTTATAGCACAATGGATTTTAATGTCCATTTACAGTTTAGGGACAAGGAACTGTTTTTGATAGCCTGTAATTATTTATTATTGATGCCTTCAGGGCAATAGCTGGTATCAACTTTGTAATCAAAATATTCCCATTTATATGTATTGAGTCCTACATTTAAAAAAGAAGAAAGGGATGTGTTATTAACTTCCAAAAAGCTTCCACGTCTCAATGACCTACTGTAAAATAGATAGCTGATTGCTAATGAGTTATTAAGTTCCAAGAGGCACATTTTAATTACCCTGTTGTTGAATGCATGCTATAAATAAACTTCCTTCCTTTCTCCTCTCCTGGGGGCATGGCCATCATAGCACTGGCTGTCCCCTATTTGGGCTGCCACTACTACCTTAAGGATGTGGCTATTTCAGGGGAGGCTTCAAAAATGGGCATTGCTTTGGATGTATACTCCCGTAGCCACTTTTCCCAAACAGGGAAAAGTGGTTGCAATGGCAACAACCCCAGTGTGGTGGTGGTGAAGGTTTAAAAAACATTAACACTTAAACTGTTAAGGAGGATTAAACAAGGGAATAAAAAAATTGTTATTTGAGGTACAAACCCAATTAAGGTGATATGCCCTCATTTTAAGTCTTTTGGAATACCTCGGCTTCTGGACAGATGTTGGGTTTCCACTAATCCAATAAAGAAAACAATGCATATAAAGTTCTTGAAGTCTTTTTGCTGGTCATTTGACTGACTTTCTCAATTCAGAATGACTTGTGCAAGAATCTGTTTCCAGTATAAGTACCCTGGAAAGTCCCAATTAGCATATGACAGCCAGGTGTAAGGGACCTTCTGGTAGCAAGGTGGGATTGCATTGTGGCTAAGAGGTGTCATTGAAACTGCACAGGGTAAGGCATTAAAATAGCATTGTACATGAAAGACCGTTGGTGTTGAACCCCCACCTCTATCAGGCTTGGTTTCTATATTTTTACATAAATGGCCTCCTTGACACCTATCTTGAACCAGTCATGTTCCTTTGCCAAGATGTTCACATTAAAAGGTATTGTCCTTTTTCCTTAAGATGCGGGTACACGGCTGAGTCATGACCTGAGGAACTGGCTCTTCTGTGCTGGGCCATACATTGGTGCAGCTGCTGTTTGGTCCTCCCCACATAAAAATCAGGGCACTCTTTACTGCACTGCACTACGTATATGATATTGCTCTTCTTATGTTTCGGTACTGGGTCTTTCGGATGTACCAATTGCTGCCTTAGTGTTTTGTTTGGTTTAAAGCAGACAGGGATCTGGTGTTTTTTTTTTAATTTTCCTTAATTTCTCAGAAACCCCTGCTACATATAGGATGACCATGTTCTTCCTCCTGTTTAGCTTTCCCCCTTTACTGTTGGTATTCGTGTTCTTTTCTTTCTTCTACTTCTTTTGACAAAGGCCCAGTCCGGATATCCACAAGTTTTAAGGGTTCCTCTAAAATGTTTAATTTCTTTAGCATTCACCTCTGTGCTAGTGGGGATTTTCTCTGCTCTGTGTTGCAGGGTTCTCATGACACCCAGACTGCAATTTTAAGGGTGGTGGGCGTCAAACATCAAATACTGATCTGTGTGTGTTGGTTTTCTGTAAACCTCTACTTCCATTTAACCATTCTCCCTGACTTCTAATTGGAAGTCCAAGAAAGTGAGTGTGTTGTTTTGTACATCTTAAAGGAGCACTTAAAACTTGTCGATACACAGACTGGGCCTTTGCCGTTAAATACTTATGTCAGGGCGCAG
This sequence comes from Hymenochirus boettgeri, assembly GCA_019447015.1. Taxonomy (NCBI): domain Eukaryota; kingdom Metazoa; phylum Chordata; class Amphibia; order Anura; family Pipidae; genus Hymenochirus; species Hymenochirus boettgeri. Next base: position 110,433,059 of record CM033473.1, read on the forward strand.
CCTCTGGTAAATCCCATAAGGGAGATTTGCCCAGAGCAGTTGCGGCTCTGGGTGAATCTCCCTACATATACTCAAGTGGTGCAAAAAACATTTAACAAAAACATTGTCTTCATTATGAAGAAATACATAGTAACATAATAATTAAGGTTGAATAAAGACATAAGTCCATCAAGTCCAACCTCAAGTCCAAAAAATTCCTTCCTGACTCCAAACGGCAAACAGAAAGTATCCCTGGATCAACTAAATCTATATGCATTAATACCAGTAATTCTCAATATTTTTTAGTTTTATAAACTTATCCAGGCCTTTTTTAAAGCTATTCAATGAACTTGCCATTACCACTTCTGCTGGAAGACAGTTCCACAATTTCACCATTCTCACTGTAAAGAAACCTTTCCTAACCTGAAGATAAAACTTATTTTCTTGCAACCCTCAAAGGATGTCCACGAGTCCTCTGATATGACCTATTATTAACCATGCACCAGAGAGTTCATTATATGGCCCATTAATATATTTATATAAGGTTATCATATCCCCACGCAAACTTCGCGCCCCTCCATTCCCCTTATTAATTTATTTGCCCTTCTCTGAACTGCCTCAATTTCCAAGATGTCTCTTTTGTATATGGGATTCCAAAACTGCACCGCATATTCCAAATGAGGCCTTACCAGTGCCTTGTAAAGAGGGAGAATAATATCTTTCTCTCTTGAATCTATTCCCCTCTTTATACAAGACAATATCTTGCTAGCTCTAGCCGTTGCTACCTGGCATTGTTTGCTATAGCTAAGTCTGTTATCTACCAGAACCCCCAAATCTTTTTCCATTACAGATGCACTTAACACAGAGTTATTTATGGTGTAGGTGGCACATGGATTATTAAATCCCAAATGCATCACCTTACATTTATCAACATTGAATCTCATCTGCCATTCTGCTGCCCATTTTGATAATCTATCTAGGTTTGCTTGCAGCACTTGCACATCATTTGAAGTTTCCAAAGTTCTGCATAGTTTAGTTACATCAGCAAACACTGAGACCTTGCTCTCAATGCCCCCTTCTAAGTCATTTATAAACAGATTAAACAGAAGTGGCCCCAGTACAGAACCCTGAGGCACTCCGCTTAGAACTTTAGCCCACATGGATGTAGCTCCATTAACCACCACTCTATGTTTGCGATCCAATAACCAGTTCTCTATCTATGAACAAATGTTTTCTTCAAGGCCAACAGTCCTCAGTTTATACATATTAGTCGCCTATGTTGTACAGTATCAAAAGTTTCGCAAAATCCAAGTATAACCCATCCACTGCTGTGCCTGAATCTAACTTCTTACTCGCTTCTTCATAAAAACCAATTAAATTTGTCTGGCATGATCTATTTCACATAAATCCATGCTGACTACTACTAATAAGATGATCTCTGGAGACAAAGTCAAGGATATAATCCCGTAACAAAGTTTCCAGCACCTTCCCTACCACTGATGTTAGGCTTACAGGTCTATAGTTACCAGGCTGTGAATGACTACCTTTTTTGAATATTGGTATTACATTGGCTTTTTTCCAATCCAGCGGCACATCCCCAGACCAAAGCGAATCTGAAAAGATGAGAAACAGTGGTCTAGATAGAACTGAACAAAGCTCTTTTAAAATCTGAGGATGCAATCCATCTGGTCCTGGGGCTTTATTGATAATAACGTTGTCTAATTGTTTCTGTACCATATCCTCTGTTAGCCAATGTGAATACTCTTCATTTCTTCCCTGCATATTATTACAATCCCTGCTGTAAGGACAAGGATTCTCAACAGTAAAAACCGATGTAAAAAAACGGTTTAGCAGATTATCCTTTTCGGCATCCTCTACAACCACCTCAGCCCCATTATTTAATGGTCCCACATTCTCAGTCCTCATCTTTTTACCATTTATATACTTAAAAAACATTTTGGGGTTGGACTTGCTTTGTTCGGCAATCCGTATTTCATTTTCTATTTTAGCTAGTTTAATTGCTTTCTTGCACTCTTTATTACAGCTTTTTTTACTCCCTGTAAGCCTGTTCTGTTCCCTCTGTTTTCAAAATTTTAAAAGCCTTTTTCTTTTTTTCCATTTCCCTTTTTACCTGAGCATTAAGCCATGCAGGAGTGGACCTAATTTTTTTACACTTGTAACCTAAAGGTACAGATTTAGAAATGTAATTGTTTAATATCCCTTTAAAAGTGGTCCACATCTGCTCTGTATCTTTACCTAGAAACAATTCCCCCCAGTCTATGAGCAGGAGTGATTCCTTTAACAGCATAAAATTAGCTTTCCTAAAGTTAAAAGTTTTTGTTAACTTGTTTAGTTTTTTGCAACCTATATTAAATGACACTATATCATGGTCACTATTCCCTAAGCTTCCCATTACCTTCATCTCTAAAATGAGCTCAGGGTTATTAGATATCACCAGATCCAACAACGCATTCTGTCTAGTAGGACAGAATGCATTGTTGGGAACTGCCAGCACCTTTTGAGGTGCTGGCAGTTCCCTTACTCCAATCTATGTCAGGGTAGTTAAAATCCCCCATAACCAGAACATGCCCCATACCAGCAGCCTTCACCAACTGCATATGGAGATTCATTTCCACCTCCTCCCTGGCATTTGGTGGCTTAGAAGATACTCCAAACAATTCACAGCTCTACCCATATTGTTTCTGCCATATCGTTTACGCCCCCATCTGTTCCATCTTTTACATTTGGCTTCTTGTTTAACATACATACATACTCCTCCTCCTTTCTTATTAACTCTGTCATGTCTAAATAAGGAGTATCCTTCAATATTTACTGTCCAGTAGTGTGAATCATTAAGACATGATTCTGCTATATCAATCACATCATACCTTTCCTTTAAAGCTACTATTTCAAGTTCCCCGGTTTTTCCAGCCAGACTTCTTGCATTTGTAAACATACATTTTAGATTATCAATTGATTTACTTCCATACATGGTCGTATATGCCTCCTTATCCTCTATGCTCCCCCCTCCCCCTTCTCTATCCTCCATTGTGTTAATAGCCCCCTGATCCCTAACTTCTCTATCTACCCCTGTGTAGTTCAACATACCCTCTCCCCCATACCTAGTTTAAAATCTCCTCCAACCCCCTAGCCATCCTCTCCCACAAAACAGCTGCACCATCACCATTGAGGTGCAATCCGTCTCTACTAAAGAGCCTGTAGCCAACAGAAAAGTCAGCCTATTTCTCTAAAAACCCAAACCCCATCTCCTTACACCCCATCTCCTTACACCACGCATTTATACTCCTGAGCTCCCGTTGCCTCCCTAGCGTAGAAATCATTAAGTATAAACTTTTACTTTTACCCTTTGTTTATATATATGTAACCAGTATTGCTAGTGTTTTACATCAAACTGTAAAAAAACAAAATGTCGGCATATGGAATTACACATTTCCCTGAGGAACTGGATTCAGCCATGACCCAGTCAACTAAAGGAGGCCAAACAAACTTTGATATTGTCTACATTAATGATTAGCATCTAAGATGATCAAACAATTGTTCCAAGATATGATTGTCTCAGTGAAATTGGTTAGCGGCAGGCATCATTTTTATGTTTACAAGCTGCAAGAAGGAAAAAGTGTGCCCCATCAGCTGTTGCTCATTTAAAGTCATGTCTACCTTTGGAACTATTGATAGTGACACACTTGGTAGAAAATTGGTTAGTGGTCAAGTACAGAACAGGTAATGCAAGTAGTAAAACTAGTTTTGGCTCTTGAATTGAACACGGGTGTGTGCAAACCAGTCAATTTTACATATATTTCAGTCCGTATGGATTGAACTTTGTCTTAACGGATTCTCTACTCTATTAACGGATCCTGGATACTAGAACTCAGACTTAATATGCTAACTTTTTACAGTTATTTTGTTTTATGATTTTTACCCGCTTATATTATGATATTTTGGGATTTTTATTGTCATATCTTATTCTATTATATATGGTATACTTGGTATATATACTTTTAGTATTTTTTAATAGAGCTGGCCAGCTCATTTGTGAATAGTGTATTTTGCAGTAATAAATAATATATATATATATATTTGTATTTGTGCTTGTTTTAGTCCCACCCACAGGGTACACTAATTCTTTTAAGTAGTAAAACAAGCAAGATTTTATGTTTATTTGACAAGCATTTAAGTGTCAACAGTTCCTTTAAGGAGCCACTAGTAGCTTATGTCATTCAACAGATGATTCACAGTGTTTTGTATTAATAGTAAATGCCAACTGGGAATTAAAGCATCAGCATGAACAAATCATTAACCTTTTTAAAATCCAATATCATTAAAGCTTTGCACATATCACGTGTTTTATACTGTTAAATTTTTAAACACACTGTGCCTACAGTTTCAGGATGGTTGCTGCACTTTAAAAACACAGGATCTAGGATTAGATACTGTAGCCAATGATCTGGAGAGCTATACACAATCCCTGATGATCCAGATTTTTTTTTAAACAAATTAAATTTGTTACATTGTTATTTTTTTTTTTAGACCAGAACAAAGCTAAAACTAATATTAAAATACAATCATTGCTTTATTCTCTCTTTGGTTACATCTGCTCTTTTGCTATAAAAACACCAAGGCTCCACCTACCCTCTTTATTTGCAGTGTGCCTGACTTTGGCATGGGGGAAGGGAATCTGGCTGATTGCTCAAGAGAGATGATATAGCTTAGCTTATGAGCTGATAAAAATAGCTCTGCGGATAGAGGATGAATCAGAAACATGTACTCTTGGTTACAAAACAGAGAACAGAAAGACAAAGGAGTCAACAGCTCAGCTTGCAAATGCTAAATTGCATTACACAGGCTAGTGGTTAGCTTTATGTATAAAAATGAAATTAAACAGCAAAAGACAAATAGATTGTCATTACTCCACTGCATGTGTTTAGTTTAATTGCTTACCTACAAATAATGAATGTTTCTACCCTGCCTATGTTTAAATAACTCACATAAAGATGTAAAATAAACACCATGTAAACTTGTCATAATAATTGCTATTTCAAATGGATTATATTTTCACTAGTTAATAAAATGTACACATTGAGAGTGAAACTGTAAAATGGTTAAACTGTTTTTAAATGATACATTTTACCTGAACAAGCACTGCTAGGTTCTGCTATGATTGTTAATTGTAGTTAAAGTCATTAAATTGAAGTTCAGTTTAGGCAATTAAACAAAGTAAGGTTATTAAAAAGTTAGTACTTAAGCTAGGTACACACCATACAATAATTCGGCCCGACCGACCGAAATTCCAGTGTTTTGGTTGGTCAGGCTGAATTATTGTACGGTGGCTCCAACAGATCGCCGACCGTTCCTTCATCCGAATCGGACGAAAGCATGATCAGACGGGTCGGAAAACTATGACTGATAATGCGGTCCTCTATGGACCGCACGATTGGTCGTGGTAACTGTCAGACGCGGCTGCTTTTGCTGCGACCGACAGACCTTCCTTCTGCACGACCAGTCAAAAGTCTTGAATGGTTGGTCAGGAGGAAGAATTGTAATGTATGTATCAGGCTAAGACTTGCTTGATCTGTGTGTGCAATGTAAACATATCCTGTTTCTACATTTGTTTAATGATTTGCTAGAACATTTTTTTGTTTAGTTTAAACCTACATGTACTTAGTGTATAAAGAAAAGGTCATTGTCTTTTGCCAATATTAAACTTTTCTTTTTATTGGCCACTTTCAGAAGTGGCTTTTTCTTTGCATCTCTGCATTGAAAGCCAATACCCTGGAATCACCTCTTTGCTGTTGTTTGCTGATGTTAAAGGGGAAGTTAATTGGAAATACATATGCTTTTAAGAAAAAGGAGCAGTATTTTTCCATTCCAATGACCTTAACCTGCCCATTCAGAATTCTCTCTGTGTATAAATAAATGCTTCAGAAATACTGACTTCCTGTTTGTAGGACCCCTAATAGAGACCTTTTGACCCATCACCGACAGCCAATCAGTAGAAATTACTCTTAGGAACATTCCAAGGTAGTGGTGCATCCTGGAAAGAAGAAGGACCGTTAGAACCTGAAATGTCAGCTCACTTATGTCTACAGCAGGGAATAGCAAGGGGTAAAAATTCAACTGATTTTTCAAAATGGGAGAGAATATCTACAATAACTATGTATGTATAATATAAACTAATAGTTTTAAAAAATATTGATATTTTCCACTGAACTTTCCCTTTAACACTTATTTTTAAGAGAGAGCTAAAGACTCTTAGGGCTAAGCCTTAAGATTAGCAAGATTTTCGTGTGTTCTCACTTTCTATATTTCAACAAAGCGAAAATCTCGGTAACGCACCAACATCATGGGATTTCAGGTGCATTACGATTGTGCATCCATTTATGATATGCAATCGCATTTGATCACTATTTTTATGTGCAATAGTGATTTCTTATCTCAACAGGAGAAAATGCAAGTGCTATCGCAGCGAAATCATGCCAGAATCGCATTCTTTGTATATGGATAAAGAATGCAAAGCACTCATGGATCTTTTTCTTCAGTAAACTTTTATAATGAGATCTACGTGTTTCAGCTAAAACGTGTAGTCGTCCTCAGGATGTGACAACACAAGTGGTAAGTGCAAATTATAATACATAAAAAGCAAAACATTATCTTCTAACAATCTACAGTAGCTCCCAGATTATACAGACTGTGTTGTTTAAACACATATAAATACATAAAGCTACAATTTTGTTAAGTGACTCATAATCGAGACATTGTCCATACAAAATAACACACAAGTTAATTCTTAAAAACCCACAGATAGTCTAGTAAGATTTTTTTTTTAAATAGTTTGTTCAAAAGATTGCCTGAAGGAAGATAAGGGACCTAACATCAGTGTAAACACTGGTCACCCTTAATTACTTTCACATCAACTTGAGCAGTAGGTAACTAGAAAACAAGATGCGATAGCCCAGGATATCATCATTGGTACACTGCTAGTGCTAAATTGAACAAATCCCCATAAGGGTTTAACACAAATGAAATCTATTAGGGTTTATAAAAAGCAAGAAAACTGCTCATTAAGCCCCTTACAATGGATAAGTGTGTTTTTGTTTATGCAAAATGTCCCACAGGCAGCACTCCTGCTGCATCAATTTTATAGAACATGTATGCATCCACTCCAGCAGTACCCCTTTAATTGGTAGAGGATAATATAATGGCCCTGATCTTAGCACAGTTCTTTGCAATGCATTTCTTAGTATTGTACCTATTTAAAGGTGAATGTTGGACAGTAGAAAGTGGAAGAAAATATGTTTCAACTAGGGTAGCCACCTTTGCCTTTAAAACCCAAACACGGATAAATTCTACAAAACAAATGGCTTCTTATAATTTCTATGAAAAGCGAGAGCATAAACAAAAACACACTCTTCCTACCCTCCAACATTCCCTTTAATAAGGTACACTGGTGAGACATGCATTGCACAGAGGTGTGCTAAGTTCAGGTTAACTTCACCATGTTATTTCTATAAATACAACATAAAAAAACACTTCTTCCTACCCTCCAACATTTCCCTTTAAGAAGGTAAATTTTTTTCCCCATAACTACTGCCTTTTAGTGATGGCCCAGATGGCCCGAACCCGAATCCGTGGCAGATTTACCTCATTCGCGAACAGCGGATATCGCGGATTTTCCGGTTTTCCGCCTTCCGAACTTTTCCGAACCGCGTTTTCGAAAATTTTTGAAATTACGAGGATTTCTCGTATTTTCGAAAATGCATGAAAATATGTATTTTCGAAAATTTTCCAAATTACGAGGATTTCATGGATTTTCGAAAATGCGTGAAACACGTATTTTCGAAGAATCCCGTATTTTCGAAGAATCCCGTATTTTCGAAGAATCCTCATATTTTCGAGGATTTTTTCATTTTAATGGGTTTTAATAAGTCCGCTCGCGGATTTTCGAATTTTCGTTTTTTTCCGAAAATTCGTGGATCCTCGAGCAGACCGGATTTTGTGAAGTTCGGACATCTCTACTGCCTATGTGGGGAGGGGGGCATGCTGCAGCTGACAGGGAGAGCTAGAGACCTCCCCATATGCATATTTTGGACCTACAGTATGCTTGTGGAAGGACGAGTGGGTGCAAAACATGTAGCACGCATGTTTTTTGCTGTTGTAAAGAGGGAGAATAATATTTTTGTGCCTTAAATCCATACCTCTCTTTATACAAGACAATACCATGCTGTCTCTAGCTGTTGCTGCCTGGCACTGCTTGCTACATTTAAGTTTATTATCCACTAAAACTCTAAGATCCTTTGCCAACAGAGATTCACTTAACACAGACCCATTTATAGTATAAGCAGCACAAGGATTTTTAGGCCCAAAATGTAACATTAAATCTCATCTGCCACTTAACAACCCAATGTGACAACCTATCTAGGTCTGCCTGCAAAAATTGCACATTCTCTGAAGTTTTTAATGGCCAACAAAGTTGTGTCATCCAATAACAATACCTACTTCCAAATCATTAATAAACAGGTTAAATAGAGGTGTCCCCAACACAGAACCCTGTGGCACCCCACTTAGAACTTTAGTCAGTATTGACAAAGCACCATAAAAATTACTTTCTGCATCTGATCCATCCACTTTTTTCAATCCATGTACAAATGCCACCAAAACCCAACAGACCTTAGCTTATACAACAATCAAATGCCTTAGCAGCCTTAGCAAAATCCAAGTATACCACATCTATTGCTATGCCAGGGCCCAAATTCCTACTGATCCCCATAAAAGCCAAGCAAGTTTGTTTGATAAGATCTGTTCCTAAATTCATGCTGATTACTACTTATAAGGTCAGTCCTCCTTGAAACATATTGTAGAATATGTTCCCATATCAAACATTCCAGTATCTTCCCCACCAGGAACTTTATTGATATTAACTTTATTTTGTTAATTCTGATCCATATACTCATTTAACCAAAATGCATTTGCATCCTTTATACCATTATTGCTACTGTACTACATGAAAATGAAGCCACATGGTGTGGACTTTTTTTTTTGCATTTATTTCCAAAGGGTTTAAATTTAAATGTGAATTGGTTTAAAATCATTTTAAAAACTGTCCACTTCTGTTCAGTATCTTGACCTGAGAATATATCATCCCAGTTTATACGTATGCTGAAAATCTATTTTTATCCTGGCAACATTGATTTCCTGAAATTAAGTCATTGTTAACCCAGTGCACTTTCCCTTTTGATAACATATGTAAAATGACAATAGAGATGTTCAAAACTGATGAGTTTCGTCCCGTTTTCGAATTTTCGAATTTACAGTTAAATTTCGAAGATTCGAAAACGGACCCATAGAAGTCTATGTGAGAAAAAAATTTGAAAGTGTCTATCAATTTGAAGGGTGAAATAGTAATAGTAGGTTACTGTAAATAACACAGGGACCTGGGGAATGGTCTGGGGAACCCGTAAATATAAGTAAAATTCATTTAAAATCTATCTTTCCTCACAATTGGGCTGTTTTCGAGCATTCGCGGGCTATTTTCGAGGGTTACCGAAATCGAACATTACTTTCGAGGGTTACCGATATCACAAATTCGAGGGTTACCGAAATCAGCTTGTACATTCGAGGGTTGGCGAAATCGGCACATACATTCGAGGGTTACCGAAATCATCTACTTTCGATTTCGATAATCATCTACTTTCGATTTCGATAATCATCTACTTTCGATTTCGATAATTATCGAATTTTCGATAAAAATCGAAAACTCGGAAAATTCAAATTTCGAAAAATCCGGGAGTTCCGAAAGTTTCGTTCGGGACTTCGAAACTGGGTTCTAATAGAACCCAAAGTACATCCCTAAATGACAATATTTCATGGCCACTATTCACTAAGTTTCCAGTTGCCTTCATGTCTATAATATGCTATGTGTCATTAGATTTTTACCAGATCTAAGAGAACAACTTTTCTAGATCATGTAGCGAATAATTTGGAACTCTAAGCAGCGTCAGACAGTAAATGATAAAGCAAATACAATACAGGTACTTTCCTGTGTAAGGAACAGAATAGAGTTGAGGCAGGAAATCATAATTCTGCCAATGTATACAGTGTTTGTAAATCCTCATTTTAAGTAATCTGTGCCAATTTAGGTGTCAAACCACAGAATGAATATTTACAAATGAAAAGGGGTTCAGAGACAAGCAAATAAACTAGAGTGGAATAGAAATTTATGCTTTAGAGGAATGGAGAATTTATGCTTTTACGCTTGTAAAGCCTCTTTAAAGTAATCTGAGCCAATTTAGGCACCAGACGACAGAATGGATATTAATGATTAAAAAGGGGTACAAAGACAAGAAACTAAACTAGAGTGGAATAGAGAATTTATGCTATCAAGATAAATGATTAAAGTTGATTTTGTTTTCAAGAAAAGAGACAATTGAAATGGAATATAACTCTTCACAAATATGTTATAGGGCACTAAAGTCAATTAGTAGAGGATCTTTTCTTTAATCAGGTGAACAAAAGAAAAGGAGCTCAATGGCATACAGGAATGTTATTCAAAATAAGAATAGAAGACAGGGTTCATGAAATACATATACAGTATTCTGGATGAGAACAGCTTCGTAATACAAAACAACCCACAGGAAACACTGTATATCCAGTGGTGCCCTAAGGGTTAAGGCCAATAAACCCTTTTTCTATTTTTTTGACCCAGTAGTGGATGTGCTCTTTTTTGTAGCACATTTTTGGGGGTACTCCCTTTGAGCCCCCCTTTCTTTGAGAGGGTTCATAAAATAATCTAAACTAATGAATATTTTATGTATTGCAAACAGAGCAAACAGCACGGAAAACAATAAAAGGTTAGCTTATATATAATAATATATTCACTTGTGCAATTTGTCTTTTATGATGTCTTAAAAAAACATTACTCTTGTGTTGGCAGTAGAGATTGCCGAACTTAATGACATTTGGTTCGTTTTACGAATTTCAGTATAAGTAACCCATTACAGTCAATGTGGAGCTAACAGTTTGAAAAGTTTTGATTTATTACAGATAAAATATCTATGGTAACTTACTGTAAATGACTCTGGCACCTGTAAAATGGTCTGGGGAACATGTCACTAATTATCACCAAAACGCGGTCTTTCTTCAAGATCGGGCAATTGTTGGGTTTATGCACGCTACATTCAAGGGTTACGGCGAATTTGAGGGTTACCAAATTGATATATTTGAGGGTTATCGAAAACCGTACATTACATTCGAGGGTTACCGAATGATAAATCTGACGGTTATTGAAAACCAAACATTACATTAGAGGTTAACAAATTTGAGGTCTGCAGTTTATGGAGAATGCACACCCATATATAATAAACAAACTTTTATTGAACCATCAACACAGCAAACAACATTTCAGGGAGCTCCCCCCTTCATCAGGTGATGCATACAAGATCCTCCTATACCTTTAAATACCCATAATGCTCAGTAATGCATCACCTGCATCAAATGATGGTGTATATATGGTGTATATATGTGATTGGATGCCTACTTGAGACAGCAGGATATATAAGGTTACAGATACGGTGAGTGTATCCATGTGGGTGCATATATGATTGAGTTAAGTTTTGTGGAAGGGGGAATCATCAGGTGGGTGGGGCAAGCTTCACCTACATTAAAACTCATTATGGAATATATAAATGTGTACAATAACAATGTCAACCAAAAATCAAGGAAAATGAGACCTACTAATCTTTTTCATTCATAAAAGGAGATGAATGGTGATAAGCATAGAGGATGGCTTCATATTAAATCTGTAAATACACTGTTATGTTGTTCTATCATTCAAGATAGGTACCTGAAAAATATTTCAGAAATTGATGGATTTGGAATGAAAACCATTGACTGGAAGTAAATATTAAAGGATATTTCTTGTTTGATGATTGAACAAAATAAAAATGAGAAGCTGTAAATTGTCTATATTAACCTACAGTAAAAGACATGGTATCAGGGTGCCAGACTGAATTATTTTATTTTGTATATGACTCAAAGTATTGCATGAGAGTCAATACGTGCAAGTAAAATTTTCTCATAAAATAATGCATTAAAAAAAGGGGAATAGATTCAAGAGAGAAAAATATTATTCTCCCTCTTTACAAGGCACTGGTAAGGCAGATTTGCAGATTTTCGAAGAAATTCACGGAATTACCCATTAAAGTCAATGGGAGAAAAAAATCCATACAGATCCACCTAAATATAAGGTAAAATAACAATGGTACTTACTGTACATGGCTCTGGGATCTGGGAAATTGTCTGGGGAACACGTACATATATCCAGAAAAAATAACTTTCCTCACAATAGCACTGTTGTTCGAGCTTCCGTATTCTATTTCCTAGCCAGGTTAATTTTCGAAAAATTTGATTTTCAAGGAATTTTCGAAAATTTGGTATTAAAAATGATACAGTAACTTACTGTAAATGGCTCTGGGACCTCGGAAATGGTCTGGGGAACAGACCAATCTGATTGTAACCAATTCTGATTGAGTTAGTATACCAATCAGATTCTTTCTGAAATAATTTTAATGTATCCAATCAGAATTGCTTATAAATAAAGGTGAAGTTTTAATACCCTCCAGCTTAAAACACGTTGTTTGCAGTGTATATATTTTCAAGGACTGCGGCACCATACTGAAAGGCCGCTGAGGTGAAGCACCGCTAATGGAGGGGGTAGGTGAACGCTCTATTTTCTGTATAGGTTATAGAGCTCTAAAGTCGATGAACATCAATTTGAACGTTCAATAATTCAAAAATGCAATAATCATTACAAGTTTTAAAAGATTGGAAGTTCAAAAACAGGTATAGTTCGGGTCCATTCGAACTGTTAAAGCTTGGGTTCAAATTCGGGTCTGGTCCAACTCTATTCATGAACTTCCTACTGTGCTTGTTCAGAAATCCCCCTCCCCCACGCGCCTTAAAAATCGTGCACTCGCCACTAGTTTTTGAATCATTCAAATGGGCACCAGGCACGTACAGCTCCAGAAATGCACTATAATGGAGGGGCTACATAGCACTGGCTGGCACATTGTTTTGGAATCCATACTACTGTCTTGGCCCTCTAGAATTGGTTTGTTAATTAACGAATGTTCAGCATAAATGTACGGACGTGGTCTTACATTATCGATAATGAGCAGTATTGCTAAATTGCAATACCGCATGTTTTTAAATAGGGCTCTTAGACCTCTAAAAGGCCTAACACTAAATTTGTCCAAAAAACTTATAGGGGGGGGAGGGGGTTAGTCCTTAAAAGAACTTTTGGGTCCCAAATTGTGTGAATACAAGAGTGGTTAACAACAAGTGCTAGTCCACCACACTAAAATCACACCCCCCCCCCCCCCCCCCAAATAGTTTAAAAAGCAGAAAAAAAAGAAACTCTCCAGCTCCTACACTGTCAGGTCTCCACGAAACTAATTTTAACACACTGACAAAATGGCACCAATCTAGCTGCCTTTTATACCCAGGGGGTTGACACAGAAAAATATATTTGCCATTGGTGAATTTGATACATGAAAATCTTTAAAAAATTGGGTTCGGAAAATCCGGAAATTCTGGAAAATTCCACAAATTCGCAAATCTCTGAGATCCACCGTGGAACTGGATTCAGATCCACGATCCGGTCCATCTCCATTTGGTATGCCAATCAGATTATTTCTGGAAGAAGAAGGCTTTTATGTTGTTGCCTGTACAACTCACAGCCCATGTAGTGTTCAAAGAGCCTTGTGAACATGTGCACTTATTGGCCACATCACACCCCTTGATCCCAATATTCAATTTCTTCATGCACAGATTTTCTCAAATGTCTGCACACCAATATGAAAGTCCCCAGAAAGACTTTGAAAGCTATGATTATCCTGCAGCTTATTTTCTGGCCAGTGTGAATTGTAGACACTACTACAAACAAAAATTCCAGATTTTCAGCTGATTTTATTACCTTTTTTTGCTTCCATTCTCTCCTAGTAAAATACAAAGTAGGCGATGCAATAATGGCCTCTTACCAGCCAAATATGTGTACATTATATATATTATAAGGTTGCGAGTGATTTACATTAACTCTGTGGTGGCTGCACTGTTGAAATAGCACAGCCTATGTAATATAGGCTAAGTTAAGTTTCCAGCTACTGTGTAGCACAAAATCCCCCTGCGATGCAGTAAATCTCGCAAAGATATTACTAGATATTACGAGATCTCGGGCAGGTAAGTTATGCAAGTTTGTGTTATTGCATCACCCAGAAAGTTTCTAAATGTACCTGTTAACTGTGTGTTATCTCTGGTGGGTAAGAGGACTAATGCTATACTTTTAGAAACTCACAACCCATGAAGTTATAGGTTTTGTTCTGCCATAATGCTTGATAGAAAAGATTACTTTTGTTTTGTTTTTTATAAAATATAAAGTAATGTGTGGGGAAACAGTGATTCAAAAACAATTGTACACTGTTAAATCTTTGTCTGTCAGCTTCTAGGGGGCAAGGCTGCAGCTTCCTTGCTTTAATATGCTGTGTACTGCATACACTTAGACTTCCACAAAATGAGGTGGATAATGGGAGTTGACCCCTGGTATATCAACAAACAGCCACAGCAAATGGAGAGGTGAGACACACTTTGCTGTATCTTTGTGAATGTGCTCTGTCTATTGGGACCATGCTTTAGTTCCTCTTTAAGTGCTTTTTGTCTGGACATATTTACAGTTTACCCTAGCATTGCCATGGTGACAACAAAGGGGTGTTTTTGTATCTCTGTGTTTCAGAAAGGCAGATTGGAAAGGAAGGAACAAAAAAAAGATAAAGGATGTTTAGATGGCCACCTGACATAAAAATGTAAAGAGCGAGATTTATCCCTACAGATAAGGAAAACCACATTAAAAATCATCTCTTTAATTCATTAGGTTACTAGCATTTCTAGAGTGGATCACAGACACAGCTAAATAGTTGTACATGCTCATTAAAGTCTTTATCCCCCCACCACCTTCCAGAGATGTCAACTAACTAATGGGTGATTGATTTTTAATCAAGACTGAGCAGTCAAAAAATCCCATCATAACTTGCTGCAGAAATCTTGACAAACCCATAACCACCAATTACAGATGATTCTTCCACAATGCAGTTTGGAATTATAGAAAACATTCGGTCTCCTTTACATTTTAGCATTAGCTTTACATTATAAACAAATCAAAGTAATAACCTTCGATTTTAATATAAATTAATGTAAAATGTATTACTAAAAAAGGTGCATGCTACATATGTCATTTACCCATAGCAGCTAAAGACTGCGATCTACATCTTGCAAAGATTCCAAATCTGTGTGATTTCTCCATTTTATTCTGCAATGCATAATTTCAAGGCTCAGTTTTTAGTTTTCATTTTTTTGTAAGTAATAAGCAAAATAAATATTTATATCTATGCTACATTTATTTTTCATTTAGTAAACATTTAACGTAGGAGTTTGGAATATTAATCTGGTTAAAATATTTCTACTCTGTGTTCCTGGGATAAGAAAATCTGTCTCCGACAACAGTGATCATTCTTAACGCTGAGAAATGTCAATAGCAATGAAAAATCTAAACCATTTATTGGTGAAATTGCACAGACAATATCCATTTTTTAGTGGCTGCACAGAACATAGTCTGTGGGTAATCTTTTATGATAGACGTCATTTCATATTTTTATACATTTTGTAGAATTTTTTAATAATACAGAAACATTTCACTTTCCTAGCCAGATGATCTATATTGTTTACTACCTTCATAAGAGAAAACAGCATAAGTTAAATAATATAATAACCCATGCCCATATGGCTTTTGCCTCATAGTTTAGTTTTTAAAATTCACTAAAACTATTTCTCATACTTATGATTGAAAAACACACACCAATTTTTCCTCTCCATAGACCCCTGTATATATAATAGTACTGTTTGCTTAATATTTCATCAAACAAAAACTTAAAATCAGTCATTATGCTGTCATACAAAAGATACAGCATGTAGTACTTCCCAATCGAAGAATAAACTTGATTTCAAATCGAACATGGAATTGCATTTAGACATTCAGAACATTCCTGATTTTTAGTAAACAATAACAATAGAGGAGAGATGTACATAAGATCTTGCAGCAACTGCAGCTGCATATGAAGAAAAGGATTTAAAGGATAACTTAAGTCACTGAATTATATTTTCCCAATAGACAGAGCATATTCGAAAGATAAATCTCACCACTCACTTCTGGACGGTTTATTAAATTAACTGGGGGTACTAGGGTAAGTACACTGCAGCCAGTCATGCCCCCTCATACACAGAACAGAGATTTCAGTGTAGCGGTTTTGCCACCATATTTCAACACATTTGTGCCTGACAATATCACATTCCTTTGTCTTTTATAAAAAAAGAAAAGTATTTTTTTGCAGTTTATTTTTTTGCAAGCATGAACCTAAGAAAAGGAATATTACAATTTTAGTAAAAAATAAAAGAATGTTTGGTGATTTGAATCTGAAATCTCATTTTTTTCTAAAAACAGAGCATTAGACCACTAACCCACCAGAGCTAATATATAAATGGTCTGCACATTTATACACTTTATTTATAAAATTAGATCACTATAAAGTATTGTTTCAGGTAGGCTGTTGTAGGCATGATGGGTGGAAAATAAACTGCAGGGTAATAGCTATGTATTGGTGTAGAGACTTCTGTTTATAAAATACGTGGCTAGAGACAGTGAATAGTGGGGTCAAGGGGTGGAGCCAAATGGTGCACATGTTCACAAAGCTGTTTGAAGACTACATGAACAGAGACATGTACTGGAAACAACATGAAAGCCTTTTTAGTTGCAGAATTCAATTCTTACATTTACATAAATGCAACTTACTGAAATTGTATATAACAATGCATGGGTGTTCCGGAGAAGAAAACCTTCACATCGAAGGTAAACAAAATTAAGTTGAGTTTGGTGATACAGACACTGGAGCAACTGGTAAACCAAATTGCATGGGTTTGGGAATATGCTGAAATATAACATTTTGTTTGATATTTTTATCACAGTTAATTTCTAAATATTTTGTGTGGGTGGATATTTGGGAAAAAATTATCCTAACATGGAAACATTTGCACAGAAAATTTTGCAGCATGTTTAATGGATGAAACTCTTACCCATTTCCATATGTATCTGGTATATACCTGCTTCAGTTCCCTGTTTTGACGTCCTGATGTACCAGATATCTAGCCCTGTAATGAATAATCTAAAGCCGGTAGCAGGAATCGGAGGGAAAATTCTAAGTTCACCCCTACTCCCCTCAATCTCTCATCAAAAACCGATGAGGGGGTCAAAGAAAATGGACCCTTCAAAAGCCAGATTTAAGGGGAGCCAGTTTTCCGGCTTTAACTGCAGAAAAGGAGTCCCTGTGACAGAGTACATTGGTCTAGCGGAGATATTGAATTGTGATTTCAGTACTTGCTAAAGTAAGCAACTAGGTGGTTACTATAGTATTTGTGAATGAATCTTTGCTAGTGACCAAAGTTAAAGGAACAAAATACTAGGTGATCACTATTTTGCAATATAGAAAAAAATCACTTCCTGAAAAATGCTTTCTGGGAAGTGATGTTTCAATTTGGATTTGAACTTACAAAATAGGCATTATGCCATTCCCAAAGATGGTAAAAATAGCACTTAAAAGAGGGTCTCATGGCATTTCATTACCGAATTTGGCTCTCTAAAAATGTTTAGCGAATAGGACACAGTTTTTTAGTGATTCAAAAATGTCTGAGCACTCTTTTGTGCCAGAGAATCACTTAAAACTACACATATGGGCTTTCAACTACTCACATTATGTGTGCCAATAATTATTTGCCTATACAACATGGAATACTGCTGACTGTTTTTAGACTGTAAATAAGACTTTTCTGTTATCTGTAGGTTTGATTTTGCTTAAAATGGTTGTCCTGCCCAAAGCTTTTTGCATCTAGTAATCGATGGATTGTAGTGGTAAATAGCTTAAAGTTTAGATGTTCATAAACTAGATTTTTTGCCATTTCAGAGGTAAAGGTGTTTCTAGCCTCAGTTGTATCCTGAGAGTATACAGTGGCTCATTGTGAGTTTGCTTGCGTTTCTGTGTGCATTGACATGGGTGGGTTGTACATGCGCACACAACTCTGCAGGCCTGCGCACACAGGCTTAAGTGCTACGCGCACAAAAATCTGGAAATTTAAATGCTTTGGGTGTGCAGCACACAAAATTTCATTTTGTATGAGCACAGCAAATATATTGTTCAAAATACAGAGCTGGTTAATATTTTTTTCTGAAATTGCACTGATGCATTGGTCCTATTTGGGGTTAGTTGGTGGATTTATCTCTGTGAACACCCACACATGTCCCAAAATGTACTTGATAGCTATGTGTATGTGTACACCCATACATGTGACATACCTTTTGATTCAGGACATTTGATATATTGATATTTAGTTGGTGTTTTTCAGGGACCCCACTCTAATGAGTCAGAGTGAGACTTTTGACTTAGATAACCCTGGAGAAAAGGAAATTCATCAGGGAAACTATGAAAGGGAGGTTGCCCATTTAATGGAGTACACAGGAACAACATTCAAGTGACCCCTTGCTCTCTCCAGCCCTCATCGGTTTAATCCGAAGCCAATGTGGGGATCACTAAAAATTAACCCTGTAATGCCGGATCGTATAGGAGCCATTTCCCTGGCTTTCTGCAGACACGCAGAGGTAAGAGAGTCCCTGGGAAATCACAGGAATTCCTCTGATGCAATAGACCACACTGAGTCTCCTCCCAAAGCAGCCCTGGTGGTCTAATGGTGGAAGTGAACTGGCACTTATCACTGATCATAAGTTTAATTCCTGTTATGGTATGCTTGGCTTGGTCTAGTAATTGTGAATGAATCAAAGTTATTCATTCACAAATACAGAAGCTTTTTTTACCCTGGTAGTCTAGTGAAGTTGAGGTACTGAACTGTTTGATTAATAGACACAGATCAATAGTAGGTGTTCAGTACTGGTCTGAGAAAATGGAGAAAAAATAATTTCCTGGAAAACGCTTTCCAGCAAGTGATTTTTCAATCAGATTTCCACTTGGAAAATGGGCATTTATGCCATATTCCAAGTTTATCATTCACCAAGATGTTTGTTATTATTCCAAAAGCATGGCCATTTTATGTAGCTGAAGGCATGTAGATTAAAAAATATATATGGTATGTGAGGAGTATTTCTAAGATTTGTAGTTAGTGTAGTTTGAAAAACTGGAAGATGTCTGAAATACAGAACTCACTGAGTTTTTCTTGTAATTGCAGTTATGCATTGGTTCGATATTAAGTAAGTTAGTGGCCACATCTCTGTGTCCACTTATGCATTTGAGAGCAATTGCTTGGTTCTTAAAGGGACACTGAGACTATTCTACTATTTTACAGGAATTTATATTGGAATCTATTGAAGATTTGTAAATGTGTTAAAGCAAAATAACCTTAATTTGGTCTTTACCTGTTTGGAGAGTATCCAATTTTTAGACTTGTAACTGAGAGGCAATGGGTAAATGGGATGAATAGAAACAGGGATAAACAGGATGAAGGAATACTTTAATTTTAGTGACTTACTGGCATCCAAAACGCACAATCAGGGGTATAACACAGGGCCAGTTTGCAAGGATGGAAAGAAATTGTTCTACAGATGGGGCGTTGGGGAAATCAGCAAAAGACCTAAGAATATGTTTCCACCAAAGAGGGGATAAATTATTGATAGGTATTATAGAAGAGTGAAAATGAAATTGAGAAATGAATACTTCTGAAGAGATTAAAGCCAAGAAAGGACAAACAAGGGCACTGAATAGGTTTATTTTGCAACAGTGTACAGTGAAGAAATTAACAGAATAAAATATAATTTGAATAGCCATATGTATCTCCTGAAATGAGATGAAACCTTGCAACACATTTGTCAAAAATGGTCAGAATAATAGGAAGGCCTGTGTTGTTTGGACAGAAATAAAATGGGATTAGGATATTTATAAATTGTAACATCAAACAAACAAACAAACATTTAACTCCTCATTTGTAGGGATGTCCGGTTCGCGGATCCGAACCCGGATCCGCCGCGGATTAATCCCGTTCGCGAACGGCAGATTTTTCTGGATTTTCCGCCTTCCAAACTTCCGATTCGCGTATTTTTAGTATTTTCGAAAATTTTCGAAATTACGAGTTTTCACGTATTTTCGAAAATTTTTGAAAATACGGGAAAACATGTATTTTCGAAAATTTTTGAAAATACAAGGATTTCTCTTAATTCCTTACATACGTATTTTCGAAAATATTCGAAATTACGAGGATTACTTGTATTATTTACTTGTATAATTTGCGGATCCACAAGCGGACCGGATTTTGTGAAGTTCGGACATCTCTACTCATTTGTAGCAAACAATGGGTTGTTCAATAAAAGTTCTTATCGCTAAAAATGGTGCTAATTTTGCCCCGACCAATCAGATGTTAGCTTTTAAACGTTAAATAAGATCTGATTGGTTGGGGCAAAATTAGCACCATTTTTAACAATAAGAACTTTTATTGAATCTCCCAGAATATATGGTATGAACAACCACTTTAAAGGAACATATAAGGAAACATCTAAATAATATTTTGAAAAAGCATGTAAGGGCCTTCGTGGGAAGACATATTTTTAGAATGCACAAATTGGGACATTAGCTTGTGTGAAATCCAAGGAATTGAACATATCTGTTGTATTCAATTAGATCAACTGGATTTAAAGTTTAGTTCCTGAAAATGTTTCGCTAGTCATCCGACTGGCTTTCTCAATTCAGAATGACTTGTACAAAAATCTGTGGCAATTATGTACCCTGGAAAATCCCAATTAGCATATCACAGCCAGGTGTTAAGGGTGTGATTGGATAGTGGCTAAGAGGTGTTATAGGAACGCCCAAGGTGTAAGGTGTAAAAACAGCATTGTACATGGCAGACAGTTGGTGTCAAACCCCCCCACCTCTATTTAGGCTTGGTTTCTTTATTTTCACATAAATGGCCTCCTTGACACCTCTCTTGAACCAGTTACGTTCCTTTGCCAATATGTTAACATTACAATCTTCAAAGGTATGTCCTTTATCCTTAAGATGCAGGTACACGGCTGAGTCCTGACCCGAGGAATTGGCTCTTCTGTGCTAGCCCATATGTTGATGCAGTTGCTGTTTGGTCTCCCCACATACAAATCAGAGCACTCTTCAGTGCACTGCACTGCGTATATGATGTTGCTTTTCTTGTGTTTCGGTATTGGGTCTTTCGGATGTACCAATTGCTGCCTCAGTGTGTTGTTTGGTTTAAAGCAGACAGGGATACAGTGTTTTTTGAAAATGAATGTGAAAATAAATAAAGAAACCAACAACATTCCTTGTTTGCAGAAACTCATCCAGCTTTTTTTGAAACTGACCAATGAACCTGCCATAACAACGTCCACTGGAAGACAGTTCCATAGCTTTACCGTTCTCACAGTGAAAAACCCTTTCCAAACTTGAAGCCTAAACCTTTTTTCTTCAAGTCTTAAGGGATGTCCGTTTGTCCTCTGACATGCTCTATTGGTGAAAAATGCCCCAGATAGTTTATTGTATGGCCCGTTAATGTATTTATACACAGTAATCATATCCCCACGCAAGCACCTTTTCTCCAGCGTACAAAATTGTAACTTTTCCAGTCTCTTTTCATATTAAAGCCCCCCCAATCCCCTTATTAATATAGTTGCCCTTCTCTGAACCCTTTCCATTTCAAAGATGTACTGCATATTCCAGATGAGGCCTTACCAATGCTTTGTAAAGAGGGAGAAAAACATTTTCCTCCCTTGAATCCATACCTCTCTTTATACAAGACAATACCATGCTGGATCTGGCTGTTGCCGACTGGCACTGCTTGCTACCTATAAGTTTGTTATCCACCAAAACTCCAAGATCCCTTTGCAACAGGGATTCACTTAACACAGAGCCAAAGTTTTGTGTCATCAGCAAACACAGAACCCTTGCTGACAATACCCACTTTCAAATCATTAATAAATAGATTAAATAGAAGCGGCCCCAACACAGAACCCTGTGGCACCCTACTTAGCACTTTAGTCCATAATGATGAAGCCCCATTTACATCTACTCTCTCTGCATCCTATTCATTAACCAATTTTCTATCCATGTACAAATGTGACTCCCCAGAACAACAGACCTTAGCTTATACATTAGTCGCCTATAGGGGACCGTATCAAAAGCCTTTGCAAAATCCAAGTAAACTACATCTACTGCTATGCCAGAGTCTAAATTTCTACTTACTTCCTCATAAAAGCCAAGCAAGTTAGTTAGACAAGATCTATTCCTCCTAAATCCATGCTATTTACTACTTATAATGTCAGTCCTTGAAACATACTCTACAACATGTTCCCTTATTAAACTTTCCAGGATCTTCCCCACCACTGAAGTTAAACTTACAGGCCTGTAATTACCCTTTTTGAATATTGGAATAACATCAGCCTTTTTCCAATCCAGAGGCACACCACCGGACATGAGGGAATCTGCAAAAATAAGAAACAATGACCTAGATAAAACTGAACTTAGCTCCCTAAGTACCCGAGGATGTATTTTATCCAGTACAGGAGATTTATTAATATTAACCTTATTTAGTTCTTTCTGTACCATATCCTCAGTTAACCAAAGTGCACTTAAATCTTTTATACTATTATTGCTACTATGATATCTGTACTTGGATCTTCTATAGTGTATACAGAGGGGAAAAAAGTATTCAAGACATTTGCTTTATTGCCATCCTCCGTAACTAACTTATCCCCATTAATTAATGGTGCCACATTCTCAGTCTTCATCTTCTTACTATTAATTTACTTAAAAAATATTTTAGGCTTAGTGATGCTTTGTTCAGCTTTCCTAACTTCATTATTAATTTTAGCTAGTTTGATTGCTTTCTTACACTCCTTGTTACAGTTTTTATAATCCCTAAAGGCCCTTTCCATTCCTTCGGCCTTAAAGGTTTTAAATGCCTTTTTCTTCCTTTCCATTTGCCTCTTTACATCAGAATTAAGCCACATGGGCGCAGATTTATTTTTTTTTACATTTATTTAAGGGTATAAATTTAGATGTGAAGTGACTTAAAATTCCCTTGAACACAGTCCACTTCTGTTCAGTACCTTTACCTGATAATACATTATCCCAGTTGACATTCTGAAGAGCTGCTTTTAATCTGGGAAAATTTGCCTTCCCGAAATTAAAAGTCTTTGTTAACCCAGCGCACTTTTCCTTTCGATAACAAAGTCCAAATGCCACTATTTCATGGTCACTATTCCCTAAGCCTCTAGTTACCTTTATATCTATAATGCGCTCCACGATGTTAGATATTACCAGATCCAACAGAGATCCTTTTCTAGTAGGAGCCTCAACCACCTGTGAGAGAAAATTATCCTGCAGTAAATTCAGGAACTCATCACCTTTTTCTGTGATGGCAGTTCCACTACACCAATCAATGTCAGAGTAATTAAAGTCCCCCATAATGAGCACACTTCCCAAACTTGCATCCCGTGCCAACTGCATATGAAGTTGACTCAC
Organism: Hymenochirus boettgeri; assembly: GCA_019447015.1. Taxonomy (NCBI): domain Eukaryota; kingdom Metazoa; phylum Chordata; class Amphibia; order Anura; family Pipidae; genus Hymenochirus; species Hymenochirus boettgeri. The sequence continues at coordinate 110,456,674 of CM033473.1, forward strand.
CTCCTCTCTGCTAGCATTTGGCAGCTTATAGTAGACACCAACAATGACATTACTCCCTTGCCTGTTGCCTAATTCCACCCATATTGCCTCCACTTTAACATTCATATTGCCAGTTATCTCTTCTTATAAAATTTGGCTTCAATTCTTTTTTAACATAAACACATACTCCTCCCCCTTTCCTTTTTTCTCTGTCCTGCCTAAACAAGGCACATCCTTCTAAATTTACAGCCCAGTCGTGAGAACTGTTCAACCACGTTTCTGCTATACCTATTACATCATACTTTTCATTCAATGCCATAATTTCCAATTCACCCATTTTGTCAGCCAGGCTTCTCAAATTTGCAAACATACATTTTAGATTATAATCCTGTAATTTATTCATACACTTTAATAAACATGCCTCCCTATCTCCTATTCTAGCCCCACCCCCTTTTCTGCCCACCACTTTCCTATCTTCACCCTGCTTTCCTCCTGGGCTATCTATTCCAGTGACACTGCTAATACACTCCCCCCCCCAAACCTAGTTTAAAATCTCCTCCAACCCTCTAGCCATCTTCTCCCCTAAAACAGCTGCACCACCATCAGTGAGGTGCAACCCATCCCTACTTAAGAACCTGTAGCCGACAGCAAAGTCTGCCCAGTTCTTAATAAACCCATACCCTTCTTCCATACACCACTCTCTTAGCCACGCATTAATACTCCTAAGCTCCGCTGTCACCCTGGCTTAGCATGTGGCTGCGGTAGTATTTCTGAAAACACTACCCTGGAGGTCCTTGCTTTTAACTTGGCCCCTAGCTCTCAGAAATCATGTTTAAGGACCTCAGCTCCTCCTCTAACTTTGTCATTGGCACCAATGTGAACTAAGATCGCCGGGTCACACCCGGCCCCACCCAATAATCTTTCTACACGATCCACCACATGCTGAACCCTAGCACCAGGCAGGCAACACACAGTTCGGCATGTAGGGTCTTGGCGGCAGATTACCCTATCTACCTTCCTTATAATGGAGTCCCCTACCACTACCACCTGCCTTGCCTTCCTGATCCTTCATGCCTCCTCCCTTGTATCAGAGATTGCAGCCCCCTGGGTGCTCAAGGGACTAGTCCCCTCCACACAGGCTAATTCCGAGGTGTCCTCCTCCACTTCATTACCTAAGGCGGCAAATCTGTTAGCATGGGTAATCTGGGAAGAAGCCACCCTACCCTTCTGTCTCCAACTTCCCCTAGTAACTCTAGTAGTAAAACTACTTCCCCCCTCAATCTTCCCTGTCCCACTTCCATTCACCTCTATACTGGCCTCAGCCAGTGCCTGCTGACCCCCCACTTCTGCCAATCCCTGCAATGCTGCAAGCTGCTCCTTTAGACTCTCCACCTCAGCTTCCAAACGGGTAACCCACTAACACCTGACACAGACATAGGTTCCCTGAAACGTCTGCTCCAAGTTCCTATACATGTGGCAGGATGCACATTGCATGGTACCGACAAAACTGTCAATGTCCTTCTTTTTCTATGTCCTTGAGATCAAGGTCCTTTAGAGCAAGGGACTTTATACACGTTCCACTCTAGTTTGTTTCACTCACAGGAAACTTCCTTTTGTTAGGTCCAAACCACAGGTCCAACCAATGTGAATCCTATTTAACTGATAGGCCCTAGCCCCCACACCAATTAGTGGGAAAAAACAAAACACTTATTAAAACCTTTCACAACCTGTTTGTGATTACAACAGGTGCAATACTAGAATATAGAAGCCCAGCGCACCCCTTTAACTGGAAGAAAGAATGATTAATCTGCTTACTGCACACACAGTCCTTAACACAGCACAAACAATCCTTATTTTCAAACTTTCACACACACCATACAACCATCAAATGATTAAATGTCCTTCTTTTTCTATGTCCTTGAGATCAAGGGCTTTAAGAGCAAGGAATTTTATACACGTTACACTCTAGTTCGTTTTACTCACAGCAAACTTCCTTTTGTTAGGTCCAAACCACATGTGCACCTGGATGAATGAGAACCTTCACAATCAAGGAAATGAACAGATTAAAAGTCCTTTTAAGGAGGCATATTGAATATTGACTTTAGACACTAGGACCCATAATTGGTTAAACTCAAGGGAAGTATTTAAAGGGCAACCACTGTTAAATCTATGATTGACTTGTATTGTAGTTCTAACTGCATGTTTACTGCTATCTCACCATGATGTTTTTGAAGGTGTGGAATCAATAAAAGCATGGTTTTAAACTAAAGCAATTGAACTGGAATAGTTTTACTGACTAGAGAAATGCCACTATCATTTACATTATATTCAAGTATACCAGAGGAGGAACTAAGACCACAGGCACCCAGGAAGAAATTATATTGTAGGATGAGGGATAACCAATGAGAGGAGGGAAAGGGGACCAGATCCACTATTGATTCTGTAAGCTTAAAGGCATAAACAGAGACTATACATTGTGTAATATGAAAATGTAAATTAGGGTTTTTTTGCCAAGATTTCCAAAAATAATTGTCAGATGGAACCGCTACCTTTTAACAAAGATGATTAAAGTTAAGGGTTTGTGAATGAAAAACAAATTTAACCATCATCTGGATAAATAGTATTTCCATAAACTTATTCCCACCTGGTGAAAATACTGTCAGATTTAATATGGCAGCAAAAATGGAGAGGGGGTAGTTCAATAACATCCTATTACAAAGATTTTTAAGCTTTAACAGATTACAACTAAACATATATGCTGTATATTAAAACTAACTGATAATAGTTTTACTATGGGGTTATTCCCAGAGTACCGCAATTTAATATTGCAATGGTGCCTCTCATTAAATAATGTTTTTTGTCTTAAGGGCTGTTTGACTTTAAAGGTGACTTTAAAATAGCTCCCAGATGGACCTAGAATTCAGATCAACTGATTGGCACGCTGTCTTGACCTGCCTCCTATCTTTCTTACAGGTGCACATGCGCAGCAGGTCAGGACAGAGCACCATCTGCTGTTAAAAAGCTGTTAGTTAAGTAGTGGCAAGTAAGTTTAGTTTGGTGTCCCTTTAATGCAAACTGTCTGGCTAACCTTAGTAATATTGGGTTAGTGTGGGTTTAACACAGATTTTTACTGGTCCTTTTTGGAGACTGCACAGCGCACATAATGCAATAAACTAGACGTTATGTTTAGAACGTCATTAAACCAGAGCCACTCTTTTCCGGGGGTTAACCCTTCCATTGTGCCAGCTGCACAGGTATTGCAAAAGACACCTGGGAAGCCAGTGCAACAAAATCAAAATGGATTTTATGATAGTTTTAGGGCAAATACTAAAAGTTGTGCTATGAGTAAATCCCAAATACGGAAAGGGAGAATTACCAAGAGTGATTGCGGCTTTGAGTAAATTTCCCTGAATGTCTATTATATCAGGGCATAAATCTCCCCACAATTATCATTGTTACCTGCTTCCTGTAATGCAGTAACTGTGATTAAACGGTGACTAATTGATTAATCCTTTACTGTGTGTGTTTTCTAAGGTCAGGAGCGCCCTCTGTTGTGTCCCACATTCATATGTTATGATGTTAATCAGCTAAGTTTGACTGTAGCTATTTTGTTCCTCTCTCTTCCCTGTAGTTAAGTTCCTCCCAGGTAGCCACCCCTCCCATAGTCTGTATCTCTGCAGACAAGTATCTATCTCTTTGTACCTGGTAAAGCTACTTTGTTTTGACCTATCTATCTCTCTGTACCTGGTAAAACTACTTTGTTTTGACCTATCTATCTCTCTGTACCTGGTAAAGCTACTTGGTTTTGACCTATGGAAATTGTCACTATAAGATCTACACTGCAAGATTAAACCTCTTGAATATCTTTATCTGTGTCTTCCACCTATCTATGGATACTGCCCTTATGTAAGTTATTGCCATTCCACTGGGACTTGGGACAGTCTAGGGACCAGTAATTACATAGCCTCAGCAGCTGAAATAGAATACCCTCAATTGGATATGCCATTGTCCGGTAAATGCTTTATAATTTCTTCAAAGCATTTAGCGAGTTTTAATGATGGAAAAGTGATATTGCTGCTTTTAGTTAGAGTTACAGGGAGATTCAATATTGTTCAAATCCACCTTAAATCCACGTTAACCCAAAGTTATATTGGGTTAACATGTGTTTTAAACTGATTTTAGGGCACAACACCATTTCCAAATATTTTTGGAAATAGCGCTGTGCAACTGAAACAAAACCACCCATTGGTTAAGTTTAGTGCTAGCTCGTAGCGCGAAACTTAACAGGGTCTTATATTCTGAGGCTTTGAACCTTACAATATAAGTCCTGCTGGCGGAGCGATTTCTGAGCTCTGGACGATTTTCTTTTACAGAGGTTATTCTGTTAAAGGGGTTTGTCTGTTTTTAAGGGGTGTGTAAAAAAATAAAAGTGTTTATTAACTCTAGTTTGCAGAGTAAATGTGCTAACCTAGCACTATTTGAGGGCGATGCAATATTTTCTTCTGACACACCTCACCTGTCTGAGTTAATATAGTAGTATAGTATTTGAGGTTGAATAAAGACATACGTCCATCCAGTCCAACCCATCTAGCAATATCCTCATTTCCTGCCTAACTGTTGATCTAGAGGAAGGCAAAAACCCCCCACCAAATGTATGAAGGGGGAAAAAATTCCTTCCTGACTCCAAGTGGCAATCGGAAATTTCCCTGGATCAACTCTAATTTATGTATCAATACCAGTAACTTGCAACATTCCTTGTTTGCAGAAACTCATCCAGCTTTTTTTTGAACCTGCCATTACAACGTTCACTGGTAGACAGTTCCATAGCTCTACCGTTCTCACAGTGAAAAACCCTTTCCGAGCTTGAAGCCTAAACCTGCATGGTACTGCCAAAACTGTCCCTTCTAATACACCACACCAACACAGTGACGCACAAACCTTGTTTAATTGCCCTTCTTGTTTCAATGTCCTTCTTTTTCTATGTCCTTGAGATCAAGGTCCTTAAGAGAAAGGGACACTCTCAAGTTTGTTTCACTCACAGGAAACCTTTTGTTAGGTCCAAACCCAATGTCTTTATGAGTTTTTTCAACCTTCACTATTTTATTAGTTTCACTATGTTTATACTTTTAAACCAAGTTATGATAATTTACACTTTATCAATATCTATTAACATTGCATTCACTTTTTCAGCACGAGTGCAAGACACACTGCAGGTTGTTTTATATATATATTGTATGTATCAACATAACAGCCCTACAAATGCATCATTGCATGAAAACTAGAATACCACAGTTAGTTACCATTGTCTATGTATATATGCCACTAAATAGGGCCTTGTGAAGGTTTGTGTACGTGGGACAGGTGTGTGTGATTGAAGGTGGCTGTTCTATCAGGATTCTGTATGGAAGGGTTGACCTTCCATCTCAAAGAGACTTCTATCTCAAAATCATTATGATGCTAAGTAATAGAATTTATGTTAATAAAAGTAGTCCTAATAAAGGGCTAGGCCACACTGTTGTGTTTTTCGATCTATTAGTAAGTGAGAAGCACATGCCAGTGCATTGCAATGTGGGTGGCCACATTCCTGCAATCCGTTTTTGGAGAGCATGCAATCATCATTTTTTGGGCAGATCGTAGGTGCTCCGATAATGGAATATTGGAAAAATACCAAACGAATGGTAATGCGCATGAAACATGTCGCATTGTGATCATGCTTTTTACTTGGATAGTGTGGCCACAGCCTTACAGTGCAAATTCAGCTATTGGAAAAAATGGCACTGCTGGCTGCACAAGTGATGCACCAAAGTTGTAGCAGCCCTTTTAAGTGACCCACGTTATTCAAGGTTAAAACTGGTTCATTATGCACAGAGAACCGATATAGCATCAGTGCATTGGAGGAAGGAGACACACCTAAGAATAAAGGTGGACATACACTGGGCCTATATTAAGATAAATCCGACATACAAGTAGTACGTTTTCCAGATTTTAATTTGCAGACATTAAATCGTAATATTTCTTGTTGTATGATCAGCAAAGTCTTTTTTTTAGTTGATTGGTTAAATGATCGCAGTACTTTCCAAAGTTCCGATTAAATATAAATGTAAATTTAAAGGGTATCTCCACCTCTCATAAAAACTTTTTCCATAGTGTAGTGGACACTATCCCACCCCCAACTGCCATATTTGTTTGTATTAAAAGAATCAGAAAGGTACTTACAGAGCTTTGTTCCCCTGGCATTTAGACCCAGCCCTCTGCTTGCAGGAAATTGCAAGCAGAGGGCTGGACTGGTTGTCGCATCTGTGATTGTCTGAAAGACAGTGCAAAACATGGGGGAACAAGGCTCTGTAAGTACATTTTGGATTTTGTTTTTGCAAACAAATATGGTGGTTGGGGTTGGGATAAGGTCCACCGGGAGGGAGGGAAAGGGCTGCAGTGGGCAAACCAGAAACCTCTCAGAGGAAAGGTAAGAGGCAGAAACTTTTTCACTCACAGCCAGGCTCCTACTCTTCACTTTCTAGGACTTTAGACAGACATTGCAGGAGTACCATTTGGAGCAGAGAGGTATGGTAAGGATTTTTAAACACTGCATAGTGGGACCAGTAGTGGAGGAAATTATAGTTTTGGGGGTGGACATGCTCTTTAACCTCATAATAGAAGACATTAGACATTTATCGCCAAACAAATTAAACGTCGAACAATATGTATTGTAACATCTCCACACAATTAACATTGTACATCTGTCTATTAAATAGGGATGGCCGGTTCGCGGATCCGAACCCGGATCCGCCATGGATCTATCCCGTTCGCGAACGGCGGATTTTTCCGGATTTTCCTTATTTTCCAGCTTCCGAACTTCCGAACCGCGGATTTCTCGTATTTTCGGAAATTTTTTAAATTACGAGATTTCTCGTATTTTCGAAAATTTTCTCAATTATGAGGATTACTCGTATTTTCGAAAATATGTATTTTCGAAAATTTTCGAAAATACGAGAAATCTCGTAATTTCGAGGATATTTTCATTTTAATGGGTCCGCTCGCGGATTTTCGAATTTTCACGAAAATTCACAGATCCTCGAGTGGACCGGATTTTGCGAAGTTCGGACATCTCTACTATTAAAGTATCGGTCGGTGTTACAATCACAATTACTTTTGTAGTGTATCGCCACCTTAAGTACGGCTCACTGTAGAATACCCTGTATGTCAATATTGTTAATGGGAAATGAAGCATATGCAGATATGCTTATCTGTTAAATGATTTTTGAGGATGCCTTGTTGATGGATTGCCACAACAGTGACTGAGAGTCATGCCCTGACAGTATTTGCCAGATTAAAGCATTTGGAATCAGTGCTTTTGGGTACTTTTATATCTTCCTTATCAAGTAAACAAAAACACTTTATCGACCAGTGCTTCACTTTCTATTATAAACACATATTATATAAACGTACAAAGCTGTTGCCATTGTTTAGCTAAAAGAAATAGATATTTTTCTTATGTGTACTGTTTTCCCTGCAGCCACAGACTCTTCAACATATGAGATTTATAAAAATAGCATTAATTCTGAGGCAGTTTTTTTCTTAAAATCCAACTGCTCTGTGGATATTTATAGGTTGTTTATACATACAGTACACTAGTGTTTGAAATGGGTGACTTGTTGGTTTCCTTGCTTTTTTTTCTATTATATTAACATGTATCTTAAATACGGTGTAGACATTAATGTTATAAACAGCTTTTGTAGCTGAAAGGTAATTATTCATGGAATATCTTCATTTTTTTTACTGATAAATATCAGAAACCACTAGTCCTGTGTTCCAGTGGATTTAAACATTTAAAACTGCAATACTAACTAAATTTGAATAAATTGAGCATCTGTAGCATCAATTTTCAATGTGTTTCATTAAATGATGGCAAAGAAACAAATATGTTTCCACTAAAGGTGCACATACAGTGGACCAATATTACAATTTATCAATCCAACATGCGATTAAATTGAGCATAATATAATCGCGAAACTCTTTTTTTTAAGTTAATTGGATAAAAGAGCGTATTTTCTAAAGTTCCGATTAAATGCAAATGTAATGTAACCTCACAATTGACGACATTAGACATAAATCACCAAACAAATTGAATGTCCAATAGAGATGTCCGAAACTTAGCAGTTTCGTAACATTTTCGGATTTCCGAATCTTGGGAAAATCTTGAAGATCCAAGAATCCGAAACTGGAACAAATTTTTCGATAATTATCGAAAATAGCCCCGTACTTTTGATTTCAGAACCAAGGGATTCTGTGTCAGATCCGGGTGTGTGTCAAACCCGGATCCCATGTCTAATGTCCAACAATATGTACAACTGACATTGTACATCAGTCAATCAAAGTATTGGTCGGTGTTACTATTACGAATAACCTTTTGTAGTCTATGGCCGCCTTAAGACCAATCAGTGAGAAATGAAGACTATAGACAACCTAAGCAATGGTGTGCACTACTCCTTTAATGAAAAAGAGGAAATGTAGGCCCTGGTGTAGTATGTAATTTGAGAAACAGATGGCTCAGAATTCCTCTACTGGCAGCTTTATTGCACATAACTATAAAAAATAAGTGTTAACATTAATGGTAAATTAGGGGCATGACGTTGTCTTTTCAAAGAAAAGGCAGTTGTCTTTGTTCTTTTGTCCATATTAAACTTTTCTTTTTATTGACCATTTTCAGAAGTCAGTTTTTCTTTGCATCTCTGTATTGAAAGCCATTATCCTGGAATCACCTCTTTGCTGTTGATGTTAACACTTATTTTTAAGGGAGAGCTAAATAGAGATGGGGGAACTTCATAAAGTTCGGTCCGTTTTTGAACTTTAGAAGTTCAAAAGTTCGAATTCAGACCAATTAAAGTCAATGGGGGGAGTGATAGTTTGAAAAGTTCGGATGATTTACAGCTAACTAAGAATGGAAACTTAGTGGCACCTGGAAAATGGTCTGGGGAACATGTCACTATCACCAAAACTTTATTAAATACTTCTTAAGCACAAGCAGGCAATTGTCGGGTTTTGTGCAAGCTACATTTGAGGGTTATGGCCAGTTCAAGGGTTATCGAATGATACTTTTGAGGGTTAGGGAAAATAGAACGATAAATTTGAGATTTACCGAAACCTAATGATAGTTTTGAGGATTACCAAAAACGAACAATACTTTTGAGGGTTATCAAACAATACATTCTAGGGTTAGCGAAAACGATCCATACATGAGAGGGTTACTGAAAATGAACAATGCATTTAAGGGTTATCGAACGATACATCATAGGGTTGGCATTTATTGAATTTTTGATAATTATTGAAAATACAGCCTCAATTTCAGAAAGTCCAAGAAATCTGGGTCAGGGATAGTTTGAGAAGTCCTGAAAGCAAACTTAATTTGAGTAACACAAGCATCGGAAGTTAATTCTAAAAGTCACATTAAGTGTTAATGAATCACCGTTAACACATTAACAGAACTTTAAGACCTAATTTTGTGGCTCTCGGTACATAGCTCTTTTAATGTCTTAAGAGGCATGATTTCACAGGAAAGTACACGCTTGCAAAAAAAGTGACACACCAACTTGTCTATTAGACCATCAGAGCTATAGTGGGGCGTTACAAATTAAAAGGGACATTCTCTTTAAAGGGCATGTCCAGCAATAAAATAACATTTTACAAATCTGTGCAGCTGACCCCGAAACCCCATTTTCATTTTACCTACCTTCCCCAAAAATGCTCCCTGTTCCTTGCTGCTCTGCTGCTCTTTGCCACTCTGCTGCCTGGTTGCAGCTGTCAGTCTAAGGTGACATCATGGCAAATAGCTGACAGCCATGACCCGGTAGCCCATCTCTGCTTGAAACCAGTTTGCAACAATAGCAGAAGGAGGGCCCGGGTCATGGAAGTATCTTCAGGGGCATCGTTAAGGAAAGGCAAGTAAAATAAAAATAGAAATAAATTTTACCTATAGATAAAATTACATTTAATGGTTGGACATACCCTTTAAAAGAAACTAAAAGGGTGAAGTTTAGATGTAAAATACTTTAAAATTTTCAGAAATGCACATTTTAGTCCACCTAAACATTTAAACTAAATTTCCCTTTAGTTTTAAGGAGTTGCCTTTTCGCTGCATGTTAAAACTGATCTCTTTCTAGCTGTTTGTAGTGCACTTTAACATAATAATTACCACCTAACAAATTTATATGGTATATAAGTATCTCTTATGAAAATATGGTCACACATAGACGAAAGCAAATATTTTAGGCTAGATACGATTCCTCACTTTTATCATTTGAGTTATCCATACTTAACCAAGTTAAAACCATGCAATATTGTGATCATGTCTTCTTTCAAGTTATACTTGCTCCTAAAAAATAAAATACATGCATTGTCAGCACAAGTAGAAATTATTACTATTAGGAAGTATCAGTCATCATAATTATGTGTAAGGTTATGTAGGTCTTCCTGCAAGGGTTCATTATTTTTTCTTTAAAAAAACAGAAGCAACAAATCATGGCCTGAAAGTGTATGTGTGTAATACGTAATGATTTATAGAGAATTTTTGTTCTGTTCACCTTACAGTGATTCAATTTTCTTTTTACCAGTGTTTGCTTTTCATTCAGTTTATGAAATGTAGGTGAGTTTTATTAAATATCAAATCATAGTTTCATTTCAAACTATTTCTCTTTATTCCCATTGTTCTGTGGTTAACAAAAAGTTACCAAAAAAAAACATAATAATCTCTTTTAGGTTTTGATTTTAATATAGACCATGTTTAGTCACGTGTAACCACTTTTTACTATCGCCAGATGTGCAAATAATTTCTTCAATTGAAACCTTCTGATTTACCATACACAGCTGATGCATTTTTGCCATCATTTGTATAGTTAATAATCACAATATTAGTTTCAAACACTTTATACCCCTTCGGCACAAAGTGTAATTTAACAAGATAACAGGATATTACAACTTGTGATTTAAATGGATTTTTGAGTGCAAACTGTAACTTTTTAAAAAATATATTTATTTGCAAAGAAAATTCATTTTGCACACAAAAATCTCATTGTTTTAAAGGTTCTCCTGAGAACAATGATGCCAGATATATGTAGGCATCCCAGGAGACACTCCAAAACTAAAACAGCACTTTCAAAAATTGAAACTAAATTATAAATGTACAAGACTACTGAAGACTAGAGATGTTCGAAACTGTTGAGTTTTGAATCTTCGAAATTTGAAAGTTCGAAAATTCGGGTTTCGATTTTCGAAAATCATCTACTTTTGAAAATCATCTATATTCGAAAATCGTCTACTTTCGATTTTCGGAAATCGTCTACTTTTGATTTTCAGAAATCATCTACTTTCGTTTTTCTGTAGGATTCCACACTTTTGGAGATTGTCTTAAAAAAATTAAAGATAAAAGGTCATTCAAAGTTAGAAATCTTATACAAAAAACATTAAATATCAATCTCTCTATGTTCTGAATCAAATGGTATGCCCCCAGGGGCATGTTTGGGGGGGGGGGATTACTGGTGTCCCCTTTCTGCCTGCTCAGTGCTGTCTACTGTTCTACTTCTCCTGGTGCTCATGAACTGTTACATACATTGTTAATTGAGCTGTGATTGAGAAGCAGCATTTTTTTGTAGCCAGTCTTCCCTGTGACAGCAGCATAGAAAATGGTACCAACATTAACCCTGCAGCTGCTGAGACTAGGTTAATATATAGTACTTACTGTATGGGCCTGATAGGTCCCAATGTCGATAATATTTAGCAAGTTCTGTCAGATCCACTGTCAGTGTCACAACTCTGAATTTGAAAGAAACTAATAATAATAAAGTGTGTATTTCTAAATAAAACAGAACTTTTGTCTCGATTGTTTTGCCGATGTCAGTTGTGGCGAATGACCCCTATGGACTGCATGACCGGTGGTGACTTACCAACATGTCCCATCGCCTGTTTATCCAATCCAGGGTGAATGGGGGATCGACACCGGTTGCCGACAAAATCCCCCTTTTCAGCCCAACAGGCCGATATATAGAAATATTGGGCCAAAAAATCTGCTCTTTTTTACTCCGCTTTAATTAATATATTTTATAACAAAAGTAAAGGTTATATCTGTATTGGCTAACAGTCTCGTGATAATTATGGCAAGTACACAATATATTTAATTTTATCATATGCTCCATAATCAATAGAAAATATGGATGTATTTTGTCATGATCTTCCTACTGGGCTTGTTCAGTGTCTCCCTCCAACCCCACCCCCATCTTGAAAACTTGAAAATCCTGCGCTTGCCCCTGGCCATGTACATGGAAGAAGACAAAGCCACCAACAAACCTATTTTCATAAGTAAAATTACCTAAAAAAACCCTGATTTTCTGTGTTTTTAATAGCTTCCACTTTTCATGCTAAACATCCTATAAACTTTATAGGATAAGTATGCTGTAAAATAAAGGTAAGATTAGTTGGAAGCTGCAGCTTTAAAAAAAAAAAACTGTTGGCATTTTTTCCCCTATGCCCCTCCAGAGCCTACCTTTCCAGCTTGAAAGTTGTTGACATCTTGATTCTGCCAAGTTGAATGTTTAGCTCCACCCCTCCGAGATTTGCAGCTTCCTCCTGCTTCTTTAGTCTCAAAAGGTAAGGTCCGTTGGTTCCTATGGTGCGTGCCCTTGCCACGTGCACATGCATGACATCGGAGCTGGAAAGCTGCAGCTTCCAACTAAACTTAACATTATTTTACAGCATACTTATCCTTTAAATATTCCTAGACAATTATATATTTTTAGAATCTATACCTTCAGATATGTAACAGTATATTTCTTTCATACATACATGCAGAATTCGAGGCATAGTTCTTTTTGGACATTTTCTGACTTCAAGGAAAAAGATTATTTAAAGTTAGAAATCTAACCTAAACCCACTTGAAAAGTAAAAAAAAAAAAAAAAATCAATATCAATGCCCCACATGTGCTGAATAAAAATGGTATTCCACTTGCATGGGTGCACACAGAACCATAGAAAAAGAAAGTTTAAAATTAAATATCCTATCCAACCCCACTAAATTCATCCTCCCATATCCTAAATCAAATGGTATGCCACATGCATGAGGGCACATCAGCCATGGTCAACAAACAGCCCCACATTGACCCAAAGCATAACTTTGGGGGTTTGTTTTAAGTGCAAATATTCTTTTTTTCAAGTTAAATACTCCATTATCTTGAAAATAACCCCAATAAACTATATATTTGTGAAAAATGCACTCCTCCAACTACACAGTGCTACCATTTTTATTTTGTACATGCAAAATTCCAAATGGAGTTCCTTGTAAAAATATTAATTTAGGAGATTCTCGACAAAAGGCAGCAAAGAAATCTCTGAAATCTTGACCAAACCTCCAGTAAAAATAAAAAGTCACACAAAAAAATCAATCTACTATATATCACAAATAAACAATACCTTATTTGTATCAGTGCACACAGAGACAAGGCCAGCAGATGGCCTCAAAGAGAGCCAATGCCTAACTATAGGCCTGTGTTCTAAGTGATTACTTGCGTTTTATTCAGATCAAACAACCATTAACCTTGAAACAAATATGGCATTTTTTTTAAATATCTAGATACCTTCAGATACATATTGGTCCCATTCTTTTACATATATATGTAGAATTGCAGAGGCTGATCTTCACAGAATTTGCCACTTTTAGGAGATTTTCTAAATAATGAGGAATAAAAATTATCCCTGCAAACTATTCATTTTGGGAACTTATGCATCATTAGCAAAGAAGCAGCAAAGAAGGTTTGGAAATAGAAATCCTGACAAAACCTTCTGTGTAAATAAAAAATTCTACTAAATATAAATAATGTCCTAAAAATGGTGCCCTACTTCTATCACTGCCCAGAAATATGTGGCTTCAAGGGACCCTCTGATACAAAACAGTACTTTGGGCTAGGCCACACTGCTGCGATTTTTCTGCATTTGCGCATGCGATTTGCATTCCGCATTTTAGATCGCAATCGCATGCTTTTTCCAATACTTAATGAAAAAAATCCATGCGCCAATGCAACAAAATCGCACATGAAATCACATGCGATTCCGTGTGTAATTGCGTTGCAGTGTGGCCGTGCCCTAAGAAATGTGAAATTTGTCAAAAAAATCCAATACTCCAATACTTCCAAAAGCATTTTTCAGGAAGTGGTTTTCCCCCATTGGAACAGATCGATACTTAGTACTGTTAAACTAGTATTGATCTGTGTTGTTAATCTAAGCATTTGCTAGTGAGCTATACAGGAAAGGCTGTATTTGTGAATGGATCTCTCAGCACATGAACGCTTACTATTGCCGGAAGTGAACTGCAATCAGTGTTGACGGCAAGTTCACTTCTTCCTCTACTCCATCAGGGCTTCTTTGGGGGGTAAACCCAGGGATGTCCCTGGCATCAGAGGAAGTCCTCTGATATCACAGGCGACTCCATTTTTGCTGTGGCTCTGCAAAAAGGGGTTCATTTTTTTTAGTTTCAGACTTAACCAAGGGGGAATTGATGGGACAAGGGGGGCACTTGACCAGTGCCCTCTGATTGACTGGAGTGGCCATTTTTTACAACTCCTTTCTTGCCCTGACAATAATGGTTGCAATCTGTGGTCCAGAGCAAGTTTTATACACAGATCACAGCAGTTCTGATATGTGGCAGGGATCACTGCATTCACCTAAAGTGACAAAAACATGCTCAATACCAATCTAACTAAAAACTGTAGAGCACATCAGACCTAAATTTTAAATCAATTCATATATGCATCCAGATTCAGATCCAATGAAAACTATTTAAAAATCAGACTTGGGTCAGATTTAAGAAAAAAAGTGTTTGAATCAAATGTGGCTCACGCATTTCGCTCCCCGATAAGATAACAAATTGATTGTTTAAAATTCAAGAAAGAAAATGCTTGGAAAACAAATTCATATTGAGTCAGAAATTAATTCAGATGCCAGTGTTTAAATCTGTACTTTTGCATAATTGTTTACTTACTATTAAGACAATGCAGGTGTTTGAATTTTGTTGCTTAATCGATTCATTTTCTGCATTTATTCTCAAGTAGAAATTGACTTTCTGGCTCCTCCTCCTCCATGATCATTATTTGACATTGGAGAATATATATTAATGAAGGAGAGGGGAGGTGCCAGAAAGCACTGTGTAACTACATAATTCTCCTTTGAGGATTTTCCGAAAGGGGAAGCTAATTGGTTTAATAAAGAAAAGTACTTACTTGTAATTAATGTTGAGATGGACTGTGTAGAGTTTTGTGATACCTTATGTAATGGTTATTTTATGGCATAGATTTTTTATTGCTGGTTCTCTGTTGCTAGATTGGTTCTTGTTTAAAGGAGAATTAAACTAACGCAGTAACTGACTGCTTTCTGGCCCCTCCCCCTCATTCAATAACATATGTTCTCCAATGTTACAGATGGGAGAATTTCAGTGACAGTTAATATGGGAGGAGCCAGAAAGAAGTTGATTTCTGCGTAAGTATAATTCCTATTTAACCCTCTTCACTTCTGTAAATGTTTCAATGAGTGTATTAGATTAGACCTTAAATGCTTTGATGAGATTAAGACTGCCATGAAAAGCTGTCAACATTTTTGCTAATAAAATGTGAACATTGAAGATATTTAATGATTCAATGTGGACATTCACACACACACCTGTAATGATTTTTAAAATATCAGAGTTGCTATTCAGACTTCAGAAAATTATTTGTCTTTTCATATCTTAACTTTACAGGAACACTGGATCAACCACAAACACTCTGTCACAGTAAGTTATAGGGTGTATTAACTGATTTTAACATTTTAACAGGGACAGTCTTGATCATAATTGTTTGTCTTTATTATTTTAAATTGTATCTCACTCTCTATTCCTCCTGCACAACCAAAGACACATTACACAGTCAAATTACACATGAAATAGTTGTCAAAATGGTAAGCACCCCCCCCCCCCCGAAATAAGCAAAGCAACTTTTTTGCATTAGTTAAAATTATCCCTTTAACTGATTTTTTGTAATCAGTGGCTGTTCTTAATAACTTATATTATTTTATGGATTTTAATCTATTTATAGTCAAAATGTATAACCCTGAAAATTGAATAAATTGAATTTGACTACTCATCATATAAGATTATCATCATATGGCACATATGCTAATAAGCATGAAGGGAAATCAAATTAAGCAATGTCAGAGATATAGACAATTGCATACAATTAGAAAATAATTTTAATAGGGATTGCAGGTGTAATCTTTGTGTTATGTGGTTACAGTACTTACACAATCACCTACGTAAAAAAAAATCTAAAGATTGTGTTGATTATTGCTGATACAGTAAGTTGTATGTGTCAAAAAAAATGCACATAGGTTGTAAGCTCTTCGGGGCAGGGCAGTATGAATGTATGTATTGTAAAGCGACAATATATAAATCCACAATAATAATAGTTCATATATTCTGGGCAGTTCTATGGTTTTACAAAAAAACAGGATAAAATAGATTTGATCAGAGGGCACATTCTCTTGATCCCCCATCAGTCCTTCTTGAAACCATGGCTGGATTAGTAGATTTTAACTATGCAATGTCCTCTTCTAAAATAATGTTGGCACCCCCTGTACTGCTTATGAGGTGTAGGGGGTTCTTTTGGGGATTTTTTGATAAAAAATATATATATATAGTTATGGGCGGTTATTTCCAAGTTAATTGGTGTTAAGATTTAAAAATGTGAAATTATTTTTATAAAGAGCTGACTGAAATCTTAGCTGTAGTTGGCATTGTGCATGTCCTATATTGTGCCTATGTAAACGCATCAGTATAACCTACCATTATATCTAAAAGATGTTGATATTTTATTTTTCATGGTGGTTTGAAAAGCATTGAAACTTTTTTGAAATCTGCACATTAAATATGTTTGCAATTAGTGTTATGTAAGGAAAAAGATGGCCATATAAGGTAACATAAAGTTTGAACCAAACGGCACTGTACTGCCCTTCTCTAATTGTTACTGGCTTGTGACGTATGGTCAAGTTTAGGTATAACATAGGGGTCTGTGTGAGCTGTCTTTTGTTACTCACTAGCCTGTTGAGAAACCAGCACTTGTGTTTCTATGCATATGCAATCAATAAACACTTCTATCAACTTTTGACACTTTCTATTTGGGTTTGTACATGATTTTTAACTTTAATTAGTTAGAAAAAAGGAAATTGACATTTAAATCTAAAACTCCTTAGGTAAACATTCTATTTCGAATTTAAAAATGTTTTATGCTTAAAAAAAAAAACTATATATGTATGAGGTTGCCTAATGTAAAATTCTATAAACAGAATGAGATTGACTGCTTGCCTAAAATAGTTTTAGAATAAACTGTCCTTGAAGACTTTATAACTCTAACAACCTTTTCTGTGTAAGAAAACTTTTCCTGAGTTATAGTCTGTGCATGGAAAGTTCCAGATAGTAGCTTAGAGGGCCCGATAAAGTGCCCTCCCCCTTTTTTCTTTAATCACTAATTGGGTTCCAATGAATCCAGGCAGGGGCCAATAGAAATTGAGTATCATAATAGAAGGGGACTTACTGTAAACTGAAATAATCTCCAAATTATTCCAAGAGGGGTTCTAGTTCTGAACACAGGGCAGTGTAACCTGTCTTATAAATACAGACATAAAATAAAGCAGAGTAAATGGAGTCACACTACATAAAATATATTCTCTTGCTTAAATGAGGGCAAAGTTGTTATTAAATCATGATTGCGGGTTTGCAGTTGTCTTTTGCGAAACCCACTCAGCTGGCCCTAAGATGGAGTTAAAGTTACAATAACCAATATTAAAGGTTAGCGGCCTTTAACTCCTTAAAAGAGCCCAGCTCCTCCCCGTAAATGTGTTTTACAGGGTTGTGTTATGTGTCCATGTCTCTACCTGGGAATTTGCTAATTTATTGCAAGAAAACAGTATAATGCTGCATTTCCACTAAAGCATCCAAAATTTCTGAAACACTTATTCAATTATTCCCCATTCTGATCCACTCATAATGCTTTTTAATTCTTACATCTTCTTCCCTCCCACACCTGGACCCTAATGACCTAACTTATTTAAATACCTCATTCTCAGAAAAAGAACTCTCAACTACCTAAAATCCAGACATATTTATAAAATATTCGAAAAATAAATTTTCTCTCTTCTATTGTGTAGTATAGTATGTATTTGAGGTTGAATAAAGACATAATTCCATCCAGTCCAACCCATCTAGCAATATCCTCATTCCTGTCTAACTGTTGATCCAGAAGAAAGCAAAAAAACCTACCAAATTATGAAGGGGAAAAAAATTCTTCCTGAAGTGGCAATCAGAAATTTCCCTGGATCAACTCTACTTTATGTATCAATTCCAGTAACTTGCAAAGTTCCTTGTTTGCAGAAACTCATCCAGCTTCTTTTTAAACTGACCAATAAACCTGCCATAACAGCGTCCACTGGAAGACAGTTCCATAGCTTTACCTTTTCACAGTGAAAAACCTTTCCAAGCTTGAAGCCTAAACCTTTTTTCTTCAAGTATTAAGGGATGTCCATGTGTCCTTACCATACTCTATTGAGCAATGCCCCAGATTTTATTGTATGGCCCGTTAATGATTTATACACTGAACATATCCCCACACAAGCGCCTTTTTCTCCGCGTACATAATTGTAACTTTTCCAGTCTCTCTTCATATTCAAGTTCCCCAATCCCCTTATTAATTTAGTGCCCTTCTCTGAAACCTTTCTATTCAAAGATGTCTTTTGTACACAGATTCAAAATTGCATGCATATTCCTAAAGAGGCCTTATCAATGCTTTGTAAAGAGGGAGAATAACATTTTCCCCCTTTGAATCCATACTCTCTTTATACAAGACAATACCATGCTGGCTCTGGCTGTTGCCACCTGGCAATGCTTGCTTCCTTTAAGTTTTTTATGCACCAAAATTCAAAGATCCTTTTCCAACAGGGATCACTTAACACGGGGCCATTTATAGTATAAGCAGCACAGGATTTTTAAGTCCAAAATGCATCACCTTACATTTCTCAACACTGAATCTCATCTGCCACTTAGCAGCCCAATGTGACAATCTATCTAGATCCCCCTGCAACAATTGCACATCCTCTGAAGTTTTTAATGGTTGAAAAAGTTTTGTGTCATCAGCAAACACAGAAACCTTGCTGACAATACCCACCAAATCATTAATAAATAGATTAAATAGAAGCGGCGCCCAACATAGAACACTGTGGCATCACACTTAGCACTTTAGTCCATAATGATGAAGCCCCATAACAACTACTCTCTGCATCCTATTCATAAACCAATTTTCTATCCATTTACAAATGTGCCTCCCCAGACCACAGACCTTAGCTTATACATTAGTCACTTAGGGGACTGTATAAAAAGCCTTTGCAAAATCCAAATATACTACATCTACCGCTATGCCAGAGTCTAATTTCTACTTACTTCCTCATTAAAGTCAAGCAAGTTAGTTTGACAGATCTTTCCTCCAAAATCCATGTTGGTTACTACTTATATCAGTCCTTGAAACATACTCTAGAATATGTTCCCTTATTAAACTTTCCAGTATCTTCCCCACCACTGAAGTTAAACTTACAGGCCTGTAATTACCCATGTGAACGACTACCCTTTTAAAATATTGGAATAACATCAGCCTTTTTCCAATCCAGAGGCACACATCTGAACATGAGTGAATCTGCAAAAATAAGAAACAGGCTAGTAAAACTGAACTTAGCTCCCTAAGTACCTGAGGATGTATTTTATCAGGTCCAGGAGATTTATTATTATTAACCTTATTTAGTTCTTTCTGTACCATATCCTGGGTTAACCAAAGTGCACTTGAATCTTTTATACCATTATTGCTACTATACTTTATGATATCTGTACTTGGATCTTCTATAGTGTATACAGAGGGGAAAAAAATATTCAAGACATTTGCTTTATCGCCATCCTCCATAACTAACTTATCCTATTAATTAACGGTGCCATGTTTTCAGTCCTCATCTTCTTACTATTAATATGCTTAAATTTTTTTAGGTTTAGTAATGCGTTGGTCAGCTATCCTAACTTCATTATTAATTTAGCTAGTTTGATTGCTTTCTTACACTCCTGTCACAGTTTTTATAATCCCTAAAGGCCCTTTCCGTTCCTCTGACTTAAAGGTTTAAATGCCTTTTTCTTTCCTTGCATTTGCCTTTTACATCAGAATTCAGCCAAGGGCGTGGATTTATTTTTTTACATTTATTTCCCAAGGGTATAAATTTAGATGTGAAATGGCTTAAAATCCCCTAAACACAGCCCACTTGTTCAGTACCTTACCTAATAATACCTTATCCCAGTTGACAATCTGAAGAGCTGCTTTTAACATGGAAAAAATTTGCTTTCCCGAAATCAGAAGTCTTTGTTAACCCAGCGCACTTTTCCTTTCAATAACATATTCCAAACGACACTATTTCATGGTCACTATTCCCTAAGCCTCCAGTTACCTTTATTTCTATAATGCACTCCACAATGTTATATATTACCAGATCCAACAGAGCTTCTTTCTCAGTAGGAACTTCAACCACCTGTGAGAGAAAATTATCCTGCAGCAAATTCAGAAACTCATCGCGTTTTTCTGTGTTGGCAGTTACACTAAACCAATCAATGTCAGGGTAATTAAAGTCCCTCATAATGAGCACACTCCCCAAACTTGCAGCCCTTTCCAACTGCATATGAAGCTGACTCACTTCCTCCCTGCTAGCATTTGGCGGCTTATAGCAGACACCAACAAGACATTACCCCCTTTCCTGCATCCATATTGCCAATATCTTTTCTTTTAAATTTGGCTTCAATCTTTTTTTAACTAACCACACTACTACCCCCCCCTTTCCTTTCATCTCTGTCCTGCCTAAACAGGGCATATCCTTCTAAATTTACAGCCCAGTCATGAGAACTGTTTAACCACATTTCTGCTATATCTATTACATAATACTTTCATTCAACGCCATAATCTCCAATTTACCCATTTTGTTAACCAGGATTCTTGCAAATGCAAACATACATTTAGATTATGATCCTGTAATTTTCATACACTATAATACTAGCCTCCCTACCCCCTATGTAGCCCTATCCCCCTTTCCACACACCACTGGCCTATCTACACCGTGCTTTCCTCCGGGCATCTACCTGTGAGACTGCTAATACCCTCCCCCCAAACCTAGTTTTAAGTCTCTTCCAACCCTCTAGCCATCTTCTAACCTAAACAGCTGCACCGCCATCAGTGAGGTGCAACCCATCCCTACTAAAGAGCCTATAACCGACAGCAAAGTCTGCCCAGTTTCTATAAACCCAAACCCTTCTTCCTTAGCCATGCATTAATGCTCCTAAGCGCCTGCTGTCTCCCTAGCATAGCACGTGGCTGTGGTAGTATTTCTGAAACACTACCCTGGAAGTCCTTGCTTTTACCTTGGCAACTAGCTCTCGGAAATCATGTTTAAGGACCTCACCTCCTTCTCTAACTTTGTCATTGGCACCAAGTGAACCAAGACCACTGGGTTACACCCGGCCTCTACACAATCCACCACATGCCGAACCCTAGCACCAGGCAGAAGAGGGTAGGATCCTGCACACCTAAACAAATGGTAAGTAAAATAGTTATTGTTCCATGCTGGGTGCTCTAAGCTCTGTAGCCAAACAGCCAATATCACACAAGGTAAGAATGCTAGGCACACCAGTCTTAATAATGGAAAGTGTCCTTTTAGTGACGTTTCAGAACCTGTGTGGTTCCTTCCTCAGACCAAACAAAACGTTTTGTTTGGTTGAGGAAGGAACACACAGGTTCCGAAACGTCACGATTAAAGGAAACTTTCCATTATTAAGATGGTGTGCCTAGCATGTCTTACTGTGTGATGTACTAGCACCAGGCAGGTAACACACGGTTCGACATGTAGGCTCTTGGCGGCAGATAACCCTATCTACCTTTCTTATATAGAGTCCCCTACCACTACTACCTACCCGCACTTCCCCTAGTAGCCCTAACAAAAACTACTTCCCCCCTGACCCTTCCCTGTCCCACTTCCACCCACCTCTATACTGGCCCCAGCCAGTGCCTACTGTCCCCCAAAGCCTTTTAATTGGAAGCCTTTAATTCAATCTCTCTGATCACATCTTCCATATTTAGATGAAACAAAACCGAACTTCAAACCTGAGTTCGGGCCGAACTTAAGCAGTTCGGATTATATGAACTCGCAGACTTACTTTCGAAATCATTTGAAACGTTTGAGCAATATTAAATGTATGAGGAGTCCTGAACATTCTGTAAGCCTGGACTGGAATTCTCTAAATTGGACGTTGGACGTTGCTGAACGGTCGACAATCCTGCAGCTGGAACGTTCGGGGGTCCCACGGCTCAACCCGGGACCCTTACCAGGTCCTTAGATGGACCATTGAGGCCATTACATATTATTCAAATATTGTTGGTTAATGTGTGATCATATGATTGCAAGCATTGGAAATATTAACCAATCACAATTGGATTTGGTCTTTCTGCAAACCTTTATAAAGTCATCACAGTGATGGCAGAAGAAGAAAGATGCAAGCAACACTGGCAATGCTGATGTCGCCAGCGCAAGTGGTGTCACTGCGGACATCAGCAGAGTGGTTCATCGGTGGAGAAGAGCCAATGGGGATCCTGGTTTCAAGTTGCACGACCCCCAACAAAGGCACTTGTCGTACCACAAGGGCCCTTCCAAAGTGCCACAAGAGCAGTTCTAAGTGCTGGGTAGGGGAGTCCTAGTTTGAGCTGCAGGACCCTTTAAGCCCCAAAGGGCACTTGTCATGCCACAAGGGCCTTCCAAGGGCCACTAGGGCATTTAAGTGCCAGGGAGGGGGTGCAGTTGAGTGTGGGACCCCTTAAGTCCCAAAGGGCCCTTGTAGGGACCCCGGTCGGGGTCCTGGGGTTAAGCCGCATTATAAACCTTTGGAAATCCTCGTACGTTCAAAGGATTGACGAAAATGGCCTGTGGAAACTGGAAGTAGCTCACGGTGCTACATCTAATTTTTGCAGTCTCCCCCACTTGAACGTGTTCCCCTAGACTCTCCCCGGTCCCAGAGGCATTGACCGTAAGTTACCATCACTATATTTGGAAAGTTTGTCTGAACTATTTCCCCCCCATTTACTTCATAGGTCCGTTTCCAAACTTCTGTAAGTTCGGCCATCTCTATACATATTACACGAATTCCCAAACCCGGAATGGTCCATCATCTCCTGCTAGTTATCACACCCATTGCATTGATCAATCCAGATATTAAAATTAAAAGACTATGCAATCTCATGCCAAAATGGATAGTCCCAGAGCAGGTGGGATTTGTCCCAGACAGGGAAGCCAAAGACAATACTATTAGAACCATTACTTTAAGTCCAATGCCCCCAAAAATATATTCCTATGTGACTTCTCTCTTGGATGCAAAAAAGGCATTCAGCCAGGTGAACTGGTCCTTCTGTAGAGCAATGCTACTGAACCTGGGGATAAGGACAATATGCATAGAGAGAATAATGGCTTTATACCATTAGTGGGAACTAGACAGGGTTTTCCCCTGTCCCTCTTACCTATATTTATTAATCGAACATCTGAATGCCATCGTTAAAATCCAGATGGGGGTGAAATAATTGGCCCCACACACAAAGTAGCTGCATACGCCAGATGATTACTATTAAATATAACCACTGCACAATTTCACTTCTTACAATTTTCAATGAATTAGATATCTTTGGAAAACTGACCAATTGTAAGATCAACTACCAAAGTCAGATTAAATCGTGAATGAAGGTTGCGCCGGTGTGTTTTGCAACCTCACACATCCTGCACTATTAATACAATATTTAGAATATTCCAGACCATCTTCTTTCTCCCAAAACTTGTTTTTTGATAAAATAATAGGGCTATTTTAAAATATGTATTTGGACAGGCTCTTCCCACAGCCTGAAATATGCCACTATGGTTCATAGTAAGGAAACAAAGGCCCTGGTCTTTCTATACTTTACTATCAAACTAATCATACATCCGATATCCTCACTCAAATCACAGACTGGATTTCCCTGGATGGGCACAACTATGGGTATACCAAAGATAAAAATTAAGCTCTCCTTCAAATAATAATAATAAAGTATTATAAAACACAGGGTGACATTCAGGATCCCAATCAGACCATCAAACACTGCTCCAATAGAGAGTTAAAAAGATAACCAAAAAACATCCCAAACAAAATTAGAAAAAAAAGGTGGGTACAGTTTTATTCATACACCTTTAAGTACAATATAACACCAACTATATCAACCTTCTGTTACAATTATTCTAAAGTTGGCTGGCCAGCCACAACCCACAAATAATTCAATACACAATACAATGTAAAATTTGTTACCTAAAAGCTCAAATTTTAAAATCCTGTGCCCGATCCAAATTTAAGACTTGTTAAAACTAACAATGTCTTTTAAAGTAGTTCAGTACACAATAGCAATCAAAAATCGATACTTATCGTCCTGTGTTTCAATCATTTCTGTTATCGCACATAGGTAAGTAGTAAATGTTAGGACGTGGTTCCGATGGATCTTTTTTGCCTTTAAAGACAGTAAGGTTCCCCCAGCACCTTACAGATCTTTCTGTGAGGTCCCCGGTTTCAGGGATTCCGGATTCCTTCAATCTGATATAACGATGTTATTGGAACTCCTACTGCCTTTTCTATTTGGAATGAAAAGGCAGTAGGATCATGAACCTATAAACTAGCCCTCCCTTTCCAATTCCACCTACCCTGCCAGCTAGAATCCAGGGGATCTAAATGGAATAATGAAGACCTGATAATATACCCAGGCAACCGTGCCACAAGTGTAGTTCAAACTAAACAGCACCTCTGGGCAACCTGAGACCCTATACAGGATCCAGATTAACATGTTAGGTTCATACATAGTATTTACCAAGCAAATTCCAGACTTACCGTTGCTATGGGGTTGTTTGATGTTTGATTCCCACCACCCTTTAGATCACAAGTTGGGTGTCATCAGAACCCTGCAACACAGAGCAGAGAACATTCCCCCTAGCACAGAGGCGAAGGCAAAATAATTAAACATCTCAGTGGTGCCCTTAAAACCTTTAGTATCCATACTGGCCCTTTATCAAAGAAGTATAAGAGAAGAAAACAACACGTTTACCAACAGTGAAGGGGAAAAAAAAGACAGAAAAAAGAACATGGTCATCCATATGTAGCAGGGGTCACCAAGAAATTTTAGATTTTTTTTTAAAAAACACAGAATCCCGGTCTACTTTAAACCAAACAACACACTGAGGCAGCAGTTGGTACATTTGAAAGACCAGGAACAAAATACAAGAAAAGCGACATCATATACGCAGTGCAATGCAATGAAGAGCACTCTGATTTGTATGTGGGGGAGAGCCAAAACAGCAACTGCACCAATGTATGGCCCAGCAGTCAATTCCTCGGTCAGGACTCAGCCGTGTCCCTGCATCTTAAGGGAAAAGGACATACCTTTGAAGATTGTATGTCAAGTGCAAAGGAACTGCTGGTTTAGGGTGTCAAGGAAGGTTAACAAAAAGGAGAAAATATTATTTAGCCAAAAATAAAATCCCATACATCTTTGCCATTACAATTTTAAGGAGAAAATGGTAACGCAAAACACTGCACTGCTGTGTGCCAAACCCTCACTTGGGTTATCTCCACGGTCACTCTGCTGTACCTTAGTCAAATCTTTGAAGCTTTCTCTAGCTCTCTGTAGGCCACACTATGGGCCTAATGGTACTCTTTACTACTGTACAGGTTCCTCCGGATACATGGTCCTAGGGCCTAGCTCACCTATACCATCAACAGCCACTCTTGTGTACAGGCCACCTTCTGAGAACATGCACCACTTTATTAAACTAGCCAGGTGAGATAATTGTGCTTGGTTTCCACCATCAAAACTTGGCCTGGACTGAAACAAGGGAATGGCAATCCTTTACTAAGACATCCTGGTCCTGGATCTCAAAGAATCAGGTGAAAAACAGCTGTTTCTAAGCTGCACCAATTAATACATTGGACAATTTGCCCCAAGATAACATAAATAAATATTTTTTTCTCATAAAACTTAATTTTTCTCTTGAAAACTACTTTTGATAGCATACCCCCTCTTTGTCCTTCATCTAGATATTTATTTTTCCATCCCAGGCACCCACATAATGTATGTTTTTGCCCCTCATCTATACAGTGTTAGCATTTTTCTATATTTGTAAATAAATAACTTTAATTCAAATTTAAATATCAACATATTTTTTAATGTACCTTTCAAGAACCCTTTTCATGAAGTGCATTTATATTATTTGATTGGACTTGAGTAGGCTCTGATGCAATACTTGCCTCATTAAATGCATTATTGCATCTCAATGCCAGAATACCTACTGTAGTAGTGTCAAATACATCACTTCAATAAAAAACATGGGGAATAGCTAAATAAGGACAAGCAATGTAGAATCTTTTAGATGTCTGCAAAAAAATATAAAAAAAAACAAACTAGATGGGTATTGGGTATGTTTTTTGGGCAATTTAGGGCTGTTGAATTGCTTAAATGGGGGGGGGGGGGGTAGTAGTCGTAAATAAGAAACAATCTCTTTAAGACATTTAACCAATATCTACTTTAAGAGCTGTGAGAGGAATACAAAGAAGAAAAAATGCTACCAAAATGTTTAATTAAATTCTGTAAAGCATCTTAAACGAATCTCAAAATGTGTGCTTCAGCAATAATATGAGTAATTATGATGATAAAATATATAAAAAAGGTTTTATTTTTTATTGAAACTGTATTCCTTTTCATATGTAATACTACATATCCAATGTATGCCAGCAGAACATCTGCTACTTTTGTAAAAAAAAAAATGTGGTGAATGTGTAATAGCCCAGATATAACTGAGTTGTATGAATGTCTTTAATTTTGCTTTTTTATGCTTTTTTTCTTTTTTATTTAGTTTACATCATTTAAAAAGGCAAGAATTTAAAGGACTAAGCAATACGATTCAGCTATTTTGCATATTTAATTACCATGCATTTCAAATAATTACATCAATAGTATTGTACAAAATATAGAAACATTTTTATAAACCACAGATTGTCCAAAAGAAACCAAAAAGGTTTAAGCATGGATACATTAAAAGAAAATCTGCAAAAATAAAATAAAACTAGTTTAGTAAACTAAACCTTTATTCTTTACCCTAAATGTGAAGCTATTTTTCTTCAGAACACACCATGCATAGAAAAATACTTGTCCTAGTTTGCATTTACTTTTTGTTTACTTTCTCAATTTCATCGCCATTAAGCTGCATAGGAAAAGAAGATTGGAAACCAATCATAGAAAAAATCCCTGTACGGAGTCTGAGAGAGACAGGATCTTTGCACAGTAACATGATTGGCGTCAGCTTTTAGGGGGCACTAGAGTATGTTCAGACATGTACAGCATAACCATCTGTCTAGGGAGAAAATATTCAAACTCTCAAGTCCAAAAGAAAATCTGAGAGAGATTCTGCATGTTCCAACTTATTATGCAGCACTGTACATATATTACAAAAAATATATATATTAACAGAAAAAAAGATAAATAAAAACATTAACATAAATAATTAAAAGTATATAAAAAGAACCTTGCACATTATGAGGGAGGCCCTGCATCAAAGAGGCTACAATGTAAGTGGGTGGGAATATAAAAAAATGCAGTTTGAGGGTTGGTAGAAATGCTTGAGGCCGCTAATAAATCACATCTCTTGCGATGCTTAGAAAAAGAAAGGTTGAATAAAATCTACCAATGGATGTGTTCTGGCAAAGCCAAAGAGGGATGGAGTAAGGAGCAAAAGAAAGGAGGGTTTGGAGGTAGTGTTGGTAAAGTAGGCACCAGTGTACCTTCATGCTGTACCAAATGAAAATCAGTATTGGGTGTGCAGCTAAGTGAAGGGATTTGAAGGTTAAGAAAAGGGTTTAGAATAACCAATCTATAAAGTAATGTAGTGGAGCTTAAGATTCTCTCTTGGAATCAAGTGAAATGTTCTGGACCTTTGATTCCCAATGACAAGAGAAGGGGCAGTGACAGTAGAAGACCAAGTAGAAGTTTTAGTGGTCCAGACATGAGGGACAAGTAACATTGAATGATCGTAATCCTCAAAAAATACCATCAGAAAACTCGAAAGATGTTTCCGATGTATTTTCGAGGGTTATCGGAAGTTCGCTACGTGGAGGGAAGCCCACTCAACATGAATATATAGTGTCTGGTTTCTTGTGCTCCCAAGTCCTCATAGAAGCCATAAACAGGTGTCCTTCATGATGAAATCAATTAAGATTGAAACATGGTGGGATAGTTTAGGGTTCTTATAGGAACCACAGATTTTCCAATATTCCTGGTTGCGATGTGTGAGTTAAATGTTACCTTACTCCTTAGCTCCATATGGTTCTCCTGCAGTGCCTGTCCCAAGTCCTGAAAAGTGAAGAGCAGAAGCCTTTGTGTGTAATCCCTATCTGCCTCTTCACTGTCCTCTGGAGGACTCAGGCATGCACAGGAGAGCCATTTGCCCCCTCCCACACTCTGGACCCTCATCTGTGCAGCATTATACTTAGAAATAAACTTTTAAGCAGCAGCCATGACTCACAACTAATCAGAGACACAGCTACCGTCAGGAAACTAATGATACTTTGTTCCCGAAAGTATCATTGAGGCAGAAGCTGTGGGAATGAAGCTTGGTAAGAAGATTCTGGGGACTTTCTTAGAATTTTAACATTCTGCGATTAGGGTTGGGATGTTTTTTTTTAGGGTGGACATGCCCTTTAATGAGGTGAGTGTGTAGTGGAGGACCTATGTAACTTACCACTAAGATAAGAAAGGTAAGTTAGATTTGAGCTCTGCACAGCAGTTGTACTTCACTGTAATATTCTAAATGATTCTACACTTATAGACAAGACTGACACTTCCAGTACACTCCAAAAGGTGGTGCTGTTGTGCATAAATAAAGATGTTTGGTTTAATAGCCCTGCATAGATCCAATACATCAAAAAGTTAAAGGAGAAGGAAAGTCCAATAACAAGTTAAGTTTAGATGATATAATTAAAAACTGATCTACTATATTGTTAACCCTAGAAATGCTATAGTGCCTTGCAATCTATATGTATGTGGGTGTTCCCTCTCCTTTTTTCCAAGTTCCTTCTGGTAATGCCCTTGTGTGGCATATGGCTTAAAGGGTATCTCCACTCATAAAATAAACTTCTGTGAATCCAGTTCTATTGAGAATAGGAGGTAAAGAGCTGTGTTGACAGGTCCGACGGACTCTGTCTTCTATGCGCATAGATCATGCAGGGGTATATAAGACAGAGTCATCAGACTTAACGGATTCCCAGAAGAGGATATTATGAGTGGAGATACCCTTAAGCCCATAGACTTGAATAAAGAATCAGTGTGGTGTGTGTGAGTAGCAAGTTAATGTTTCAGTGAATCAGTGTCTCACTGGAAACTACCTGCTCCAATCTGATTGGTTGTTTTTAAACAGTGATTTGCATTTGTCAGCACTCGGGGCTTAGATTAAACTTTAGACATGTCTAGCCCTACATTTATAAATCAGAATAATTTTGAAAGTAACCTGTTTATATTGTTAGGGGAATTTATAATAGTTACCAGATCACATATGTTTGTAGGAATGTAGGATAATCTTAATTTGAGTGATTAGCAAGGATTACAATCTGGGTGCATTTAAACTGCATTAATTATCATTTAGCATGGCTGCATATGTTTCTCTGATAAAACTGTTGCATTTCAAACCTTTTCTAACATAATGCCTCTGCTATTAGAAAATGCTGGGATTTGTAGTCAACTGTAGCAATATTGGTCAACCTGCTGATATGCTTGACCAGAGAGAGACACATTTTGATTACTTTTGCCATCATTTATTTTACATACTGATAATCAAGTAAAGAGCTATTGTTATGTAGGCAAAGAGAGGCTACTACACAGTAACCACTAGGTATGAGGGCTGCAGCCAAACTAACAGGGAGATGCTATAACCCATGCTAACAGGAAAAATAACCGCTAAATTCACACTAAGCTATGTACTAACATTTTAGCAAAGGTTTTGCGCGCCTGTCTGCGCCATGTCGAAAATTATTTTTGCACTGCAAGGGATGCAATAAATTTTGCAACATTTATGCACTAGTTTTTGCACGGAAATTAATGTTTTTTCAATTGTGTCTTAAAGCGCACAAAAGGTCGCAACTTACCGCTAGTGTTTTTCACAAGTTATTAACAGTGGCAAAAGGGGTTAATACATTGTCACGAAAACAAGTAAAGGTAGGTTGCAAATGCAAAAATTTATTGCATCTCCCCCTAAGGTTCTCTAAATCAGCATTTGTGTTCTTGCAATAGACCTAATTTAACAAAACATATGCTGCAAGCTCAGATGCTGATCCAAAAGTATGGTTCACTAAGAAACCCTTGCTGTTTCATGTCCTAGACACAACCTATATTGATTGGTCCAACAATTCAAAAGCAATTGTATTTAAGATATTTTAGACCAATTAGACTTTAGGGGTGTGGTTAAGTAACACTAAAAAGCAAGAGTTGCCTTTTGGAGCTTAGTTTTATCAGCAGCACAAAGCAGGACATGCCAATTGGACTGATTTTGGTAATGAAATCAGAAGGTTATGGTTGCTGACCTTTATATCCTGGCTGGGCTGCTAATGTACAACATGTTCAATTCAGAATCCTTAGTTATGAGACATCTCTCTGTTCAAAATGAAATATGGTGAGGCGGTACATGCAAAATAGATGTGCGATTTTGATTATTCTAAGCCAAGTCTTCAAATCTGAGGTAAAGTTACTGTGGAGATAATTGAATTTTTGCATTTTCCACAAACAGCAGAGACAGGGTGACCTCACTTGGGATAACCATGCCTGATAATGATTATAGAAATAAGATCTACCAAGAATTAAACAGGCAACACAAAGTGTTGGTGAATAAATTGGCCACAGTTTATTGACACATTTTGAATAACGTGTTCAAACATTGCCAGATCTTAATTAGTGTACATCTTGTCCACATGACCAATGACACCCAGCCGTAGTCAAAGCTAAATGCCATGCATCTGGGTCCCAGAGGGCATGTAACGGCTCAACACCATAACCTTTGCAAGAGACACCGACCCCGCTGTGAACTCCAAACAAAACTTTTCAAACTAAATAACTACCAACTGAATAACTTAACTTTAGGGAGGGAGGGGGAACTAACTGCTCTTCCCAGCAAACCGGTCACTGAAAATTTGGTGGATTCGGGACAGGCGAGAAGAAACCTTAAATGGTTTCTGGCAGAGTGATCTTTGGACGAGGTACAGGGAGAAGTGCTACTCCGTGATAATGTAACCAAGTCCCGATACCCCTCCTTAATAACAGTGGAGATATAATTTTGGTTGGATACCATGAACTATCGTCGTTAAAAGGACACACCATATGATTATGCGTATGGCCGCTCTACATGTGATTCTAAAATGCACTGGTAATTCAAGGTGTGTTACGAGTGAAGTATCGGTGGTGGTTACATACTAAATGTAGTACTGATCTGACTCTGATGATAACTGCAATGTCATATGAACCACGTATGTACAAGTCCAAGTGAGTGGTAAGGATACCGTACAGACCATCGTATGTCCATGGCCCTTAGCCTCATTGTTTTTGTATATAGAGAGTATTAATTATACAAAATATATGAGATTTGTGTTATAGGGGAAGTAATAAATGTATGCTTTTAATTGTATAATTGCATTCAAGAGTGCAACAGCAAAATAAGGTAGTTTGAAAGAGATATACGTTTGCTTTTTCATCATGGTATTTAGTGTGTGCCTTTTTTTATAGGAACTGGCCAGACCATATCCACTCTTGGAAGTGGTTGGCAGCATTTTCATTAGTATACGTTTTTTCCTAGAGCAACCCTCCTATTTGGAGTAATTTCTAACCTTATGGGTAATAGTAGGGAGGAGCATCTACACCACATAGTATTGTTGTCTTCCCAGCATTAGACAAAATGAAGCCGACCCCGGCCGCCTGGCCTGCCTTATATAGTGGCCGTGACGTCAGCCGTGACGTCATGATCCCGAGTCTCCGGGATCCGGCGCGGCCAATCCCCGCATCGTGTATGACAAGCGGACACGCGAGATAACCGGCCAGCCTAAACTTCAACTCCCAGCATGCTGGAGGGACCACCCCGCCCGAGGTCAGGCACCCCCCCTTAACACATGAGGCTAACCGACGGTGGGTTGTAATGTGAAAGCATTAAGTGGTTTAAATGCTTTTCAGTTTTAATCAATAACACGCAAAACTTGATTATGAATGCCCCTCACAATTTATATAATCTACAAAATTATTATATATCTCATTTCTAACAGTTATAAGCAGGTTATACAACAGAGATATACACTAAAAGTACACAGATAAGTGAACAACTACAGTTCCTAGCATTGTCTGCCTTCTGCTTGTTTGTAGAGGAATGCGGAAGTTGGAATTTGTAGTTTTCACACATCTGGAGATCTACTGTTTGCCTATCCCTGATATAAAAGAAGCATGCTGACAAAATCGAAATCCCGTCCCCAGAGCTTGTATTGCCAGAAAAAGTAAGGTGGATAGCTCACTATACATAAAAAGTCAATGATTTTGCATATTAATTAACTTATTAACTTTCCGTTGCCTCTATTCCATTGGCATTATGAACGTATAAATGAAAATATCTCAAAAACACTGCAAAATATTTAATTGACATATTTTGCAAAAGTCTCAGGAAGCATTTGATGTGCATTTGCTTCACTTGTGTCAAGCCTTTCATTCTCCTTTAAAGCAATAAACCTTTTTATGTGCTATACTTAAATGGGATGAGGGAATAATTATGCTGAATATATTTTTAAATTGATATGCAATTTAGAGATAATAAAAAATTTCATAACAGTATATAGAGTATTACAATTCAGTCTTTTCCTTTTGATTTAAAAAATAGTTTAATTATTTTTTCTCAACTAGCATCATCTCTGCCAAGTTCAATTTTATATATCTAGTGCCCTGCCCTACCTAAAAAAAATGCTTCAAGTGGGTGTTTTACCCAAAAAAACAATAAACCTTGGGTTTTCATAAATATAATATATATATTATATAGATATATATATATATATATATATATATATATATATGTATACTATACCCTTATATTATATAAATTATTTATATCTCCAAAGGAGATTGCATTGAGTTTTTAGAAGTACCAATGTGGTTGTATCTTTGTATTCAATTAGATCAACCGGACTTGGAAGTTTTAGTTCTGAAAACGTTTCGCTAGTCATCCGACTGGCTTTCTAATTCAGAATGACTACACAAGAATCTTTGGCACATTATGTACCTGGAAACCCCAATTAGCATATCACCAGCCAGGTGTTAAGGGCGTGATTGGATAGTGGCTAAGAGTGTTATAGGAAACCCAGAGTAAGGGGTCAAAACAGCATTGTACATGGCAGACAGATGGTTGTCGAACCCCCCCACCTCTATTAGGCTTGGTTTCTTTATTTTCACATAAATGGCCTCCTTAACACCCTCTTGAACCAGTCACGTCCTTTGCCAATATGTTAACATTCAATCTTCAAAGTTATGTCTTTATCCTTAAGATGCAGGTACAAGGCTGAGTCTGACCCGAGGAATTGGCTCTTCTGTGCTGGCCATACGTTGATGAGTTGTTGTTTGGTCTCCCCCACATACAAATCAGAGTGCTTTCATTGCATTGCACTGCGTATATGATGTCGCTTTCTTTTTTTCTGATTGGCTAGAACAATTTGAATTGGCAGCCATTATTAATGGTCGGAGGAGGTTCGCTTGCAAGTCCTCAGCCTTTGCGTAGTGGTAACGCCAGGCAGTATAACCAAGGATTTACTGTTAATACTGAAATAAAAAGCCGTTATCAGTTATTAAAAATTGCTCTGAAGCAACTTTTTTGATTAGATCTGATAAGAATATATAAAGGCTCAATCCATTTCTTAGGTAAACTGGGAATGTGAAAGGTTTGTTATACGTTAGATTATTAGGGCAATGCAATTATAATAACATGATGCTGTGAGATACCTTATGTTATAACACTGGGGGTACCATCACCACTTGCCGTAAACACAATAAGTATAACCTAGCATGTTTAGTTTCAACCAACACAGTGTAGCAAGGATTGCCTGGGTCTACTTCTCGACCTGCAGGTTATCCTATTTGGTATGTTTGCAAGTTTGAATGAATGGCTCTATACCATTAGCTGTATTGCATGTTCTTATGCCAGTGGTTCTAGACACATGCATTAGCTATGGGATATTAGGAGAAACTTGTCTCTGCCCCATTCTCTAGGAAAACTGGGAGTGAGGAATCATAACTTATTTTCTGTTTTTAAGCATAGGCTGTGAAGTACCTTCTGTTTAATAAGGCTTTTTTCATTTCATGCTTTGTGAATCTTTTTTTCCTTTTTTAACCCAAACTGTTTATTGCAGTTATAAAATCAATCATGATTTTTAAAAAAAAATAATAATTTAGGTGGGGAAAGTCTGGGTCTTCTTTAGAAGATGACCCACCTTATGGTGCTTGTGCTCATGCTTATGAAGGAAATTACTGAGAATACTTCACCCAAACTAGCTCCTAGGCAAATTTATAGCGTGCATACATTAGTGACATTTCTCATGAATTTTTCGGAAAAGTAAGTAAAACTTGCAAGACCAGATATACCAATCTGATAAATCTGATGACTCTTATCCAAACAACAAGTTTTTGTTTAGGGGATTGTGACATTTATAGAACCTGGATTTCCTATGATGTCTTTATTAACTGTTTATTGTTAATTTCTTTTTAACTTTGCCTTTTGTAGTTTTTATTGTGCAAAAGCCAGCAATTTTATGGGCAGTAAAGATTTATATCCACTTATTCCACATAGATAATAATACCCACTGGGCACCAAGATATATAGACAATCTTGGCCTGCTTAAAATAATACCACAAAAAAATTAAATGTTTCCAGGTTTTAATTGAAAAAACACATGTAAACATTCACAGTTCAGGTAAAAAAAAATAATTGAACCCCTAGATAATGACATCTCCAGGAACTAATTGAGTGAGGTGTCAGCCAACTGGAGTCCAATCATGAGATGAGATTGGGGTGTTGATTACCGGTGCCCTGGACGATAAAAAACAAAACACCGTTTTGGGTTTGCTTTCCCAAGAAGATTGCCGGATGTGGATGATGCCTCACACAAAAAAGCTCTCAGAAGAAACTACGATTAAGAATTGTTGACTTGCATAAAGCTGGAAAGGGTTATAAAAAGTTATCTCAGAGAAGCCTTGCTGTTCATCAGTCCATGTTAAGACAAATTGTTATAGCCACTGCTGCTACTTCCCTAGGAGTGGCTGTCCTATAAAGATGACTGTAAGAGCACAGCGGAGAATGCTCAATGAGGTGAAGAAGAATCCTAGAGGCAGATAAGACTTACAAAAGTGTCTGGGATCTGTTAGGAAGGAAACTATGATATGTAAAACACAAAAATGAATGGATTTCATGGAGGATACGGAGGAGGAAGACACTGCTTTCCAAAAAAACCTGCTGCACGTTTAAAGTTTGCAAAAGAGCCACCTGGATGTTCCACAGCAGTACTGGCAAAATATTCTGTGGACAGATGAAACCGAGTTGTTTGGAAGAAAACACACAACACTATGTGTGGAGAAACAAGAGGCACACAGCACACCAACAGCAAAACCTCATCCCAACTGTAAAGTATGGGTCCTCAGGGCATCATAGTTTGGAGCAGACTTTGCTTCTTCAGTGCCTGGACGGAATGCTATGATCGAAGGAAAAATTTAATCCCAAGTTTACGAAGGACATTTTGCAGGAGAACCTAAGGCCATCTGTCTACCAGTGAGCTCGTAGAAAAGTGTTGCAACAAGGACAACAAACCCAAAGATAGAAGTCAATCAACAACACAATGCTTAAACAGAAGAAAATACACCTTCTGGAGTGGCAGTCAGAGTCTGACCTCAACACGATTGAGATGCTGTAGCATGACACTCAAGAAAACGATTTACAACAGACAACCCAAGATTAATGATGAACTGAAACAGTTCTATTAAAGAAGAATTACTCCTGAACGTTGTGCACATCTGATCTTGCAACTACAGGAAACGTTTTGGTTGAAAGCTTGCTCCCAAAGGAGGTTCAACATGTTATTTTTAAATACATGGAAACTTTAATTCTTTGTGTGGTGGTTTTATGTGAAACAGGCCTTGCTTGTCTAGATGTCTTTGTGTGACTTAGATGAAGATCGATCACATTGTATGACCAATTTGTGTGCAGAAATCCATATAATTCCAAGGGTTAGCATACTTTTACTTGAAATATATATACATATATAGGAGAGATACAGGAAGTATATGAAGTAATTGGAATATCCTACATGGGGATTGTTAAACTCAGAAAACTGCTCCCTGAGAAACACACTATTGGGTTTAGTAGGGGTAAGAACTCCGCGATCTTCTAGTTTGGAGTAGACCCAGTTAAAAGCTATAGCCATTCCAAACCTGGCTCCCAAAAAGAGAGGAGGAAGCACAAGTGCTCTAACTGCACCTTGTAGATATATGATGGCAGAAACATCATTTCAACATCCACATATGGGAAAAGAAATACAAAAAAAAACTGCTATTTAGGTTCAACCACTCATGTAATTATATGGTTTTATGCCATGCGTCATACATTGGTAAGAGTGATGTAAGCTCTGGACTAGCAATCAATGGACACAGGTCCTCTGTTATTACTGCATTTCAAGATCAAAAAAAATTGCAAATCTGTTGCCAAGCACTTTTTAGAGATAAGACATGGGGTGTTGCTTTTAAATTCATGGCAAATGACCAAGTTCCATACCTCGTAGGGGAGGCAATAGATCGAAACTACGTTTTGAGACGAGAACATATTGGATCAAGTACTGGACCGCTATGGGGCATATTTATAAACGTTTGTTAAACTTTTCGTGGCCGTTATTCACGCTACTTTTGCGCAAAAATCACGTTTTCCGCCGATTTATTAATGGGCGGAATACGGCCGTGAAAAGTAACGATTTGCTAACTTTTTCGCGCCCATCGAAACAGTTACCGCCCACTTACTATAAAGCAGAGGTAACGTACGCTCGCTCAGCACCTGAAGGTGTTGAAAACGGCGAGAACCCTTGGAACGCTGCGGGGATGGTCAATTTTTAATGCTTGGTTAATGCTTTACATTAACCAATCAGATTGCGAAAAAATCCGAAGGAGAGTCCTACGTGCAGGAAGTCAGTTTTTTATGTATTTATGTACAGAGAAATCACGCACAGATTAAGGTTAGAGAATGAGAAAAGGATATAACGCATCACGGTAGGGATGTGCAAGTGTTTGACCCAAACCTGGTTTGGGAGCATATTAGACAATATGCAGCATAGGCGAATACTGCATCTTGCTAATAGTTTCTTAAAATTAAATGTAAGCAAATAATATTAACACACAAGGGGTTGAAGGTTAAACACTACACACAATAGATCCTAAGTGATTCCTACTATACGTTTGCAAGCATAAATGGTTGTGGAACAGTGGCTAACAGAGTTTTAGAGATATAGTGGTATAGCCTCATAAATGCTCCTTCCTTTGTGGACACCATTGTGATGCATTCCTCTGTGCTACCCTCCTACTTCCCATGCCAGTGGATTGTTAAAGGGCATGTCCCACACCCAAATCTAATAATCCCCCCCACTACTGGCCCCCATGTGTGTAGTGTAGTTTATCCTTACCCGTCACATCCGCACTCCATATGGTTCTCCTGTAGTCCCCCCAAAGTCCCAAAAACTGCCCACCAGGAGAATCTCTGCCTCCTATCCTGGCCTACGGGGAGAGTTTGTCATGAGTTACTGCAGCCTTTTCTTTCCCACCTCCCTCCCCCTCCCTCCGATAGGATTTTCCCTCCCCCTACCATAAAAACCTGTTACCTAACATTCCCCTGTACCCGCCAGCCCCAAACGCTCTATTAGTATCATCAGAGAAAAGGCCAAAAACATACCTTACCTTCCTTCTTGCTCTGCGCACTGAACTCCCAGCAGCTGCGTCCGGGTGATTGGCTGCCGCTCAGGCCCCAATCACAGACGCGGACTGCCGGGTCCACCCATCTGCTTGCATGTTCACAAAGGAGAGGGCTGGCCGTGACAGTTAATATGGGAGGAGCCAGAAAGAAGTTGATTTCTGCGTAAGTATAATTCCTATTTAACCCTCTTCACTTCTGTAAATGTTTCAATGAGTGTATTAGATTAGACCTTAAATGCTTTGATGAGATTAAGACTGCCATGAAAAGCTGTCAACATTTTTGCTAAACCATTAACCTTGAAACAAATATGGCATTTTTTTTAAATATCTAGATACCTTCAGATACATATTGGTCCCATTCTTTTACATATATATGTAGAATTGCAGAGGCTGTTCTTCACAGAATTTGCCACTTTTAGGAGATTTTCTAAATAATGAGGGAATAAAAATTATCCCTGCAAACTATTCATTTTGGGAACTTATGCATCATTAGCAAAGAGCAGCAAAGAAGGTTTGGAAATAGAAATCCTGACAAAACCTTCTGTGTAAATAAAAAATTCTACTAAATATAAATAATGTCCTAAAAATGGTGCCCTACTTCTATCACTGCCCAGAAATATGTGGCTTCAAGGGACCCTCTGATACAAAACAGTACTTGGGCTAGGCCACACTGCTGCGATTTTTCTGCATTTGCGCATGCGATTTGCATTCCGCATTTTAGATCGCCATCGCATGCTTTTTCCAATACAATGAAAAAAATCCATGCGCCAATGCAACAAAATCGCACATGAAATCACATGCGATTCCGTGTGTAATTGCGTTGCAGTGTGGCCGTGCCCTAAGAAATGTGAAATTTGTCAAAAAAATCCAATACTCCAATACTTCCAAAAGCATTTTTCAGGAAGTGGTTTTCCCCCATTGGAACAGTCGATACTTAGTACTGTTAAACTAGTATGATCTGTGTTGTTAATCTAAGCATTTGCTAGTGAGCTATACAGGAAAGGCTGTATTGTGAATGGATCTCTCAGCACATGAACGCTTACTATTGCCGGAAGTGAACTGCAATCAGTGTTGAAGGCAAGTTCACTTCTTCCTCTACTCCATCAGGGTTCTTTGGGGGGTAAACCCAGGGATGTCCCTGGCATCAGAGGAAGTCCTCTGATATCACAGGCGACTCCATTTTTGCTGTGGCTCTGCAAAAAGGGGTTCATTTTTTTTTAGTTTCAGACTTAACCAAGGGGGAATTGATGGGACAAGGGGGGCACTTGACCAGTGCCCTCTGATTGACTGGAGTGGCCATTTTTTACAACTCCTTTCTTGCCCTGACAATAATGGTTGCAATCTGTGGTCCAGAGCAAGTTTTATACACAGATCACAGCAGTTCTGATATGTGGCAGGGATCACTGCATTCACCTAAAGTGACAAAAACATGCTCAATACCAATCTAACTAAAAATGTAGAGCACATCAGACCTAAATTTTAAATCAATTCATATATGCATCCAGATTCAGATCCAATGAAAACTATTTAAAAATCAGACTTGGGTCAGATTTAAGAAAAAAAGTGTTTGAATCAAATGTGGCTCACGCATTTCGCTCCCCGATAAGATAACAAATTGATTGTTTAAAATTCAAGAAAGAAAATGCTGGAAAACAAATTCATATTGAGTCAGAAATTAATTCAGATGCCAGTGTTTAAATCTGTACTTTTGCATAATTGTTACTTACTATTAAGACAATGCAGGTGTTGAATTTTGTTGCTTAATCGATTCATTCTGCATTTATTCTCAAGTAGAAATTGACTTTCTGGCCTCCTCCTCCATGATCATTATTTGACTTGGAGATGATATATAATGAAGAGAGGGGAGGTGCCAGAAAGCACGTGTGAACTAATAATTCTCCTTTGGGATTTTCCGAAAGGGGAAGCTAATTGGTTATAAAGAAAAGTACTTACTTGTAATTAATGTTGAGATGGACTGTGTAGAGTTTGTGATACCTTATGTAATGGTTATTATGGCATAGATTTTTTATTGCTGGTTCTTGTTGCTAGATTGGTTTTGTTTAAAGGAGAATTAAACTAACGCAGTAACTGACTGCTTTCTGGCCCTCCCCCTCATTCAATAACATATGTTCTCCAATGTTACAGTGGGAGATTTCAGTGACAGTTAATATGGGAGGAGCCAGAAAGAAGTTGATTTCTGCGTACCGTAAGTATAATTCCTATTTAACCCTCTTCACTTCTGTAAATGTTTCAATGAGTGTATTAGATTAGACCTTAAATGCTTTGATGAGATTAAGACTGCCATGAAAAGCTGTCAACATTTTTGCTAATAAAATGGGAACATTGAAGATATTTAATGATTCAATGTGGACAATTCACACACACACCTGTAATGATTTTTAAAATATCAGAGTTGCTATTCAGACTTCAGAAAATTATTTGTCTTTTTCATATCTTAACTTTACAGGAACACATGGATCAACCACAAACACTCAGTCACAGTAAGTTATAGGGTGTATTAACTGATTTTAACATTTTAACAGGGACAGTCCTTGATCATAATTGTTTGTCTTTATTATTTTAAATTGTATCTCACTCTCTATTCCTCCTGCACAACCAAAGACACATTACACAGTCAATTTACACATGAAATAGTTGTCAAAATGGTAAGCACCCCCGCCCCCGAAATAAGCAAAGCAACTTTTTTGCATTAGTTAAAATTATCCCTTTAACTGATTTTTTTGTTATCAGTGGCTGTTCTTAATAACTCTATATTATTTTATGGATTTTAATCTATTTATATGTCAAAAATGTATAACCCTGAAAATTGAATAAATTGAATTTGACTACTCATCATATAAGATTATCATCATATGGCACATATGCTAATAAGCATGAAGGGAAATCAAATTAAGCAATGTCAGAGATATAGACAATTGCATACAATTAGAAAATAATTTTAATAGAGGATTGCAGGTTGTAATCTTTGTGTTATGTGGTTACAGTACTTACACAATCACCTACGTAAAAAAAAAATCTAAAAGATTGTGTTGATTATTGCTTATACAGTAAGTTGTATGTGTCAAAAAAATGCACATAGGTTGTAAGCTCTTCGGGGCAGGGGCAGTATGAATGTATGTAATTGTAAAGCGACAATATATAAATCCACAATAATAATAGTTCATATATTCTGGGCAGTTCTATGGTTTTACAAAAAACAGGATAAAATAGATTTGATCAGAGGGCACATTCTCTTGATCCCCCATCAGTCCTTCTTGAAACCATGGCTTGGATTAGTAGATTTTAACTATGCAATGTCCTCTTCTAAAATAATGTTGGCACCCCCTGTACTGCTTATGAGGTGTAGGGGGTTCTTTTGGGGATTTTTTGATAAAAAATATATATATATAGTTATGGGCGGTTATTTCCAAGTTAAATTGGTGTTAAGATTTTAAAAATGTGAAAATTATTTTTATAAAGAGCTGACTGAAATCTTTAGCTGTAGTTGGCATTGTGCTATGTCCTATATTGTGCCTATGTAAACGCATACAGTATAACCTACCATTATATCTAAAAGATTGATATTTTTATTTTTCATGGTGGTTTGAAAAGCATTGAAACTTCTTTTTGAAAATCTGCACATTAAATATGTTTGCAATTAGTGTTATGTAAGGAAAAAGATGGCCATATAAGGTAACATAAAGTTTGAACCAAACGGCACTGTACTGCCCTTCTCTAATTGTTACTGGCTTGTGACGTATGGTCAAGTTTAGGTATAACATAGGGGTCTGTGTGAGCTGTCTTTTGTTACTCACTAGCCTGTTGAGAAACCAGCACTTGTGTTTCTATGCATATGCAATCAATAAACACTTCTATCAACTTTTGACACTTTCTATTTGGGTTTGTACATGATTTTTAACTTTAATTAGTTAGAAAAAAGGAATATATGACATTTAAATCTAAAACTCCTTAGGTAAACATTCTATTTTCGAATTTAAAAATGTTTTATGCTTAAAAAAAACTATATATGTATGAGGTTGCCTAATGTAAAATTCTATAAACAGAATGAGATTGACTGCTTGCCTAAAATAGTTTTAGAATAAACTGTCCTTGAAGACTTTATAACTCTAACAACCTTTTTCTGTGTAAGAAAATACTTTTCCTGAGTTATAGTCTGTGCATGGAAAGTTCTCAGATAGTAGCTTAGAGGGCCCAGATAAAGTGCCCTCCCCCTTTTTTCCTTTAATCACTAATTGGGTTCCAATGAATCCAGTGCAGGGGCCAATAGAAATTGAGTATCATAATAGAAGGGGACTTACTGTAAACCTGAAATAATCTCCAAATTATTCCAAGAAGGGGTTCCTAGTTCTGGAACACAGGGCAGTGTAACCTGTCTTATAAATACAGAACATAAAATAAAGCAGAGTAAATGGAGTCACACTACATAAAATATATATTCTCTTGCTTAAATGAGGGCAAAGTTGTTATTAAATCATGATTGCCGGTTATGCAGTTGTCTTTTGCGAAACCCACTCAGCTGGCCCTAAGATGGAGTTAAAGTTACAATAACCAATATTAAATTGGTTAGCGCGCCTTTAACTCCTTAAAAGAGCCCAGCTCCTCCCCGTAAATGTGTTTTACAGGGTTGTGTTATGTGTTCCCATGTCTCTACCTGGGAATTTGCTAATTTATTGCAAGAAAACAGTATAATGCTGCATTTCACTAAAGCATCCAAAATTTCTGAAACACTTTATTCAATTATTCCCCATTCTGAATCCACTCATAATGCTTTTTAATTCTTACATCTTCTTCCCTCCCACACCTGGACCCTAATGACCTAACTTATTTAAATACCTCATTCTCAGAAAAAGAACTCTCAACTACCATAAAATCCAGACATATTTTATAAAATATTCGAAAAATAAATTTTCTCTCTTCTATTTGTATAGTATAGTATAGTATTTGAGGTTGAATAAAGACATAATTCCATCCAGTCCAACCCATCTAGCAATATCCTCATTTCCTGTCTAACTGTTGATCCAGAAGAAAGCAAAAAAAACCTACCAAATTTATGAAGGGGAAAAAAAATTCTTCCTGAAGTGGCAATCAGAAATTTCCCTGGATCAACTCTACTTTATGTATCAATTCCAGTAACTTGCAAAGTTCCTTGTTTGCAGAAACTCATCCAGCTTCTTTTTTAAACTGACCAATAAACCTGCCATAACAGCGTCCACTGGAAGACAGTTCCATAGCTTTACCTTTCTCACAGTGAAAAACCTTTCCAAGCTTGAAGCCTAAACCTTTTTTCTTCAAGTATTAAGGGATGTCCATGTGTCCTTACCATACTCTATTGAGCAATGCCCCAGATTTTATTGTATGGCCCGTTAATGTATTTATACACTGTAACCATATCCCCACACAAGCGCCTTTTCTCCAGCGTACATAATTGTAACTTTTCCAGTCTCTCTTCATATTCAAGTTCCCCCAATCCCCTTATTAATTTAGTTGCCCTTCTCTGAACCCTTTCTATTCAAAGATGTCCTTTTTGTACACAGGATTCCAAAATTGCACTGCATATTCCTAAAGAGGCCTTATCAATGCTTTGTAAAGAGGGAGAATAACATTTTCCCCCTTTGAATCCATACCTCTCTTTATACAAGACAATACCATGCTGGCTCTGGCTGTTGCCGCCTGGCAATGCTTGCTTCCTTTAAGTTTTTTATGCACCAAAATTCAAAGATCCTTTTCCAACAGGGATCACTTAACACGGGGCCATTTATAGTATAAGCAGCACAAGGATTTTTAAGTCCAAAATGCATCACCTTACATTTCTCAACACTGAAT
Organism: Hymenochirus boettgeri; assembly: GCA_019447015.1. Lineage (NCBI taxonomy): Eukaryota > Metazoa > Chordata > Amphibia > Anura > Pipidae > Hymenochirus > Hymenochirus boettgeri. Next base: position 110,500,686 of record CM033473.1, read on the forward strand.
CTCATCTGCCACTTAGCAGCCCAATGTGACAATCTATCTAGATCCCCCTGCAACAATTGCACATCCTCTGAAGTTTTTAATGGTTGAAAAAGTTTTGTGTCATCAGCAAACACAGAAACCTTGCTGACAATACCCACCAAATCATTAATAAATAGATTAAATAGAAGCGGCCCCAACATAGAACACTGTGGCATCACACTTAGCACTTTAGTCCATAATGATGAAGCCCCATTAACAACTACTCTCTGCATCCTATTCATAAACCAATTTTCTATCCATTTACAAATGTGCCTCCCCAGACCAACAGACCTTAGCTTATACATTAGTCACCTATAGGGGACTGTATAAAAAGCCTTTGCAAAATCCAAATATACTACATCTACCGCTATGCCAGAGTCTACATTTCTACTTACTTCCTCATAAAAGTCAAGCAAGTTAGTTTGACCAGATCTATTCCTCCAAAATCCATGTTGGTTACTACTTATAATGTCAGTCCTTGAAACATACTCTAGAATATGTTCCCTTATTAAACTTTCCAGTATCTTCCCCACCACTGAAGTTAAACTTACAGGCCTGTAATTACCCAGCTGTGAACGACTACCCTTTTTAAAATATTGGAATAACATCAGCCTTTTTCCAATCCAGAGGCACACATCTGAACATGAGTGAATCTGCAAAAATAAGAAACAATGGCCTAGATAAAACTGAACTTAGCTCCCTAAGTACCTGAGGATGTATTTTATCAGGTCCAGGAGATTTATTATTATTAACCTTATTTAGTTCTTTCTGTACCATATCCTGGGTTAACCAAAGTGCACTTGAATCTTTTATACCATTATTGCTACTATACTTTATGATATCTGTACTTGGATCTTCTATAGTGTATACAGAGGGGAAAAAAATATTCAAGACATTTGCTTTATCGCCATCCTCCATAACTAACTTATCCCTATTAATTAACGGTGCCATGTTTTCAGTCCTCATCTTCTTACTATTAATATGCTTAAATTTTTTTAGGTTTAGTAATGCGTTGGTCAGCTATCCTAACTTCATTATTAATTTTAGCTAGTTTGATTGCTTTCTTACACTCCTTGTCACAGTTTTTATAATCCCTAAAGGCCCTTTCCGTTCCCTCTGACTTAAAGGTTTTAAATGCCTTTTTCTTCCTTTGCATTTGCCTCTTTACATCAGAATTCAGCCACATGGGCGTGGATTTATTTTTTTACATTTATTTCCCAAGGGTATAAATTTAGATGTGAAATGGCTTAAAATCCCCTTAAACACAGCCCACTTGTTCAGTACCTTTACCTAATAATACCTTATCCCAGTTGACAATCTGAAGAGCTGCTTTTAACATGGAAAAAATTTGCTTTCCCGAAATCAGAAGCCTTTGTTAACCCAGCGCACTTTTCCTTTCAATAACATATTCCAAACGACACTATTTCATGGTCACTATTCCCTAAGCCTCCAGTTACCTTTATTTCTATAATGCACTCCACAATGTTATATATTACCAGATCCAACAGAGCTTCTTTTCTAGTAGGAACTTCAACCACCTGTGAGAGAAAATTATCCTGCAGCAAATTCAGAAACTCATCGCGTTTTTCTGTGTTGGCAGTTACACTAAACCAATCAATGTCAGGGTAATTAAAGTCCCTCATAATGAGCACACTCCCCAAACTTGCAGCCCTTTCCAACTGCATATGAAGCTGACTCACTTCCTCCCTGCTAGCATTTGGCGGCTTATAGCAGACACCAACAATGACATTACCCCCTTTCCTGCATCCATATTGCCAATTATCTTTTCTTTTAAATTTGGCTTCAATTCTTTTTTAACATAACCACATACTACCCCCCCCTTTCCTTTCATCTCTGTCCTGCCTAAACAGGGCATATCCTTCTAAATTTACAGCCCAGTCATGAGAACTGTTTAACCACATTTCTGCTATATCTATTACATAATACTTTTCATTCAACGCCATAATCTCCAATTTACCCATTTTGTTAACCAGGATTCTTGCAAATGCAAACATACATTTTAGATTATGATCCTGTAATTTATTCATACACTATAATACATATGCCTCCCTACCCCCTATGCTAGCCCTATCCCCCTTTCCACACACCACTGGCCTATCTACACCGTGCTTTCCTCCTGGGCCATCTATCCCTGTGAGACTGCTAATACCCTCCCCCCAAACCTAGTTTTAAGTCTCTTCCAACCCTCTAGCCATCTTCTACCCTAAAACAGCTGCACCGCCATCAGTGAGGTGCAACCCATCCCTACTAAAGAGCCTATAACCGACAGCAAAGTCTGCCCAGTTCTCTATAAACCCAAACCCTTCTTCCTTAGCCATGCATTAATGCTCCTAAGCGCCTGCTGTCTCCCTAGCATAGCACGTGGCTGTGGTAGTATTTCTGAAAACACTACCCTGGAAGTCCTTGCTTTTACCTTGGCAACTAGCTCTCGGAAATCATGTTTAAGGACCTCACCTCCTTCTCTAACTTTGTCATTGGCACCAATGTGAACCAAGACCACTGGGTTACACCCGGCCTCTACACAATCCACCACATGCCGAACCCTAGCACCAGGCAGAAGAGGGGTAGGATCCTGCACACCTAAACAAATGGTAAGTAAATAGTTATTGTTCCATGCTGGGTGCTCTAAGCTCTGTAGCCAACAGCCAATATCACACAAGGTAAGACATGCTAGGCACACCAGTCTTAATAATGGAAAGTGTCCTTTTAGTGACGTTTCAGAACCTGTGTGGTTCCTTCCTCAGACCAAACAAAACGTTTTGTTTGGTCTGAGGAAGGAACCACACAGGTTCCGAAACGTCACGATTAAAAGGAAACTTTCCATTATTAAGACTGGTGTGCCTAGCATGTCTTACCTTGTGTGATACTAGCACCAGGCAGGTAACACACGGTTCGACATGTAGGCTCTTGGCGGCAGATAACCCTATCTACCTTTCTTATAATAGAGTCCCCTACCACTACTACCTACCCGCACTTCCCCTAGTAGCCCTAACAAAACTACTTCCCCCCTGACCCTTCCCTGTCCCACTTCCACCCACCTCTATACTGGCCCCAGCCAGTGCCTACTGTCCCCCAAAGCCTTTTAATTGGAAGCCTTTAATTCAATCTCCTCTGATCACATCTTCCATATTTAGTGATGAACCAAAACCGAACTTCAAACCTGAGTTCGGGCCGAACTTAAGCAGTTCGGATTAATCTGAACTCGCAGACTTACTTTCGAAAATCATTGAAACGTTTGAGCAATATTAAATGTATGAGGAGTCCTGAACATTCTGTAAGCCTGGAACTGGAATTCTCTAAATTGGACGTTGGACGTTGCTGAACGGTCGACAATCCTGCAGCTGGAACGTTCGGGGGTCCCACGGCTCAACCCGGGACCCTCTACCAGGTCCTTAGATGGACCATTGAGGCCATTACATATTATTCAAATATTGTTGGTTAATGTGTGATCATATGATTGCAAGCATTGAAATATTAACCAATCACAATTGGATTTGGTCTTTCTGCAAACCTTTATAAAGTCATCACAGTGATGGCAGAAGAAGAAAGATGCAAGCAACACTGGCAATGCTGATGTCGCCAGCGCAAGTGGGTCACTGGCGGACATCAGCAGAGTTGGTGTCATCGGTGGAGAAGAGCCAATGGGGATCCTGGTTTCAAGTTGCACGACCCCCAACAAAGGCACTTGTCAGTACCACAAGGGCCCTTCCAAAGTGCCACAAGAGCAGTTCTAAGTGCTGGGTAGGGGAGTCCTAGTTTGAGCTGCAGGACCCTTTAAGCCCCAAAAGGCACTTGTCAATGCCACAAGGGCCCTTCCAAGGGCCACTAGGGCATTTATAAGTGCCAGGGAGGGGGGTGCAGTTTGAGCTGTGGGACCCCTTAAGTCCCAAAGGGCCCTTGTAAGGGACCCCCGGTCGGGGTCCTGGGTTAAGCCGCATTACTAAACATTTGGAAATCCTCGTACGTTCAAAGGATTGACGAAAATGGCCTGTGGAAACTGGAAGTAGCTCACGTGTATGCTACATCTAATTTTTGCAGTTCTCCCCACTTGAACGTGTTCCCCTAGACTATCTCCCAGGTCCCAGAGGCATTGACAGTAAGTTACCATCACTATAGTTTGGAAAGTTTGTCTGAACTATTTCCCCCCCATTTACTTCAATAGGTCCGTTTCCAAACTTCTGTAAGTTCGGCCATCTCTATACATATTACACGAATTCCCAAACCCGGAAATGGTCCATCATCTCCTGCTAGTTATCACCCCATTGCATTGATCAATCCAGATATTAAAATTAAAAAGACTATGCAATCTCATGCCAAAATGGATAGTCCCAGAGCAGGTGGGATTTGTCCCAGACAGGGAAGCCAAAGACAATACTATTAGAACCATTACTTTAATGTCCAATGCCCCCAAAAATAATATTCCTATGTGACTTCTCTCTTTGGATGCAAAAAAGGCATTCAGCCAGGTGAACTGGTCCTTCTGTAGAGCAATGCTACTGAACCTGGGGATAAGGACAATATGCATAGAGAGAATAATGGCTTTATACCATTAGTGGGACTAGACAGGGTTTCCCCCTGTCCCTCTTACTCTATATTCTATTAATCGAACATCTGAATGCCATCCGTTAAAATCCAGATGGGGGTGAAATACAATTGGCCCACACACACAAAGTAGCTGCATACGCAGATGATTTACTATTAAATATAACCACTGCACATATTTCACTTCTTACAATTTTCAATGAATTAGATATCTTTGGAAAACTGACCAATTGTAAGATCAACTACCAAAAGTCAGATTAAATCGTGAATGAAGGTTGCGCCGGTGTGTTTTGCAAACCTCACACATCCTGCACTATTAATACAATATTTAGACATATTCCAGACCATCCTTCTTTCTTCCCAAAACTTGTTTTTTGATAAAATAATAGGGCTATTTTTAAAATATGTATTTGGACAGGCTCTTCCCACAGCCTGAAATATGCCACTATGGTTCATAGTAAGGAAACAAAGGCCCTTGGTCTTTCTATACTTTACTATCAAACTATATCATACATCCGATATCCTCACTCAAATCACAGACTGGATATTCCCTGGATGGGACAAACTATGGGTATACCAAAGATAAAAATTAAGCTCTCCTTCAAATTAAATAATAATAAAGTATTATAAAACACAGGGTGACATTCAGGATCCCAATCAGACCATCAAACACTGCTCCAATAGGAGAGTCTAAAAAAGATAACCAAAAAACATCCCAAACAAAATTAGAAAAAAAAGGTGGGTACAGTTTTATTCATACACCTTTAAGTACAATATAACACCAACTATATCAACCTTCTGTTACAATTATTCTAAAGTTGGCTGGCCAGCCACAACCCACAAAATAATTCAATACACAATACAATGTAAAATTTGTTACCTAAAAAGCTCAAATTTTAAAATCCTGTGCCCAGATCAAAATTTAATGACTTGTTAAAACTAACAATGTCTTTTAAAGTAGTTCAGTACACAATAGCAATCAAAAATCGATACTTATCATTCCTGTGTTTCATTCATTTCTGTTATCGCACATAGTTCAATGTAGTAAATGTTAGGACGTGGTTCCGATGGATCTTTTTTGCCTTTAAAGACAGTAAGGTTCCCCAGCACCTTTACAGATCTTTCTGTGAGGTCCCCGGTTTCAGGGATTCCGGATTCCTTCAATCTGATATAACGATGTTATTGGAACTCCTACTGCCTTTTCTATTTGGAATAGAAAAGGCAGTAGGAGTCATGAACCTTACTAAACTAGCCCTCCCTTTCCAATTCCACCTACCTGCCAGCTAGAATCCAGGGGATCTAAATGGAATAAATTTGAAGACCTGATAATATACCCAGGCAACCGTGCCACAATGTGTAGTTCAAACTAAACAGCACCTCTGGGCAACCTGAGACCCTATACAGGATCCAGATTAACATGTTAGGTTCATACATAGTATTTACCACAGCAAATTCCAGACTTACCGTTGCTATGGGGTTGTTTGATGTTTGATTCCCACCACCCTTTAGATCACAAGTTGGGTGTCATCAGAACCCTGCAACACAGAGCAGAGAACATTCCCACTAGCACAGAGGCGAAGGCAAAATAAATTAAACATCTCAGTGGTGCCCTTAAAACCTTTAGATATCCATACTGGCCCTTTATCAAAGAAGTATAAGAGAAGAAAACAACACGTTTACCAACAGTGAAGGGGAAAAACAAGACAGAAAAAAGAACATGGTCATCCCATATGTAGCAGGGGTCACCAAGAAATTTTAGATTTTTTTTTAAAAAACACAGAATCCCGGTCTACTTTAAACCAAACAACACACTGAGGCAGCAGTTGGTACATTTGAAAGACCCAGGAACAAAATACAAGAAAAGCGACATCATATACGCAGTGCAATGCAATGAAGAGCACTCTGATTTGTATGTGGGGGAGACCAAACAGCAACTGCACCAATGTATGGCCCAGCAGTCAATTCCTCGGGTCAGGACTCAGCCGTGTACCTGCATCTTAAGGAAAAAGGACATACCTTTGAAGATTGTAATGTCAACATGTTAGCAAAGGAACATGACTGGTTTAAGAGAGGTGTCAAGGAAGGTTAAACAAAAAGGAGAAAATATTTATTTAGCCAAAAATAAAATCCATACAATCTTTGCCATTCACAATTTTAAGGAGAAAATGGTAACGCAAAACACTGCACTGCTTGTGTGCCAAACCCTCACCTTGGGTTATCTCCACGGTCACTCTGCTGTAACCTTAGTCAAATCTTTGAAGTCTTTCTCTAGCTCTCTGTAGGCCACACTATGGGCCTAATGGTACTCTTCTACCTACTTGTACAGGTTCCTCCTGGATACATGGTCCTAGGGCCTAGCTCACCCTATACCATCAACAGCCACTCTTGTGTACAGGCCCACCTTCTGAGAACATGCACCACTTTATTAAACTCAGCCAGGTGAGATAATTGTGCTTGTTTCCACCATCAAAACTTGGCCTGGACTGAAACAAGGGAATGGCAATCCTTTTACTAAGACATCCTGGTCCTGGATCTCAAAGAATCAGGTGAAAAACAGCTGTTTCTAAGCTGCACCAATTAATACATTGGACAATTTGCCCCAAGATAACATAAATAAATATTTTTTTTTCTCATAAAACTTAATTTTTCTTCTGAAAACTACTTTTGATAGCATACCCCCTCTTTTTGTCCTTCATCTAGATATTTATTTTTCCATCCCAGGCACCCACATAATGTATGTTTTCTGCCCCCATCTATACAGTGTTAGCATTTTTCTATATTTGTAAATAAATAACTTTAATTCAAATTTAAATATCAACATATTTTTTAATGTACCTTTCAAGAACCCTTTTCATGAAGTGCATTTTATATATTTGATTGGACTTGAGTAGGCTCTGATGCAATACTTGCCTCATTTAATGCATTATTGCATCTCAATGCCAGAATACCTACTGTAGTAGTGTCAAATACATCACTTCAATAAAAAACATGGGGAATAGCTAAATAAGGAAAAGCAATGTAGAATCTTTTAGATTCTGTGCAAAAATATAAAAAAAAACAAAACTCGATGGGTATTGGGTATGTTTTCTGGGCAATTTAGGGCTGTTGAATTGCTTAAATGGGGGGGGGGGGGTAGTCTGTAAATAAGAAACAATTTCTCTTTAAGACATTTAACCAATATCTACTTTAAGAGCTTGTGAGAGAATCAAAAGAAAGAAAATGCTACCAAAATGTTTAATTAAATTCTGTAAAGCATCTTAAACGAAATCTCAAAATGTGTGCTTCAGCAATAATATGAGTAATTATTGATGATAAAATATATAAAAAAGGTTTTATTTTTTATTGAAACTGTATTCCTTTTCATATGTAAATATACTACATATCCAATGTATGCCAGCAGAACATCTGCTACTTTTGTAAAAAAAAAAAATGTGGTGAATGTGTAATTAGCCCAGATATACTGAGTTGTATGAATGTCTTTAATTTTGCTTTTTTATGCTTTTTTTTCTTTTTTCTATTTAGTTTACATCATTTAAAAAGGCAAGAATTTAAAGGACTAAGCAATACGATTCAGCTATTTTGCATATTTAATTACCATGCCATTTTCAAATAATTACATCACATAGTATTGTACAACATATAATGAAACATTTTATAAACCACAGATTGTCCAAAAGAAACCAAAAAGGTTTAAGCAATAGGATACATTAAAAGAAAATCTGCAAACATAAAATAAAAACTAGTTTAGTAAACTAAACCTTTATTCTTACCCTAAATGTGAAAGCTATTTTCTTCAGAACACCCATGCATAGAAAAATACTTGTCCAGTAGTTTGCATTTACTTTTTTGTTTACTTTCTCAATTTCATTCTGCCATTAATGCTGCATAGGAAAAGAAGATTGTAAACCCAATCATAGATAAAATCCCTGTACGGAGTCTGAGAGAGACAGGATCTTTGCACAGTAACATGATTGGCTGTCAGCTTTTAGGGGGCACTAGAGTATGTTCAGACATGTACAGCATAACCATCTGTCTAGGGAGAAAATTATCAAACTCTCTAAGTCCAAAAGAAAATCAGAGAGAGATTCTGCATGTTCCACTTATATGCAGCACTGTACATTATATTACAAAAAATATATATTATACAGAAAAAAGATAAATAAAAACATTAACATAAATAATTAAAAGTTATATAAAAAGAACCTTGCACATTATGAGGGAGGGCCCTGCATCAAAGAGGCTACAATGTAAGTGGGTGGGAATATAAAAAAAATGCAGGTTTGAGGGGTAGAAAGTGCTTGAGGCAGCTAATAAATCACATCTCTTGGCGATGCTTAGAAAACAGAAAGGTTGAATTAAAATCTACCAATGGATGTTTTCTGGCAAAGCCAAAGAGGGATGGAGTAAGGAGCAAAAAGAAAGGAGGGTTTTGGAGGTAGTGTTGGTAAAGTAGGCACAGTGTACCTTCATGCTGTACCAAATGAAAAGATCAGTATTGGGTGCAGCTAAGTGAAGGGATTTGAAGGTTAAGAAAAGGGTTTAGAATAACCAATCTATAAAGTAATGTAGTGGAGCTTAAGATTCTCTCTTGGAATCAAGTGAAATGTTCTGGACCTTTGATTCCCATAGACAAGAGAAGGGGCAGATGACAGTAGAAGACCAAGTAGAAGTTTTAGTGGTCCAGACATGAGAGGACAAGTAACATTGAATGATCGATAATCCTCAAAAATACCATCAGAAACTCGAAAGATGTTTCCGATTGTATTTTCGAGGGTTATCGGAAGTTCGCTACGTGGAGGGAAGCCCACCTCAACATGAACTATATAGTTGTCTGGTTTCTTGTGCTCCCAAGTCCTCATAGAAGCCATAAACAGGTGTCCTTCACTGATGAAATCAATTAAGATTGAAACATGGTGGGATAGTTTAGGGTTCTTTATAGGAACACAGATTTTCCAATATTCCCTGGTTGCATGTGTGAGTTAAATGTTACCTTACTCCTTAGCTCCATATGGTTCTCCTGCAGTGCCTGTCCAAAGTCCTGAAAAGTGAAGAGCAGAAGCCTTTCTGTGTGTAATCCCTATCTGCCTCTTCACTGTCCTCCTGGAGGACTCAGGCATGCACAGGAGAGCCATTTGCCCCCTCCCACACTCTGGATCCCTCATCTGTGCAGCATTATACTTAGAAATAAACTTTTAAGCAGCAGCCATGACTCACAACTAATCAGAGACACAGCTACCTGTCAGGAAACTAATGATACTTTGTTCCCGAAAGTATCATTAGAGGCAGAAGCTGTGGGAATGAAGCTTGGTAAGTAAGATTCTGGGGACTTTCTTAGAATTTTAACATTCTGCGATTAGGGTTGGGATGTTTTTTTTTAGGGTGGACATGCCCTTTAATGAGGTGAGTGTGTAGTGGAGGACCTTATGTAACTTACCACTAAGATAAGAAAGGTAAGTTAGATTTGAGCTCTGCACAGCAGTTGTACTTCACTGTAATATTCTAAATGATCTACACTTATAGACAAAGACTGACACTTCCAGTACACTCCAAAAGGTGGTGCTGTTGTGCATAAATAAAGATGTTTGGTTTTAATAGCCCTGCATAGATCCAAATACATCACAAAGTTAAAGGAGAAGGAAAGTCCAATAACAAGTTAAGTTTAGATGATATAATAAAAACATGATCTACTATATTGTTAACCCTAGAAATGCTATTAGTTGCCTTGCAATCTATATGTATGTGGGTGTTTCCCCTCTCCTTCTTTCCAAGTTCCTTCTGGTAATGCCCTTGTGTGGCATATGGCTTAAAGGGTATCTCCACTCATAAAATAAACTTCTGTGAATCCAGTTCTATTGAAGAATAGGAGGTAAAGAAGCTGTGTCTGACAGGTCCCGACGGACTCTGTCTTCTATGCGCATAGATCATGCATGGGTATATAAGACAGAGTCCATCAGACTTAACGGATTCCCAGAAGAGGATATTATGAGTGGAGATACCCTTTAAGCCCCATAGACTTGAATAAAGAATCAGTGTGGGTGTGTGTGAGTAGCAAGTTAATGTTTCAGTGAATCAGTGTCTCACTGGAAACTACCTGCTCCAATCTGATTGGTTGTTTTTAAACAGTGATTTTGCATTTGTCAGCACTCGGGGCTTAGATTACACTTTAGACATGTCTAGCCCTACATTTTATAAATCAGAATAATTTTGTAAAGTAACCTGTTTATATTGTTAGGGGATATTTATATATAGTTACCAGATCACATTATGTTTGTAGGAATGTAGGATACTCTTAATTTGAGTGATTAGCAAGGATTACAATCTGGGTGCATTTAAACTGCATTAATTATCATTTAGCCTGGCTGCATATGTTTTCTCTGATAAACCTGTTGCATTTCAAACCTTTTCTAACATAATGTCCCTCTGCTATTAGAAAATGCTGGGATTTGTAGTCTAACTGTAGCAATATTGGTCAAACCTGCTGCATATTGCTTGACCAGAGAGAGACACATTTTGATTACTTTTGCCATCATTTATTTTACATACTGATAATCAAGTAAAGAGCTATTGGTTATGTATGGCAAAGAGAGGCTACTACACAGTAACCACTAGGTATGAGGGCTGCAGCCCAACTAACAGGGAGATGCTATAACCCATGCTAACAGGAAAATAACCGCTAAATTCACACTAAGCTATGTACTAACATTTTAGCAAAGGTTTTGCGCTGCCTGTCTGCGCCATGTCGAAAATTATTTTTGCACTGCAAGGGATGCAATAAATTTTGCAACAATTTATGCACTAGTTTTTTGCACGGAAATTAATGTTTTTTCAATTGTGTCTTTAAAGCCGCACAAAAGGTCGCAACTTACCGCTAGTGTTTTCACAATGTATTAACAGTGGCAAAGGGGTTAATACATTGTCACGGAAACAAGTACAGGTAGGTTGCAAATGCAAAATTTATTGCATCTCCCCCTAAGTTCTCTAAATCAGCATTTGTGTTCTTGCAATAGACCTAATTTAACAAAACATATGCTGCAAGCTCAGATGCTGATCCAAAAGTATGGTTCACTAAGAAACCCTTGCTGTTTTCATGTCCTAGACACAACCTTATATTGATTGGTCCAAAATTCAAAAGCCAATTGTATTTAAGATTTATTTTAGACCAATTAGACTTTAGGGGTGTGGTTAAGTAACACTATAAAATAGCAAGAGTGCCTTTTGGAGCTTAGTTTTATTCAGCAGCCAAACAAGCAGGACATGCCAATGTACTGTATTTTGGTATGAAATCAGCAAGGTTATGGTTGCTGACCTTTATATCCTGGCTGGGCTGCTAATGTACAACATGTTCAATTCAGAATCCTTAGTTATGAGACATCTCTCTGTTCAAAATGAAATATTGGTTGAGCGGTACATGCAAAATAGATGTGCGATTTTGATATTCTAAGCCAAAGTCTTCAAATCTGAGTAACGTTACTGTGGAGATAATTGAATTTTTGCATTTTTCCACAAACAGCAGAGGACAGGTGACCTCACTTGGGATAACCATGCCTGCTTATAATGATTATAGAAATAAGATCTACCAAGAATTAACCAGGCGAACACAAAGTGTTGGGTGAATAAATTGGCCACAGCTTTATTGACACATTTTGATAACGTGTTCAAACATTGCCAGATCTTAAAGTGTACATCCTTGCCACATGATCCAATGACCACCCCCAGCCGTAGTCAAAGCTAAATGCCATGCATCTGGGTCCCCAGAGGGCATGTAACGGCTCAACACCATAACCTTTGCAAGGATGACACCGCCCCCGCTGTGACTCCAACAAAACTTTTCAAACTAAATAACTACCTAACTGAATAACTTAACTTTAGGGAGGGAGGGGAACTAACTGCTCTTCCCAGCAAACCGGTCACTGAAAATTTGGTGGATTCGGGACAGGCGAAGAAACCTTAAATGTTTCTGGCAGAGTGATCTTTGGACGAGGTACAGGGAGAAGTGCTACTCCATGATAATGTAACCAAGTCCCGATACCCCTCCTTAATAACAGTTGGAGATAATAATTTTGGTTTGGATACCATGACATATCGTCGTTAAAAGTACACCCATATGATTATGCGTATGGCCTGCTCTACATGTGATTCTAAAATGCACTGGTAATTCAAGAGTGTGTTACGAGTGAATTATCGGATGGTGGTTACATACTAAATGTAGTACTGATCTGGACTCTGATGATAACTGCAATGTCATATGAACCACGTATGTACAAGTCCAAGTGAGTGGTAAGGATACCGTACAGACCATCGTATGTCCATGGCCCCTTAGCCTCAATTGTTTTATGTATATAGAGATATGTATAATTATACAAATATATTGAGATTTGTGTGTATAGGGGAAGTAATAAATGATATGCTTTTTAATGTATAATTGCATTCAAGAGTGTCCACAGCAAATAAAGGTAGTTTGAAAGAGATATACTTTTGCCTTTTTCATCCATGGGTATTTAGTGTGTGCCTTTTTTTATAGGAACTGGCCAGACCATATCCACTCTTTGGAAGTGGTTGGCAGCATTTTCATTAGTATACGTTTTTTCCTAGAGGCACCCTCCTATTTGGAGTAATTTCTAACCTTATGGGTAATAGTAGGGAGGAGCACTACACCACATAGTATTGTTGTCTTCCCAGCAATTAGACAAAATGAAGCCGACCCCGGCCGCATGGCTGCCTTATATAGTGGCCGTGACGTCAGCCGTGACGTCATGATCCCGAGTCTCACGGGATCCGGCGCGGCCAATCCCCGCTCGTGTATGACAAGCGGACCCGCGAGATAACCGGCCCAGCCTAACTTCAACTCCCAGCATGCATGGAGGGACCACCCCCGCCCGAGGTCAGTCACCCCGCCCCTTAACACATGCAGGCTACCAGACGGTGGGAGTTGTAATGTGAAAGCATTAAGTGGTTAAATGCTTTCAGTTTTAATCAATACAGCAAATTGATTATGAATGCCCCTCAATAATTATATAATCTACCAAATTATTATATATCTCATTTTCTAACAGTATAAGCAGGTTATACAACAGAGATATACAACTAAAAGTACACAGATAAGTGAAAACTACAGTTCCTAGCATTGTCTGCCTTCTGCTGTTTGTAGAGGAATGCTGGAATTTGTAGTTTTCACACATCTGGAGATCTACTGTTTGCCTATCCCTGATATAAAAAGAAGCATGCTGACAAAATCAGAATCACTGTCCCCAGAGCTCTGTATTGCCAGAAAAGTAAGGTGGATAGCTCACTATACAAAAAGTCAATGATTTTTGCATATTAATTAACTTATTAACTCTTCAGTTGCCTCTATTCCATTGGCATTATGAACGTATAAATGAAAATATCTCAAAAACACTGCAAAATATTTAATTGACATATTTTGCAAAAGTCATCAGGAAAGCATTTGATGTGCATTTGCTTCAACTTGTGTCAAGCCTTTCATTCTCCTTTAAAGCAATAAACCTTTTTATGTGCTATACTTAAATGGGATGAGGGAAATAATTATGCTGAATATATTTTTAAATTGATATGCCAATTTAGAGATAATAAAAGAAATTTCATAACAGTATATAGAGTATTACAATTCAGTCTTTTCCTTTTGATTTAAAAAATAGTTTAATTATTTTTCTCAACTAGCATCATCTCTGCCAAGTTCATTTTCATATATCTAGTGCCCTGCCCTACCTAAAAAAAAATGCTTCAATGTGGTGTTTTACCCAAAAAAACAATAACCTTGGGTTTTCAATAAATATATATATATTATAATATATATATATATATATATATATATATATATATATGTATATATATCCTTAGTATATAAATATATTTATATCTCCAAAGGAGATTGCATTGAGTTTTTAGGAGCTACCAATGTGGTGTATCTGTTGTATTCAATTAGATCAACCGGACTTGAAGTTTAGTTCTTGAAAACGTTTCGCTAGTCATCCGACTGGCTTTCTCAATTCAGAATGACTTACACAAGAATCTTTGGCAATTATGTACCCTGGAAAACCCCAATTAGCATATCACAGCCAGGTGTTAAGGGCGTGATTGGATAGTGGCTAAGAGGTGTTATAGGAACGTCCAGAGTAAGGTGTCAAAACAGCATTGTACATGGCAGACAGATGGTGTCGAACCCCCCCACCTCTATTTAGGCTTGGTTTCTTTATTTTCACATAAATGGCCTCCTTAACACCTCTCTTGAACCAGTCACGTTCCTTTGCCAATATGTTAACATTACAATCTTCAAAGGTATGTCCTTTATCCTTAAGATGCAGGTACACGGCTGAGTCCTGACCCGAGGAATTGGCTCTTCTGTGCTGGGCCATACGTTGATGCAGTTGTTGTTTGGTCTCCCCCACATACAAATCAGAGTGCTCTTCATTGCATTGCACTGCGTATATGATGTCGCTTTTCTTTTTTTTCTGATTGGCTAGAACAATTTGAATTGGCAGCCATTATTAATGGTTCGGAGGAAGGTGTTCGCTTGCAAGTCCTCAGCCTTTTGCGTAGTGGTAAAGCCAGCAGGATATACAAGGATTTACTGTAATACTGAAATAAAAAGCAGTTATCAGTTATAAAAATTGCTCTGAAGCAACTTTTTTGAATTAGATCTGTATAAGAATATATAAAGGATCAATCCATTTCTTTAGGTAAACTGGGAATGTGAAATGTTGTTTATACGTAGATTATTAGGGCAATGCAATTATAATAAAAATGATGCGTGAGATACCTTATGTTATAACACATGAGGTACCATCACCACTTGCCGTAAACACTAATAAGTATTAACCTAGCATGTTTAGTTTCAACCACACAGTGTAGCAAGGATTGCCTGGGTCTACTCTCAGACCTGCAGGATTATCCTATTTGGTCATGTCTGCAAGTTGAATGAATGGCTCTATACCATTATGCTGTATTGCATGTTCTTATGCCAGTGGTTCTAGACACATGCATTAGCTATGGGATATGTAGGAGAAACTTTGTCTCTGCCCATTTCTCTAGGAAAACTGGGAGTGAGGAATCATAACTTATTTCTGTTTTTATAGCATGAGGCTGTGAAGTACCTTCTGTTTAAATAAGGCTTTTTTCATTTCATGCTTTGTGAATGTCTTTTTCCTCTTTTAAACCCAACTGTTTATTGCAGTTATAAAATCAATCATGATTTTTAAAAAAATAATAATTTTAGGTGGGGACAGTCTGGGTCTTCTTTTAGAAGATTGACCACCTTATGGTGCTTGTGCTTCATGCTTATTGAGAATGAAATCACTGAGATATCTTCACCCAAACTAGCTCCTAGGCATTTATAGCGTGCATACATTAGTGAACATTTCTCATGATATTTCTAGGAAAAGTAAGTAAAACTTGCAAAGACCAGATATACCAATCTGATAAATCTGATAGACTCTTATCCAAAACAACAAGTTTTTGTTTAGGGGATGTGACATTTATAGAACCTGGATTTCCTATGATGTCTTTATTAACTGTTTATTTTTAATTTCTTTTTAACTTCTTGCCTTTGTATTTTTTATTGTGCAAAAGCCAGCAATTTTATAGGGCATGTAAAGATTTTATATCCACTTATTCTACACATAGATAATAATACCCACTGTGCACCAAGTATATAGACAATCTTGGCCTGCTTAAAATAATACCACACAAATAATTAAATGTTTCCAGGTTTTAATTGAAAACACCATGTAAACATTCACAGTTCAGGTAAAAAAAAATATTTGAACCCCTAGACTAATGACATCTCCAGGAACTAATTGAGTGAGGTGTCAGCCAACTGGAGTCCAATCAATGAGATGAGATTGGAGGTGTTGATTACCGCTGCCCTGTACTATAAAAAACAAACACCGTTTTTGGGTTTGCTTTTCCCAAGAAGCATTGCCGGATGTGAATGATGCCTCACACAAAAAAGCTCTCAGAAGAACTACGATTAAGAATTGTTGACTTGCATAAAGCTGGAAAGGGTTATAAAAGTATCTCAAGAAGCCTTGCTGTTCATCAGTCCATGTTAAGACAAATTGTCTATAGCCACTGCTGCTACTCTCCCTAGGAGTGGCTGTCCTATAAAGATGACTGTAAGAGCACAGCGGAGAATGCTCAATGAGGTGAAGAAGAATCCTAGAGTGTCAGCTAAAGACTTACAAAAGTGTCTGGGATCTGTTAGGAAATCTATGATATGTAAAACACTAAACAAGAATGGATTTCATGGAGGATACTAGGGAGGAAGACACTGCTTTCCAAAAAAACCTGCTGCACGTTTAAAGTTTGCAAAAGAGCCCCTGGATGTTCCACAGCAGTACTGGCAAAATATTCTGTGGACAGATGAAACCGAGTTGTTTGGAAGAAACACACAACACTATGTGTGGAGAAAAAGAGGCACAGCACACCAACAGCAAAACCTCATCCCAACTGTAAAGTATGGTCCTCAGGGCATCATAGTTTGGAGCAGCTTTGCTTCTTCAGTGCCTGGACGGATTGCTATGATCGAAGGAAAAATTAATCCCCAAGTTTACGAAGACATTTTGCAGGAGAACCTAAGGCCATCTGTCTACCAGCTGAAGCTCAGTAGATAAGTGTTGCAACAGGACAACAACCCAAAGCATAGAAGTCAATCAACAACACAATGGCTTAAACAGAAGAAAATACACCTTCTGGAGTGGCCCAGTCAGAGTCCTGACCTCAACCCGATTGAGATGCTGTAGCATGACCTCAAGAAAGCGATTTACAACAGACAACCCAAGATTACTGATAAACTGAAACAGTTCTATAAAGAAGAATTACTCCTGAACGTTGTGCACATCTGATCTGCAACTACAGGAAACGTTTGGTTGAAGCTATTGCTCCAAAGGAGGTTCAACATGTTATTAAATACATGGAAACATTTAATTATTTGTGTGGTATTAGTTGAAACAGGCCTTGATTGTCTAGATTGTCTATTGTGTGACTTAGATGAAGATCAGATCACATTGTATGACCAATTTGTGCAGAAATCCATATAATTCCAAAGGGTTAGCATACTTTTACTTGCAAATATATATACATATATCAGGAGAGATACAGGAAGTATTATGAAGTAATTGGAATATCCTACATGGGGATGTTAAACTCAGAAAACTGCTCCCTGAGAAACCCACTATTGGGTTTCAGTAGGGGTAAGAACCTCCGCGATCTTCTAGTTTGGATAGACCCAGTTAAAAGCTATATTCCATCCAATACCTGGCTCCCCAAAAAGAGAGGAGGAAGCTACAAGTGCTCTAACTGCACCTCCTGTAGATATATGATGGCAGAAACATCATTTCAACATCCACATATGGGAAAAGAAATACAAAATAAAACTGCTATTACTTGTTCAACCACTCATGTAATTTATATGGTTTTATGCTCATGCGTCATACATTGGTAAGAGTGATGTAGCTCTGCGACTACGCATCAATGGACACAGGTCCTCTGTTATTACTGCATTTCAAGATCAAAAAACTTGCAAATCTGTTGCCAAGCACTTTTTAGAGATAAGACATGGGGTGTTGTCTTTTAAATTCATGGCAATTGACCAAGTTCCATTACCTCGTAGGGGAGGCAATAGATCGAAACTACTTTTGAGACGAGAAACATATTGGATCAAGTACTTGGACACTATGGGGCATATTTATAAACGTTTGTTAACTTTTCGTGGCCGTTATTCACGCTACTTTTGCGCAAAAATCACGTTTTCCGCGATTTATTAATGGGCGGAATACGGCCGTGAAAAGTTAACAATTTGCTAACTTTTCGCGCCCATCGAAACAGTTACCGCCACTTCTACTTATAAAGCAGAGGTAACTGTTACGCATCGTTGAAAACGGCCGAGATCCCTCTGGAACGCTGGGGGTGATTGGTCAATTTTTTAATGCTTGGTTTACATGCTTTACATTAACCAATCAGATTTCGGAAAAAATCCGAAGGAGTCCTACGTGCAGGAAGTCAGTATTTTTTATGTATTTATGCACAGAGAAATCACTGCACAGATTAAGGTTAGTGAAATGAGAAAAAGGCTATACTGCATCACTGGTAGGGATGTGCAAGTGTTTGACCCAAACCTGGTTTGGGAGCATATTAGACAATATGCAGCAATAGGCGAATACTGCATCTTGCTAATAGTTTCTTAAAATTAAATGTAAGCAAATAATATTAACACACAAGGGGTTGAAGGTAAACTACACACCAATAGATCCTAAGTGATTTCCTACTATACGTTTGCAATGCATAACTGAGGTTGTGGAACAGTGGCATGACAGAGTTTTAAGTATATAGTGGTATAGCCTCATAAATGCTCCTTACCTTTGTGACACCATTGTGATGCAGTCTCCTCTGTGCTAACCCTCCCTCCTTCCCATGCCAGTGGATTGTTAAAGGGCATGTCCACCCCCAAATCTATAATCCCCCCCACTACTGGCCCCATTGTGTAGTGTAGTTTAATCCTTACCTCACATCCCAGCTCCATATGGTTCTCCTGTAGTCCCCCCCAAAGTCCCAAAAACTGCCCACCAGGAGAATCTCTGCCTCCTATCTGGCCTACGGGAGAAGTTTGTCATGCGTACTGCAGCCCTTTTCCCCCTCCCTCCCCCTCCCTCTCGATTAGGATTCCCTCCCCCTACCATAAAAACCTTTTACCTAACATTCCCCCTGTCCCGCCAGCCCCAACCGCTCTATTAGTATCATCAGAAAATGCCCAAAACATTACTTACCTTCCCTCTTTGCTCTGCCGCACTGAACTCCCAGCAGCTGCGTCCGTGATTGGCTGCCGCTCAGCCAATCACAGACGCGACTGCCGGTCCCACCCCTCTGCTTGCATTTTCTCACAAGCAGAGGGCCTGGCAGCGCGGCAGAGGAAAGAGGGAAGGTAAGTAAAGTTTGGGACATTTTCTGATGATACTAATAGAGCGGTTGGGGCTGGGGGGACAGGGGGAATGTTAGGTAAAACATTTTTTAGAAGGGTGGACATACCCTTTAATTACAGGTAAAGATCTTGTTTCTAATGGTTAAACTGTTATAGTACTAAATAGCAATGTTTTTATTTGTGGTTTGCTTGATAATGAAAACAAAAAAAACACAACCTGGGCCTTAAATGAACATAAAAATTCCATGACCTAGAATTGTATGAATTAGAATTGTATGTTCATAGTCCAAGCTCAAGGTTAAAATAATTGTATTTTAAGCCCAGTGGAGATGGTTTTCGTTTCTAAACAAAAAATATACCTAATGCAAAAAAAAAAAAATGCAACCCCTGTCCTGATTCATGCTACATTAAATCTCATCATTAATTAAAAAACATTTACTGCTAAGTAACTGAGCTCTTCTGAGAAATCTGCACGCGGATTAATTAGTCTCAATCTTTCAAGAATGGGAATGTTATTCTTTTCTTTTGTTGAATAGAGCAGGCTTTAAATTGTATCTTGGCCACTTTCCGTGCACATTGTTTTAGATTTTCTCATCAAACTTCCTGTTACCTTCATAGCTGAATTATATAAAAAAGAAACATGCATAATTACCATAAATAAGCAAGCATATTTCAGTATAACAATATAATAGGCTTTCAGTATAACAATATAATAGGCTTTTGCACAAATACTCAAAAATATCAGAAAGGCAATTTTATCGAACAAGAAAGGAGCCGGTATAAATAAACTAATATCATTTTCTAGGGTGGGTGGCATAAACATACCACATTGAATTATATCACCCATTTCCATCAAAAGGGCTTACTGAAGATGCAATTTCCTTCCTCACTACTTTGGTTAAAACAACGTTTTTGCACTAATTCTGATTAAAATGTGCTAGAGATTCGACCCAAACCCAGATTTACCAAAAAGAAACAGAATCATGAAGGGTAATGAAGCAAAAAGCTGCTATAAGCTCCCCAGAGTAAATGCAGCCAAGATGTTATATTGGACTTTAATACCAGTCATTAGCCAAAACCAAGTCCCAATCGGCAGTCCCGCCATTTATTCATTCTTTTTATTTTTACTTTTAACTTGAGGACTTAAGCAGCAAAGTAAGCTGTGTGCGCAATGGCTGGACAACTCTCCCACAGAACCATGTCTGACCACCCCTCTCTTACTTTCTCGAGAGTTATATAATCGAAAATGCTGCAAGTGGAGAGTTCCTTTAAAGGAGAATGAAACCCAAAATACAAAGCCAGCTCACAGATCCTATAATTGACACTTAGTAAAACCGTTTGTCTCTCACCTCTGAATTCAGAGGTATAGTGTACAATTTTAGTCTACTGACAATCTATGATGTTACTACTGCCAGGGAAACCTGATACAAACTTTTTAAAGCTGCCTTTTTATCTTTATGCGAAACGTGCAGCCGCAAACAAAAGTGAACGTGGCTTGTGGAGGTTGGTGTGGTGGGCTGACTAACACTGGCCGGTGAACTGGAAAGCTGACTTTACACAGGCTGTTAAACTGGAGGGCTGACTAAACACTGTTTACTGAGAGACAGCTGTTTATCTGTCTCTCTGTCTGTCTCTCTCTGCATCTTATTTTCACTATCTATCTGTGTCTTTTTATCTAACTATCCATTGATTAAATGTCCGAATTTGCTGAGGCACACTATGCCGGACAACATATCCACCAGTAATCTTCAATTTTCTTGGATACATTGACATGCACTGCGATGCGATTTTCATGTGTCAACGGATCTCAATTGTTGGTGCATGAGAAAATGCGTCAGTGTGGCCTAGCCCTTAAAATCACAAACTCTTCTGCTGTGTGCAGTTAGGGCTAAGCGTTGCTATGGTATAATTTGCTATTTAAGATTTCTTATATGAAATTTTTTAAAATATATTTTAAAAACAGAAATGCAAAATCGTAAAATTGATCATGGTTTAAACGGTAAAGAAAGTGGAAATTCTGATGTAAAAAACCGTATCTCTCTCTGATGTGACCAGATTAAAACACCTACACCCTGTATCCATTTTCAGTCCTTAAGTCCATTGTCTAATGTGTTGTGCAGGTGGCTGGCCATATCCATATAGTATAGTTGTATAGTATTTGAGGTTGAATAAAGACATACGTCCATCCAGTCCAACCCATCTAGCAATATCCTCATTTCCTGCCTAACTGTTGATCCAGAGGAAGGCAAAAAACCCCCACCAAATTTATGAAGGGGGAAAAAATTCCTTCCTGACTCCAAGTGGCAATCGGAAATTTCCCTGGATCAACTCTACTTTATGTATCAATACCAGTAACTTGCAACATTCCTTGTTTGCAGAAACTCATCCAGCTTTTTTTTGAAACTGACCAATGAACCTGCCATTACAACGTCCACTGGAAGACAGTTCCATAGCTTTACCGTTCTCACAGTGAAAAATCCTTTCCGAGCTTGAAGCCTAAACCTTCAAGTCTTAAGGCATGTCCTCGTGTCCTTTGACATGTTCTATTGGTGAACAATGCCCCAGATAGTTTATTGTATGGCCCGTTAATGTATTTATACACAGTAATCATATCCCCACGCAAGCGCCTTTTCTCCAGCGTACATAATTGTAACTTTTCCAGTCTCTCTTCATATTCAAGCTCCCCCAATCCCCTTATTAATTTAGTTGCCCTTCTCTGAACCCTTTCCATTTCAAAGATGTCCTTTTTGTACACAGGATTCCAAAATTGCACTGCATATTCCAAATGAGGCCTTACCAATGCTTTGTAAAGAGGGAGAATTACATTTTCCTCCCTTGAATCCATACCTCGCTTTATACAAGACAATACCATGCTGGCTCTGGCTGTTGCCGCCTGGCACTGCTTGCTACCTTTAAGTTTGTTATCCACCAAAACTCCAAGATCCCTTTCCAACAGGGATTCACTTAACACAGAGCCATTTATAGTATAAGTAGCACAAGTATT
This sequence comes from Hymenochirus boettgeri, assembly GCA_019447015.1. Classification (NCBI taxonomy): domain Eukaryota; kingdom Metazoa; phylum Chordata; class Amphibia; order Anura; family Pipidae; genus Hymenochirus; species Hymenochirus boettgeri. The sequence continues at coordinate 110,523,203 of CM033473.1, forward strand.
TTTAAGTCCAAAATGCATCACCTTACATTTATCAACATTGAATTTCATCTGCCACTTAGCAGCCCAATGTGATAATCTATCTAGATCCCCTTGCAACGATTGCACATCCTCTGAAGTTTTTAATGGTCGACAAAGTTTTGTGTCGTCAGCAAACACAGAAACCTTGCTGACAATACCCACTTCCAAATCATTAATAAATAGATTAAATAGAAGCGGCCCCAACACAGAATCCTGTGGCACCCCACTTAGCACTTTAGTCCATAATGATGAAACTCCATTAACAACTACTCTCTGCATCCTATTCCTTAACCAATTTTCTATCCATGTACAAATGTGACTCCCCAGACCAACAGACCTTAGCTTATTCATTAGTCGCCTATAGGGGACTGTATCAAAAGCCTTTGCAAAATCCAAGTAAACTACATCTACTGCTATACCAGAGTCTAAATTTCTACTTACTTCCTCATAAAAGCCAAGCAAGTTAGTTTGACAAGATCTATTCCTCCTAAATCCATGCTGGTTACTACTTATAATGTCAGTCCTTGAAACATACTCTAGAACATGTTCCCTTATTAAACTTTCCAGGATCTTCCCCACCACTGAAGTTAAACTTACAGGCCTGTAATTACCCGGCTGTGAACGACTACCCTTTTTGAATATTGGAATAACCTTAGCCTTTTTCCAATCCAGAGGCACACCACCGGACATGAGGGAATCAGCAAAAATAAGAAACAATGGCCTAGATAAAACTGAACTTAGCTCCTTAAGTACCCGAGGATGTATTTTATCCGGTCCAGGAGATTTATTAATATTAACCTTATTTAGTTCTTTCTGTACCATATCCTCGGTTAACCAAAGTGAACTTGAATCTTGTATACCTTTATTGCTACTATACTCTATGATATCTGTACTTGGATCTTCTATAGTGTATACAGAGGAAAAAAAATTATTCAAGACATTTGCTTTATCGCCATCCTCCGTAACTAACTTATCCCCATTAATTAATGGTGCCACATTCTCAGTCCTCATCTTCTTACTATTAAAATACTTAAAAAAATGTTTAGGCTTAGTGATGCTTTCTTCAGCTATCCTAACTTCATTATTAATTTTAGCTAGTTTGATTGCTTTCTTACACTCCTTGTTACAGTTTTTATACTCCCTAAAGGCCCTTTCCGTTTCCTCTGCCTTAAAGGTTTTAAATGCCTTTTTCTTCCTTACCATTTGCCTCTTTACATCAGAATTCAGCCACATGTTTATCCCAGTTGACATTCTGAAGAGCTGCTTTTAACCTGGGAAAATTTGCTTTCCTGAAATTAAATGTCTTTGTTAACCCAGCGCACTTTTCCTTTCGATAACAAAGTCCAAATGCCACTTTTTCATGGTCACTATTCCCTAAGCCTCCAGTTACCTTTATATCTATAATGCGCTCCACAATGTTAGATATTACCAGATTCAACAGAGCTCCTTTTCTAGTAGGAACCTCAACCACCTGTGAGAGAAAATTATACTGCAGCAAATTCAGGAACTCATCGCCTTTTCTGTGATGGCAGTTCCACCACACCAATCAATGTCAGGGTAATTGAAGTCCCCCCTAATGAGAACACTCCCCAAACTTGCAGCCCTTGCCAACTGCATATGAAGTTGACTCACCTCCTCTCTGCTAGCATTTGGCGGCTATAGCAGACACCAACAATGACATTACCCCCTTTCCTGTTGCCTAATTCCACCATATTGCCTCCACTTATCATCCATATCACCAGTTATCTCTTCTTTTATTTGGCTTCAATTCTTTTTTAACATAAACACATACTCCTCCCCCTTTCCTTTTTTTCTGCCTGCCTAAACAAGGCATATCCTTCTATATTTACAGCCCAGTCGTGGAGAACTGTTCAACCACGTTTCTGCTATACCTATTACATCATACTTCATTCAATGCCATCATTTCCAATCACCCATTGTCAGCCAGGCTTCTCGCATTTGCAAACATACATTTTAGATTAGATCCTGTAATTTATTCGTACACTTTGATACAATTCCTCCCTATCCCCTATGCTAGCCCCACCCCCCTTTCCACCCACCACTGGCCTATCTACCCTGCTTTCCTCCTGGACAATCTATCCCAGTGAGACTGCTAATACCCTCCCCCCCCCAAACCTGTTTAAAATCTCTCAACCCTCTAGCCATCTTCTCCCCTAAAACAGTGCACCACCATCAGTGAGGTGCAACCCATCCCTACTAAAGAGCCTGTAGCCGACAGCAAAGTCTGCCCAGTTCTCAATAAACCCAAACCCTTCTTCCTTACACCACTCTCTTAGCCACGCATTAATGCTCCTAAGCTCCCGCTGTCTCCCTGGCTTAGCACGTGGCTGCGGTAGTATTTCTGAAAACACTACCCTGGAGGTCCTTGCTTTTATCTTGGCCCCTAGTTCTCGGAATCATGTTTAAGGACCCTACCCCACCTCAACTTTGTCATTGGCACCAATGTGAACCAAGACCCGGGTCACACCCGGCCCCACCCAATAATCTGTCTACACGATCCACACATGCCGAACCCTAGCACCAGGCAGGCAACACACAGTCGGGGGTCTTGGCGGCAGATTACCATCTACCTTCCTTATAATGGAGTCCCCTACCACTACCACCTGCCTTGATTCCTGACCCTTCGTTCCTCCTCCTTGTATCAGAGATGGCAGTCCCCTGGGTGCTCAAGGGACTAGCCCCCTCCATACACGCTAATTCCGAGGTGTCCTCCTCCACTTCATTACCTAAGGCGGCAAATCTGTTGGGATGGACAATCTGGGAAGAAGCCCCCCTATCTTCCGTCTCCCACTTCCCCTAGAACCCTAACAAAACTACCTCCTTCCTCATCCTTTCGTCCCTCTTCCACCCACCTCTATACTGGCCCCAGCCAGTGCCTGCTGACCCCCCAGTTCTGCCAATCCCCACAATGCTGCAAGCTGCCCCTTAGACTCTCCACCTCAGCTTCCAAACGGGCAACCCACTCACACTGACACAGACATAGGTTCCCCGGAACCTCTGCCCAGGTTCCTATACATGTGGCAAATGCACATTGCATGGTACTGACAAAACTGTCCCTTCTAATAAACCACACAACACCAGTGACGCACAACCTTGTTAATTGCCCTTCTTGTTTCAATGTCCTCTTTTATATGTCCTTGAGAGCAAGGCCTTGAGAGAAAGGGCCACTTACAAGTTCATTACACTCACAGGAAACTTCCTTTTGTTAGGTCCAAACCACAGGCCCAACAACTGTGAATCCTATTTAACTAATAGGCCCCAACCCCCACACAATTAGTGCAAGAGCCCGAAAGAGAGGGAAAAAAAACAAACACTTATTAACCCTTTCACAGCCTTTGTGATTACAACAGGTACAATACTAGAATATAGAAGTCCAGCACACCCCTTTAACTGGAAGAAGAAAGATTGTCTGCTACTGCACACTTAGTCCTGCACACAGTTTTTAACAGTACAAACAATCCTATTTTCAAACTGTCAAACAATCCTTATTTTCAAACTTTCACACACACCATACAACCATCAAATATTAGTGTCCTTCTTTTTATATGTCTTTGAGAGCAAGGTCCTTAAGAGAAAGGGCCACTCACAAGTCGTTACACTCACAGGAAACTTCCTTTTGTTAGGTCCAAACCACAGGCCCAACAACTGTGAATCCTATTTAACTAATAGGCCCCAACCCACACCAATTAGTGCAAGAGCCAGAAGAGAGGGAAAAAAACAAACACTTATTAACCCTTTAACAGCCTGTTTGTGATTACAACAGGTACAATACTAGAATATAGAAGTCCAGCACACCCCTTTAACTGGAGAAGAAAGATTAGTCTGCTTACTGCACACTCAGTCCTGCACACAGTTTTTAACAGTACAAACAATCCTTTTATTTCAAACTGTCAAATAATCCTTATTTTCAAACTTTCACACACACCATACCATACCATATACCCGTCTGCTGAGCATTTCTCCAGGGACCTGAATTTCTTGCAGTAAACTTTTGGGATTAACTGGTACTTTGTAATAATTGCTCTTAGCCCGCTTCTCTACAAACTGCAGGTATGCCATTGGGTCAGTTTTTGTCAACAATTCCTGAAGATGTTGAGAGTCATTACTAGACACAGGCAGTCTAGCACTGGTATCCTCAGAGTGCTGAACAGTCCTTACAGTCCAGTATATTCCTGTTAGCTATCAACACAATAATTTGTATACAAAATAGTCCCTTGGGTTGTAGGCCCTTCCAGGGTCTCCTGTGCTTGGAACAAAATTCACAAATCAACTCCTCCTTCGATCTGCCATAAGTAATTACATTTCTTTTCAACAAAAAGTAACCTTTGCAGTTTATTTCCTAGCCAGCATGAGTGACAGAAAAAAAATTCTGGGGATTTGAACCTGTAAACTGCTGAATTTTGTCTTTCTACAAGTAGGGCATTCATCTAGTAGCTCACCAGTTCTAGAACACAGAAAATAGGTACACTTATAAATATAATTTTTTGGTGGAACAAAACGGAAGCAAATAAGGCAGTAAACTCAGCCAACTATTTAGTATTGTCCCTGGTAGGCTGTCTGCAATTCATGCCGGCTGGAAAATAAACTAATGGTGCATAAATACAACTTACCTGAATAGTATCTAAAATGTATGGGTGTTCTGGGGAGAAAAGTTTTTTTATTTAAGGTTTGAAATGTTTAGTTCTACTTTACAAATTTTTGCCTATAAATATAAAATATATCCCATCAAAAAAACAATGGGTTTTCAGTTCTCTCTGTACGGTTATTATGTAAGAAAAAATCCACTTTTCAGGTTCGTGCCTTTCTCCTTACTTATTTATATATTATTTCAATTGGTAATCATACTGATTCCAGGATTACATCATATTATCACCAATATAACGGAGGTGGGGGGTACGGTTTTAAGGACTTCCAGTAGACAAAATAGACCTAACACTGCCAATTTGTACTATTTCATGTTCCTGAAATTTTAGAGGAAATAGATCTGTGTATAGTACTCATTTTTAAATGACCATTTTTCGGGCAGGTTAATCACAGTTCTCAGGTGCTTGTAGAGTTTACGCACACTGGCATCTTCTTATGTAATTTATGCTAAAAACTGTGATTTCTTCTGCAACTGAACTTCAGTTATTATCACGAAGATTGCACTTCTGTTTTAGTCTTTGAATGTATCTTTATTGTTTTTTCTATTGTGAAAATGTTTCATCTAAAAACTGAAATAACCTTTTTGCTTTAGATTGTTTTATTAGTAAACAAACATGCTACTTTATTTTGATTTGTAATTCTTGAAACAACTGCATCTTGAAATATGTATTTTCATTCATAGATAAAAAATAAATGACTTGTGGTGCAATATACCATAAAACCAATCTTCTTTTTAACACTCTGTGTTTATCTAATTTAAATGCTTGGGGATGTAGTTTCACCTTAGAAATAAAAGATTTGATGTGCATTTATTGTTTCTATAATTAGGCAAAATGTTGAAGACACTGAACATATATAATTAAATGAGCCTTTCCTTGGGTATTCAATTTCCTCATAACACTTCAAAGATCACAAGGGAGTTCATTTTATTTCTGAATTATATATCTTGCTGTGGTTTAAAGAGCAAAATTGCTATTAAATGCAATATTACAATATGATTTCTGCAAACCAAACATCTAGAAAGCTTATATCAGCTTGATTACTTTGAAACAGCTTCTTGCAGCCTCTCAGTAGGTAAATGAGTAATTAGTATAATCAAAGCAATAAATCAAATAAATTCTATGTTCAAGAACTAAGCTGTAATTTAAACTTTTGCCGCTATCAGATGCAGAAATAACATTGCTGGCATGCATTAAAAATGATTGGTATCATTTATCTATAAAAATCTATAATGTTACTACATCAAGGTTATTAAAAGGACACATTTCATAAAAACAACCCCCTCTGTTCTGCAAAGCACTGCAGCAATGGAATGGTTGCTCTTATCTTAGTACAAGCATGCAGATGGAAGCTTTCACTGACAATCTAAAATTCAGCAACTCTTGCTGTGACTCAATCTGCCAAGCTTATACAAGGTGACCCAAGGGAAAGCTTTGTCTCTGTTTAAATATAAACTACTGTAAGTAATGCAGATGAGGAATAAAATAAAAATATAAATAAACTGCAGCAATGGCATTTCCTTAACAATACTGTTTAGTGGAATTGACAAAATAATTTCAGAAAAGGTATTATATTCTAGATAACTTAAAATATGTCAAACAAAATATATTTAATCAAGCAGAAGTAAATATTTATAATGAGCTGTCAAGTTAATGTTTACAATTTACATTATTTGTTTGCTATTGTTACTAGTTTTCAATGTGTATAAAACATTAGAAAACATTCTACTACACAGATATAGATAATTATAAATGGACATGTATATAGTGTACATATAACAATTTGGTGAAATGAAAAAGCTCTTACATAAAACCTTTTAGGCATATATTTTTATGAACTTGTTCTTTGCAGTCCTTATGCTTACATTTTGCACTAAAGTTAAAAATAAATAAACTATTTGAATTCTTAAATAACAGCTATATTGAATTTTTTTTTGCCTCATCTTAATCTATAAACTCTATAAAAATAAAATATAAATATATTTTGTGAAGTGAAGTCAACCAACTGTCACCATTCCAGCAGTAACTGAACACAGCAGAAGAGGATATTGTAATAAGACACTGACAGCTGAAATGTAAGATGCTTTAGGCTAATTATGTAAAGAATTAGAGGACACATCAATAAAAAATGGTGATAGCTGGGGAAAAATAGTTTTTAGTAATTAAAAAAAACCAAAACAGTATAGATGCCCCTTTTCCCCCTATTTAGTTCCTTTCTGATCACAATTTGTCAGTTAAGCATTTATATGTTCATTTTTCATTACACATCATCAGAACTATTGTGATTTTTTTTCCAACATGAACGTTTTTTTTTAAACTCCTTAACCTTTCGGTCTTCAATCAATACATTGAAGGAATAGTTCACTAAGTAATTAGGATGGGAAAATGCTGCTTTTTATCCTTAAAAGTGCATTTGCACTGAACTTTCCCTTTAATCTTTTTTTTTTTTGCAATCTGCATCATATAGGGGTAAGCTGGCAAAGGGTAACAAAGTTATAGTAGGCTTACTGCAGTTTGCCACCATTGTTAAGAAGCCAGTCAGGCTTTGCCCCACTGGACATACCCCTCACCACATTGTCTTCTCTCCCTCATAGTATACATCATGTAAGGGAAATTAAAAGGGTAATGCTTCATAGGAACAGCACCATTGAGTTAGAGAAGGCCCCCTGCAGTTTGCGATAATTGCTGAGGCAGGCTTGCCCCCACTTTGCATCATATAGGGGAAAGTTGACAGAAGGTTAAAGCTTTATAGCTGCAGAACCATTGTGTAAGAGTAGGATCATTGCAGTTTGCTAACATTGTTAAGAAGCCAGGCAGGCTTGGCCCCTCTGGGCATACCCCACACCACATTGGCTTCTTTTCCCCACAATTTGCATATTATAGGGAAAGTGGGCAAAGGGGTAAATCTTTATAGCAGCAGAACAATTGAGTAAGAGTAGGCCCACTTCAGTTTGCCACCATTGTTAAGGAGCCAGGCAGGCTTGAACCCACCACATTGGCTTTTATAACAGGGGTTTGGAACTGCTTAAAATAAATGGTCATTAGGGAATTTTGGGCATGTGGCTGAATCTTTCATCCAGCCACGTCTAGTCCATTTTTAATAGAGAGCTAAAATTATAATAATTTCTCCAAATAAAATTTTTCATAATAAAATATGATTTAGCTTATTTTTCACAGTCATATTCACAGTTGAGTTTTATATGACAAACTGTAGTATGTTATTATATTTTAAGATATTATACTGTATAACATCATCTTACTAACATTACTGTATTACCAATTGTTGTACCATAATATGTATAAATCAAGTAACTGTCATATTTAAGCTAACCCATTTTTAAGTAAAACTTAAATATAATCAATAAGTGAGAGTATAATCACTTAATATGTATGAACTTTATATAAAACTTGTCAATTTTATAAAGATAATGGTAATGCAATATTATTTTGTTTTTCAATATATATTATATAGTGGATAATGCACCCCCTACTGTAAATTTTAAGGATATTAGAAGTCACAGAGGAGTTCCGCCCAGGCAGATCAACGAACGACCCCGACCAAATGCCTACATACGGACGATTCTCGCCCGAGACAGTCTTTTGACGCTTGTAGCGATCGGCCGTCAGGGGTCATTGATCGCTCACAAATTGAGCATGTGTAAGAACCTTAAGACAGAAGCCCGTCTGTAACGGATCCCCCTTTCCCTCATAATGTTAGTGATGAGAGAGAATTGTTTTCTTTGTAAAACAGTGGAAGGATCAAGGTCTGTACACGATTGTATTTTCTCATATTTTAGTAATATAGATTCCTTGAATCATAAAGCTTGCGTAAGTTTTTCTTTAATTTAAAAAAAGTGCAGTCTGAGAATGAAATCCCTCGGTACATTGAGGGGAGTGCTTTTTGGTTCAATTTTTTGCATTCTATGAATTACCAATCAATCTCTGTAGCTTCAGAGAGCAAAACTTTGAATAGTTCTATTGTGTATTCCATTAAATGATCATTAGTAATACATTCATCAATACTTCTAATTTTTAAGATGTCCCGGCGACTTCTGTATTTCAAGCCGTTTTTTATTTTGTGTCACTCAGATCATTGTGGGAATCTACCTGGTCATTATATGATCCTACATACTCTTTATATTTGTCACATATTCCACATGTCATATCCGTTCACATGTCAGATCTTTCAGTAAATCCCCCATTAACATTGTGATATCTGCCATTAATGCTCTGCTTTGCGATATTACCATATCATTTAATATTGCAATAGTGACTCGTTCATCTCGGTGAACAAAGTTAAAACAGGAGAAAGTATGTGTTACCTTGAATAGAAGTTGATTCTGTATGTTTATTTATTGTTATGTCCTGAAATTCCTTTCCACGTGCACTTACATTAATGTTGAGATGACAAAGTCACTGTTTTTTAAAATTACATTTGATACAGTAATACTGAAAAAGATCTTGTGTTGGAATGAGCGAGGCCTTGGGAACCTGGACACGTGTAGCAGAGACACCGCTGGCGCCATATTTGTTTTCCGTGTGGACGTGATCTTCTGGAGCAAAGTATGCTTTTAGAGTTACCTCTTTTGCTCATTGTAACTGTAACATCTACATGTTTAATTAATACTGTTTCTTTAAGGCATAGAGGCAAGCTGGGAAAAGGGGCAGTATCAGGAAGTAAGCTAGGGAATAGCATGGGATAAGAAAGTGTGATGTACCTGTTGCTCTGTGTGAATAAATCAAGTTCCCTCTACATTCCAAGTGTTTTCTTGCTCTTGAACAATATAACAAGGGAGACATAACAGTAACCTCCTTGGGTTCTGTAATTATTAAAAGCAGGATTCCCACTGGTACGGTTGTTGGAAACACTACCACAAAGTTTGGAAGAGCAGGAGCTCAGGTTGATGATGTGCCAAGCCCTCAGAACCATTTTAATTTTGATTACAGATGATAAGAGACAAAACTGGTTGAATATCAAATTAAATCTGTTTGAAAAATATGAAAGAGGGACTATGAGAACCCACCCTAAATTTACAGTTCTTTAAATAAATTATTTAAATAAATATTTAAAGTTCAACTCATCTGACCATAAAATTAGTAAAAATAAAGAAGAGTAAAAACAGTTGAATTCAGAACATATCGGATATTTAGTGGGTTTTATTTGTCAAATAGATTAAGGTAGGATTTTAAACTTTAAGTCATCTTTTTATTTCTTTTTTTTCACTTATCTTCTAGCATGGAGTTCCATGGACAACCACATCCGGAAATCTGCATGTATTTATGAAAGAATGACCATGTTATGTATCTGAAGGTGATTAGATTCCAATAATATATAGTTTGTAGGGGCATTTCCAAGTTTGCGGGGTGGTTTTGCTTTTCTAAATGGAAGGTGTTTAAAGTATAGAGCACGTTGCTTAGGTGCTATTTGAAGTTAGGTGGTGGTCATGTTCTTTGTGTACACCCAGGCATATTGCATACCATTTCATTTAGGAGAGGTTAGGCTTTCACATTTGTGTTGGCTTCAAACTTTTTGCAACTGTTTTTGGGTGAAATTCACCTTATCTTATTTTTGGGAAAAAAGGGAAAAAATCCCAATGTGATGAACACCTTTGTCTGAGTATCTACGTTTTAATCAAAACTAACCCTAATCAAAAACTTGGGGGTATGTAGTCTCTAAAAAGGTCTCACATGTGTGAGTATTTTAGTGAATTTCAAAGTTATCTTATAATAGCCCCCAGAAGCGCTTATACATAACATTTTAGAAAGTTTTAGTTCCAAGGAATCTCCTGGACAGGAAAAGAGGAGTTCGATATATTACTAGTATTATTGTACTCAGTACAACCAGAACGTTTAGAAACAATAGGATTTGTGTGCACAACCTTAAAAAAACAATATACAATATTCCCTATTTACAGGTAGGTTTCCTATTGTAAAAATTTTTTAAACTGATTAAATGAAAATCCTGAAAATTCCTCTGGCACTGAAAGAGTTAAAACAGGGTAACGAGGAAGATTGTTGCTTGTGAAGGTTCTCATTGAATACAACAGATACAGGAAGATTGTTGTTTGGCTAGAATTAGATTAAGAGATGTAGAGAGGGATGTAGAAATTAACATATGTGTATATGTATAGAGGAGAAGTTCTTAGAAGATCATTCTCATAAATATGCTCTTACCATATTACCTTACATATTTGAAATACAGACTGCAAACATTTTGTAGTTAAACCAGTGTTTTTAGTGGTGCTTTCCTGGGTTCAGTGCTTTTTATTTTATTTATAAATTACCTTAAAATAGACAATGCAAGTATAATCTCTGCTTTTGGTACCCTTCAATTTAGTTTCCAGCCAGCATGAGTGGCACAAAGAACACTAAGTGCTCACCCCTGGGTACACTTTGTAGGTCAAGTTATACTTACCCAAAGTTTCCTTTGTTCCTAATGAAATGGAGGGTTGACAAACACCAGCTAATAAACTGGAGGGCTGACAACACTGGCTAATGAACTGAAGGGCTGACAATACTGGCTAATGAACTGGAGGGATGATGATACTGGCTAATGAACTGAAAGGCTGACTTACACAGGCTAGGGATCTGAAGGACTAACAACACTGCCTAATGTTCTAAAGGGCTGACAACGCTGGCTAATGAGCTGGAGGGCTGATAACATTAGCTAATGAATTGGGGGACTGACTAACACTGCTAATAAACTGGAGGACTGATTAATGCTGCTAATGAACTGGAGGGCTGACTGGTAAACAATCTGAACTATGAGGAGGGGTTTCCTGTTCGGTAAATTTGGGATGGATGGCAGACACATGGTATGTGTGAATGAAGGAAGATGTCCTTCTTTGTTAGATTGGTGATTTGGGGTTTTACATGTATTTATGCATGTATGAAACTGGCTCTCCATAATTAGATAAAGGGATCTGGGTCCGTCTCGGACCCAGATCTGACTCAGAACCCCTTGGTTCCAAAATCCAAATGTTCCATCTGAAACTGGATGGATCATTTGGATTTTGGGACTTCTGAGCCTATTTCCTATAATTACCGAACGTTCGAGGATTATCAAAAATAGCCTTGAAAGTTCGATAATCCTCAAAAATATGATCGGAAACCTGAAATTAGTTTCCAATCGTATTTTTGATGATTATCAAACATTCCAGGCTATAACAGGACATTGTGCAGGATTTCAGGTTAGACTTATATATTTCAGATTTCAAACTATTACCGTTTAGGGTTTTTTGGGGGGAAATTTATCTGTATGTAAGTTTTCATTTTGGGGCTGGACTTGCCCTTTAAACATATGTCTTTATTCAGCCCCCAATACTATGTTACTAAAATACTAAAATGCTCCTTTTATCTATATCCCTAGATACAGTCCAAAAATGATTTATTGTTTTAAAAACATATTGTAATATTATTTTGAATTCTGGGTGTTCTCTGCATAGCCTTGAAATATATATATATTTTTTGCTATTGCACATTTATTTGTTTATTATATTACTCATATAAATATTGCAAATGTCATGTACTAAACTCTTACTCATTTTATATAACAGCACATTATGCAGCTCTATTTATCAAATTAAAGCTAGGGATGCTATAGCAATAGCTAGCTTTAAACAACATATGTCAAGAATGTGAAAAGTGTATTTTCTTTACTAGAAAATAGTTTTTCTATTCCTGGTCTGTGCCATTTCTTACATGTTTCATTAAATATAAATGGTTATTAATTTTTCATATAGATGCCTAGAATATACATGTATAATACACCAAATGAAAAATGAATGCATTAAGAGCTCTAGAGTAAAGCAATTGAATTTATGTATAAAATATTATTCACTTTGCTTAATCATTATTTCTAAACTAATCTGAAGGTTTATGAATACATAAATTATGAGAGATGATCCATCATGTTATTAAGTAATTAACACTGGAAAGTGGCCAGCTATATTATTTGTGACTATATAAATGGGCATCTATTTAGAGACAATTCTTAAGCTTTTTAACTGGCTTTTGGATAGTCTATTGTAGATTTAAAATGTTTTAAAACCGGTCCCTATACTGTTTAAATGGAATTTAGCAATGTGTGAAAATATGTCATATTGTATATAAAATAGCTAAATACAAGTGATGCTAAATTGAGGTATATACGATATACAGTATTTCCACAGGATTTAAGAAAGTCATAGTAACAGACATATTAACAACACTAACAGGGCTAAAATGAGCACAAATACCTTGCGCCAGTTGTGGGTGTCTTTAAGGGGTTTAAACTTGCGCTAACCTAGTCAGTTGTTCTTAGCGTGAGTTTAACCCCTTATTTACTGCAATGCCCAGTAGTAGATGAGCCAGAATGTCTCAGAAGTACATGTATCAGAAATACAACCATTGACAAGCTATTGCCAATTAAAATCAAATTATAAAATGTGTGTTGTATTGAGATAATAAAAAGATGAATAAGACAGGGATAACGGATGCTTTTGCTTGAATCCTACCATGAAGTTAGAAATTTAGTAAAAAATTATCAATGCACATCCCTGGGCCCAATACAATACCATACTATCTGCACACTGGCATACATTATAAAAAAAGTGGTTTTAGTATACATTTCTGTGATCACATGAATGAAAGGCCTTCCAACCAAGTCAATTTAACCCCAGTCTGGAAGGTGATAACTTCTAACCTTTTTTTAACTTAAATTCTGATTAGCAAACTTTTGCATTCCTCATACTTGCGCACTGGATCAATATAGAAGGCTTTCTCACTTCCCCCCAGCCCATTGGCTTTTTAAAATAAGGGAAGAGGCCGTCCATCCAGTGCTTTATGTTAAAGGCATATGACCTCCAACTAAAGGGCTGTGTTGGGGGTGCTATTACCACATGAAAGCTTCTACTATAGAAAAATTACTATAACTTATAGTGGAAGTGATACTGATCTGACCAAAACATTATAATGTTTGGTCAGATCAGTAGCACTCCCACTATATGTTATAGAAATTTTTCCAAAGACGTGCTCCCATGGACCCCCCCCCTCCCTCTTTGTGCTAATCGTAATTTAAAAAAGGTTAGAAGTTAGGACCTTCCAGACTGGGGTTACATTGACGTGGTTGGAAGACTTTTTATTAATGTGAACACAGTAATGTATATTAAAACTTCTTTGTTTATAATGTATGCCAGTGTGCATGTAATGGTATTGTATGGGGCCCAGGAATGTGCATTTATTATATTTTCTTTGTTTGTATACATTTTTGACCAGATCAGTAGCACTTCCATTTTGTAATTGTAATTTAGTCTAACAAGTGCTTCCACAGCCCTTCTGTTGTATAGACTTTTACTTATAAATGTATATCCAATTTACTGTATATCTACACACATTAGAGAAAGTTAAAAACGCTGTGTAATACATACTAAAACATTGCAAGAAGACAATTATGTCTGTCCTTTGTCAGTTACCTACTTCTGCTCTGGACTTTTATGGTATTACACTGAGGCTACAGTGTTTGGAAGTCTTGGAACCCTAGCACTATCCAGCCTAATGGGACATCCTGTTTGGTTCTATCCAATATTGGGTCTGCTTATTATTGTTCTCTCTTTTGTAACTAGCATTTTTAATATTATGTTGCCCTGGCCACATAATATATATATTATATTATATAACAAAGAACAACCCTTGCATTAAGGGGGAATTGGTCTCAGTATAAAGATAAAGGAGAACTAAATTAAATTTGCTTCAATCCTAAGCATTTCTCCCCACAACACCCATACATTGTAATACATGTATTACCTTCTGAGCCTTTTGAGCTAGTGCACCTATAGGGCTCCACCCCCTGATCCTACTATTCACTGTTACAATGCACATATTTTCTAATAGTTTCCACGCAAATATTGAAGTCCCTGATAATTCTTTAAAAACTTGCTTAACCTGCAGTTTATTTTTCCACTTGAATTACAGACAACCTACCAGGAACGATAAATAATAGTCAGTGAATTTTGCTACATTTTTTATTTTTTTGCATCCATTCTGTCCCTAGCAAAAGGTAAAGGGGCTCATTTACCAAGTGCTGTTGCACTATTTTCCGGGGTTAAAGAAAAATATTGAATGCAAAAGACACAACACACTTCTTTATCTTCATAAACATGCCAATACTGAGATATATTAGCTACAACAAAAATATTTAAAGTTGTAATAGTACTTACTGAACTGCTACTCCTATTTTAAATAAACAAAAAGAAAGGTCTTAGCCCACCCTCCTGTACAGTATGTGGAAACCGCTGTATGTCTTTTAGCCAATTAAAATGTTAGGAAACTTTAAGGTCTATTAGGTTTTAACATACCACCCAATTATGCCCTGTCTTTAAAACACATGGTAGTTTTAACCAATAATAAAAAAAAAAAGTACTTTGTGCTAGTAGACCTAATAGGGACGAGCCCAGCACCAGTGGATGTGCAGCCTGTAGGAAAAGTGATAGAGGAGGAGCTGGAAGAAGGGAACTTTACTACAAATTTATGTGTCTGTCTGTCTCTCTATCTATCTCTGTGCCTATCTTCTGCCTGTTGTCTATCTGTCTATTTCTGTCCATATTAGAGATGGACAAAATATGACTGGAAACTACTTTTGAGTTTCCAATCATATTTTCGAGGGTTACTGAACGTTCAAGGTTATTTTAGAGGGTTACCGAAAATAACCTTGAACGGTCGGTAATCCTCCAAAAGTGGTTTGAATTCCCAGTTTCTATGTATGTCTGTCCCTATGTCTCTATCAATCTACGTCCATCCCTATCTGTCTATCCAGCCATAACCCTCTGTCTATCTTCCCCTATCTCTATCTAGTTGTCTATCCCTTTCTGACCGTCAGTCTATCTATCTGTCCCAACCAATCAGATCTTATTTAACATTTGAAAGCTAACATCTTATTGGTTGGGGCAAAATTAGCACCATTTTTACCAATAAGAATTTTACCGCTGTAATAAAATCAACAAGTGCTTCAACAAAGTATTAGTTTAGGGGATGTGGCACTAATAAAACCAAGATTTCAAAGGATTTCTTTTTTAACGGTTTCTCATTTCTTTTTAAATTCTTGTAATTGTTTCTTTTTTTATTGTACAAAACCCTAACAAGTTAAAGGGTGTGTAGAGGCACACTTTTGCTAGTGTATATATAGTATATATAAAAACTCTGAAATGTATTAGTTTTATTATTTTATTATTGAAATGATTTAATTTATATCATGACAGCAGCAAATAAATACAGAATAACCTTCATTTTTTCACCACAGTCTAATCAAACCAAGAGAGCTGATAACTAAAATACAGAGTTTATGTCAAATGTAAAATACAGAGGTTATGGGTTGATTGATATTTCCTTCTAATAAATCAAGCTGATACCCTTGAATGTGTAGTCCTTGACACCTAACATTATGCTTTCAACATATAAATTTGAAATACAGTTTAACTTTAGTATCTAATAGTTATTCACTATAAGTATAAAAATGCACCAGATAAAAATTTTTTAGTATAGTATAGTATTTGAGGTTGTATAAAGACATACCTCCATCCAGTCCAACCCATCTAGCAATATCCTCATTTCCTGCCTAACTGTTGATCCAGAGGAAGGCAAAAAACCCCCACCAAATTTATAAAGAGGGAAAAATTCCTTTTTGACTCTAAGTGGCAATCAGAAATTTCCCTGGATCAACCCTACTTTATGTATCAATTATCAATATCAAAACATCCTATAAATCATTAATCATTAGCCCTTAATTGATAGCACAAGCAAAAGGCTGGCCAGCTAAATTCAACTTAGTCGATTTAAAACAAATATTCAAAAAAAATGCCCATATGACACATTAAAAGGCACCATTAGTAAAATAACAAATTTTATTTGTATCAAATTGTTAGCCACCTCCTATATAATCTTAAATCCTTAATCGTGGAAGCTTTGAGGTGCAATGTATCAGTGATCAGTCACAAAGAACCTTAATTGGAAGGTTAAGATGTTAATGTGAATGAAAACGTATTTATCTTTCCAAAAGAACTCAGTAGGCATACATTAGTAGATGTAGCAATAAGTGTTGACTTGAATCAAGTAGGGAGGAACTTATATAGAAAATATCATCTGCATATAAACAGAATTCGTCTTTATAAATCAGCCATATTTTAGCTTTCTGACAGAACCATCTGAAAGAGCAATATTCATTCAGGATTCAATTTATTGAGATTTTTGATCCAGGAGATTTCTCTTTTGGTATGTATTTGTCACCTCTATTGTCACGAACATGAGTGGCATTTAAACTCCCATAGGTAATGTTATGGACCTAATTAGGTCCTGGAATTATCTGTTCCCTTCCAAATTAGTTATCAATTGATATAACAGTCTAGACTGGGAAGAAACTATAAAGAACACACTGACACGAGCTGTTCAGTAGGTAAAAAATGTTCCTTCTGATTTTATTGTTAGTTCAACGGGCTATAAGGTTGGGTGGGGGTTGATTGGCACAATTAGTCTGGCAAGGGTCATTATATTTGCTGATTTGGCTATTGTAGCTTCTTCTCCAGAGTCGTCTGTGAAGCATCATACATCACAAATATTTGTCCTTGTGGGGAGAATCCTCTTGTACATTCATCTAGCAGAGCTAAGCGTATGTTATCTATGTTTATCAGTTGAGTAGGAAACAAGAGCTAGCTAGCATATAATAATATTGAATCATCAAGGTTAGAAGAAAAAACAACTAAAATATAGTAATGAGACAGTAAAATAACATTTTCCTGTAATTAAAACTAAAGCTTAAAGCGATAGTGTATGGGATATATGTCTCCTTAACAGTCCCCCCCCTAAAATGTTTATTTTGCTGTCCCTACCTAACAAGGTTTATCAGATTTGCCCCAGAGGGAGTCCACCCTAGAGGTGGGTGTGGCTTTCAGCTTGGCCTGGGGAGACCCGCGCAAGGCCAGGACCAACCCTTCCAACTCCAATACCCTACTATCTCCTGTAGAGAATTGTAAGCGGAAAGCTCTGTAGGTTGCATGGGAGTGTAAGGAACTCAGGAATAAAATCAGGTTTGTATTCATATCTTCAAACATTGGGACGGATACATTTGCAGCTTGTTTTGCTAGCTTCTTAATATATGGAATAAACAACAAACTAAGAAAGAGACCAATATTAAAACTATCAATACAGTCACTCCTATCTGGGCCAAGGTTTTCTGCCACCCAGTCATCCATCCAAAATATTGGTCCCATGGGCTATTTATTTCCAGAGTTCTTCTTTAATTTCGATTGACAAATCTTCAAGTTTCTTAATAGCAAGAGTGACTTTACCATTTGGGCCGGTGTTATCAGGGATATAAGTGCAACAAGTGCTGAGTCTGGTACATTTTACAAACTCCTCCTTTTTCAGCAAGCATCATATCTAAGGCGATCCTGTTTTGGAAACTCATTTGTGCAGTTGGCCCTAACTGATCAGCCAAACCCTGGAGTGCATCTTTAGTATAGTTAACAAATCGCTGCTGATTATAGTAAATGTAATTAATCCAATCAACATTTTTATTCACGGTGATTATTGGAAAAAGACTCAAACCCTGCTTTAACCTGATCACGGGCTTTAAATTCATCGGGTACCCCCCTAGGAACTCCAATGCATCAATATATATGTGTGGATCAAGACTTCCACCTGGAGTCAGTCTCTTTTCGGCGCATAGGGGGTTTCAAAGGGTCACACTTGATGGATGTGAGGGATGATATGAAGGGGCATAATCCTTACTTAGGCACATTCACCATTCCGGAAGTGGGGAGATGGGACCTGATTTTCATGTCTCCCAAATCCAGTAAATGTCACCAAGTGTTGTACTTGATTCTGCAGAGGGCTTTTAGAGCCTCTTTATATGTTTCACAATATCCTGTAGTGAATTGCCCATGGCTTTGCCAGATGATGGTAGGTATATAACAGGTATAATTTCCGGGATATATGGTTATACCTTCAGTTTTGGCGAGGAGTTTGTTTAAGAATTGGGTAAGTGGTTTTCCACGTCTCACAAATTGTCTGGTTGGTGGAAACATTACTGAACAGGCTAAGGAAACATTGCTCAATTTGGGGTGGGAGATTAAGTGGAACAGTGCCTAAGTGGGGGCGTGCTCCTCCACAAACGAAACAGTTGGATTTATTATGTTGGACGGCACTATATTTCATCCATTCCAGCCAAACATTGGCATCACTAAATCCAGTTTCGATAGATATTGTCTCTTCAAAGTGATTTGCTATAGCCCTCATATTGTTTGGTACAATAAGATCGTAGGTTTTGTCTCCTTTTGTTCAGATCCTTAGATTCTGCTGAATTATACATATCTTTTAGGAAGAATCTACCATTATATACAGAAGCAGTCTTACCAAAAGCCCATGCCGCTAATATATATGTACCTGCATCTGGGAGGTGGGATTCACAAGGGTAAGGGTTAGTTTCATATTTGAACCAGGTCTATCGCTCTTTCTTAGACAAGCCTGTTTTTAGGAGGGCCATTCTTTTAAGCAAGGGAACACCATTCTTATCTACTTAAGGCGAGCAGATCGGGCTGATATCCCAATCTGATCCCGTTTCCACCCTACAGCCCCCCAATAAGCACAGTTGTTGCTTTCCCAAATTCATCAGTTACACAGATGTATAGTGAGCTAATGCTGGTTGCCATTAAAAAAGGTTACATGTCTCACAAGATCGGGGCATCTAGCAATCATACAGAAATCAAACATAAACACAGCAGTATCGGTGTTTGAAGAATTAACCAACGAATGTTGTTAGACCTTCATTCTGAGTTACGGCAAACCTGTAAAGCTCTCCCTGAGGAGATAATGAAAAGTATATAGACCAATCATTTTCTCCAGCCGAGGGGTAGATTTCTTGCAATGTGAAGCGTGGATCCAAGATGGTCTTCCTTCCAGCTTCACTGAAGTGGGAGTGGTGAGGAGAACCTGAATGGGCCGTCAAACCTAGGTTCAAGGGAGTGCTTTCTTACAAATTTCTTGACAGCACCCAAATCGCCTGGGAGGAGTGAATGAGCACCTGTTACAAACTCAGGATCTGGAAGAGAAGAGAGCACTTGACCATGCACTTTAGTTATTCACGTTAGTTGGCAAACAAAATCAGTAATACACCAGACGATAATTGTAATTGCTGGGGGGAAATAACCCCTAACCTAGGGGCTGATCCAAATAGATCTCAAGGGATAACTTGTGCTCCCCCCTGGTGTGTATCTGACACTGACGACTAGAGCAAGGCAGCTATCAGGCCATCCCATCCCAGAATCATGAGCCATTTTTAATATGCGTGTCTTTAGAGTACCATTCATTCTTTCACCTTCCCCTACTACTTGAGGATGAAGGGGTGGATGGTCACTCCTAAAGCGGTGCATCATTTCTTTAGTGACAGGTTAAATTTTCCTCTCACATCTTCTGGCAATTGATCTGCTGTATGGCCCTCTGCGAAGCGTGATCCTCACAAATAGAGTGATGTCTGGGTTGTCCAGTGGAGACGAACTGACTGTGGGAAGGTGTGCTGTTTCTTGCTGCCACTGGTCCTTATCCTGTTCTCCATGGTGATAAGTTCCATCATGTGGTACCCCCCCCCCTCAGGAATTGGCAGAAGTGTAGAGGGATTAAGTATGGAACAACGTTGAAGCGTGAGATTGTCATCGAGATTTGATAGAATGGCAAAAAAAACCAAATGAATCGGAGGAAACAAAAACTTAAACTGAAATAATAACATTCTCAGGGAAAAGTATGAATAGGACAGAAGGAAGAAACAAAAGAAACGAGAAAAGAGTAGCAACTTATACACATATATAACATAACATTCCCTTAACAACATGAAAAGAACTCACAATTTCTCACCCAAACAACCAAAACTAAGGAGATAATAATCCACAAATTTTAATGTAAAGTCAGCTCACCATTCCATTTATAACTATCTACTGCCAAATTCTACCAAAACCAACTACATTAAATCATACCTGGAAACAATGAACTAACAGCTTAACCTTACATCAAACACTGGTACGGGTTAAGAAAGATTAAGCTAAATAAACAAACACGGTAACGGACTAAATTCTAAACAGATCTGGAATTGAAGCTCTATATACACTAACACAACACCATAACAGCTCTAATTGGTAGAAATCAATCGGACTGGGGAGAATCTACAACCTATATTAAATATTAATTACTTGGTATTAATTTAACTGTATCTTATAACACAGTAAATAAAGGAATAACTATGGGTAAGACTGAAATATTTAACTTCTAAGACCATGATGGATTTAAAATAACCTCTACTCTGTGAGGTATCAGATAGTTCATATCATATCTATTCTTAGCATTATAACATTATTAGATGTTAATTAAAACATTCTCCGGGTCCATATAATAAAGTGTGGGCTCAGTCCTCAGCCACCTCACCATCCATTACAGACGCAGAGATGCATTCTCTGAACAGTGATTGCCAATGACTTAGAGAGAAAAAAAAATAAGTGACTATTCAAGGTGTCTCTGTGATATTGTGATAAAACGCCACCATGATTTTACAATTTTCTCTTACAATACAAATGAAAGATTTATCATAATTCACAAGCTCAGAGCAGGGGCAGAGGTAATTTTATTCAATTATTTAAACATCCTTTGTCATTTTTGATGTCCATAGAATGATGTTTGGACAGTCTTTAATGGTGCATTTTGGAGCATATGGTCCCATTGGGAGCTGGCTGGGTTCATTGTTTGGTAAAGTTCATGAAGCCGACCAATTCAGCTTTATCACAGGGTGTTTGAAACGCAAAAAAAAAATGTCTTTATCTCTCTGGCGGGCTGACCATATTTCACCCTTGATATTATACAACCAAGATATTGAACTGAGCTTTGCAATATTGTATTTTCTGGAAACTTTTTGATGCAGCACAATTGAGGAGAGAGAAACATTTTACATACCCTCCATGCTCTGGATACACAATACCACATTACATATTTGACAATACATATTTCACATAATCCTAGAACCATGTGGCTGACACCCATTATTATTTTAAACACTTCACAGAGAGCCATAGAGTCTGTCCTGGCAAGTCCACCAAGTCTCTATCAAACAGTGACACATAAATTGGGACTTTTCAAAAAATGAATACAAAAAGACTGAGCCGTAGCCCAGCCGACATGCAGAAAAAAGGCATATCTCAAAATCAACAACTGTATTACTTGGTATCGGCAGAATGCTAATAAGGGCCCAAATATCCAAAACTAAAAACTATAAATAAAAAAATATTCTTATTATAGCTATCATATACATATAAAAATCTTTATAATACTACTACAAATTCAAACCTTCATACTATTAATTATTCCTGTTAAAAAGGGGGTTAGGGGCATAAAAAATAATATCCGTACATCACTTTTACTTCCAACAAGTTATGCCACTAAAGAAAATTAGATACACAATTACTTACTAAACCTGTATTTGTCATTTTAATGGGGTAATCTGGTAATAATTCAAAGGAAAATAAGACAATACAATTGGCCATTGTCCCTATTATGGACACATATTTTATATCTCTGCAAGTACTGCAAGTACCCAATAAATCTCTACAAAAGACTTGCAATTAGCCGAGGGACCATTAATATAAGGAAGCTTTGATAGAGAAGCACTCAGTCCCTGTATCATTAATAAAAATTAAACAGCTTACACCTCGTATATGAAGAACACAAATGGATTACACATTCTGTCCATGAGCTGTAACCACAGCGAGGGAATCACTTGTGGGAAAATCCATCACAACTGCCATCATAGGGGATATCTATCTGTGATTGATTTCATATCCTACTTAGCTAGATAATATAACGGGCACTAGTCCTCACTAATGATCTAATTTATAACAAATAACATATCTACTAATTAAACTCCCTTTAAAAACCAACAGAAACTCTACCAGATCCTTGCCCTTCACTTCTAATCTTCACTTTCTCAAAACCTCTGTAATATATAAAAAAAACTTCCGTAGACATTCCTACCTCATTCGACTATCCACCTTCCTCCTGATAACTTTCCTCTTCCATTAACACCTTCTTGAACCTTCTTACACAATCTGAACACTTTTATTCTTAAACTGATGCAAAACATAAGATCACTATGCATTTATATAATTTCCACTTAACTAGTTAAATCATGACATTTACTTTCATTTCCAGTGAACCAAAACAAAAAGAGAGGAGGAGGAAGCGGGAGGGGGAAGTGGGTGTCAGACACTGCGAAAATGATTTAGACACAGAACTTTACCTTACATTTATAATAGAAAACATTCTAAGTGAAACCAGCATTAACTAATTTAACTTTACTTATTAATATAATCAGATTTTAAATAAAATTCACTAAGAGAGCTCACAATAAGAATATACATCTTTTTCCAACCCAATATATTATCAAACCATGGATTGCCATAATCGTCCCACCAATACGGATCACCTAATCCTCCAGGAAAATTCTTCGGAACTTCTGTACCAGTCTTGTAATCGTATTTTCCCACATTGGAAACCTGTAACTTAGAATTAAAACCTTTAATATACTTTAAATGACTTATCATGTTTGGGTCAGACACCTTTACTGTGAAACTTTCCATCCTGTAAGCAGAAAGTTAACAATAAGCGCAAAGCAAGCAAGCTCAGCAAATTACAAATTGACAGACAAAACTGTTAACACTAAAACACACACAAGACATACAAAGCTAAGGTCTCTTATGTTCCGTATAATGCTAGCTAGCAAAACATATCTCTTCAGAAGTTCGAACTTCTAATGAACTGGACCACACTGTCCGTCTATACTGGTTAATTGGTTGAGCAATTCTAGCATAATTCTTTATATGTTCTTTCCCCACCCTCCCCGCAATAATTTCAAATACAGTGACACCCCTCAAGGTCCTTCCTCCTTCGTCTTACTTTTATTCTGACCTATTTTAGCTGTTTATAATTAAATCTGAAGGCTAAACCTTTGGCGGGGGTCTACAATCACAGAAAATGGGCTCTTGGAATTTTAAACCAATACAATCTGATTCCATCACTGAAAATGGGCAAATTGGGGAAACGCCCACAGTGCAGGCTTGTATCCCTGATATATGAGGGGTAGCCTTTTGAATGTCTACTTATTTTATAAGGACCTTGTGGACTATTCCAAACAGTAACCCACATACACAATCAGCACATGACATATCCTTTCTATGTCTGGTGGGAATATCTGAAACGTATTCTGTACCAAATAGAGACAAAAGGGTTCTAATCCATGAACCCAACAGTAGCACACATCACACCAGTTCTATCTACGCTCTTAAGGACCACGCAGAACTGACAGCCACGTAGATCAGTCAGGATAGTAGGATGATTGATCCCTAGTTTTGACACTTGGCACCTAAGAATGGATGGGGGTGGACTCAGCATTATCTACAGTCATCCAGTCTGTATCATCCTGTAGGCGGTATGTTGGCTGACCCCTAACTCATCTGTACGAGTTCTCTCACCCTCTTGGGTCGGTAGTCTCTGGGTGTTTTAAGTGTCATTCTCCCTAAGGTCCATTAGATGATTAATTGTCTTAGATATTTCACGCTCTAAATCTTTATCAGTAGGTTTTCTCAGGCCTAGCCCCCTACTGCACCCTGTGTACTGCTGTCACATTCTATAATCAGAATCATCCCCTAACACCATGATAGGATTTAGGTCTGGGGGGAACATCTGACCTGAAACTTGTCTGTCTGTAATTGTTTCATTATTTTCTTTTTGTCTATGGCTGTTGTTTTCTTAATGTCTTTTAGTTGGTCAGCTATGTCATTTATTTGGCGTGTTAAATTCTCTGTGGCCACCTGTTGCCGGTGGATGGAGTCATCCAATTTAGAAGGAGTGACCACTTCATCATCTCCTAATGGCTTAATAGTGGTTGGAGTATACAGTTGGCCGGTAGTGGTCAATACTGGGTATAAAGGAGTGACAACCTGATTGGATGATGGACAATCTTGAATAAAAGGGTTATTTGGGAGGGGCATGGTACTCAAACTGGATGAATTAAAATGGCTGCCACCATGAAGAAGGGTGTTGTCTGAATTAAAATGGCTGCCACCATTGGGGACAGGGGTATCCATAAGATGGCCGCCAGAGGTGGCTTCATGGGCGGTGGCTTCAACGTTAGATGTTTGTACTGGAGTAAGAACCCTCCTTGCACCCTCATATGGTGGTGGCTGAACACAGGGGAAAGGGGACTCTTTGTGATACAAATATGTGATCTTCCCAGTTTTACCAATCACTCTTTGTTCAGACCAGTTATGTTCATGTAATTCCCTTGAGACTTTAAACCATGATTCTGCAATCTCTAGGAGACCTTTGTCTCGTAAATCCACCCCCTTATCCCTTAAAAGTATACGCCACTGTTCTGGTTGTAATCTTGGAGCAGTTACTGACAGATTACATAGTTTGGCAAGTTTAACATACTTTTTTACGTATTTACTCCCCATTTTAGAGCGAATAAGTGTAAATGCAGTTTCCCCTTCACATTCATATGATTTAATACTATTTTGACCCATGGCAATGGCAGAAAATACGGGACAATGATTACGATATTAACTAAACAGAAATTAACAGGCAGTTACTTTGTATGGTTGGTGAATCACACTATGTAAAATCTCACACAGTTTATTTATTACGTTCAGTTTATTTATTACGTTCAGTGGAATATCTCAGGATATCCCACACTATCTGCCTGGAAAGCTTCACACACACATATCCTCCCCCCTCAGGAATGGTGGGAGTATCTGAAGCACGATTTAACTCTAAAAAAAAACAGAGAACCTGAGTATATGTAAACTCTGAATTACAATTGGTTCTATCTCGGCTAAACCCTGGGAAGGGTTACAAACAACTACAGAACATGAACCCAACAATACAACAGTAGCACACGTAGTTCTCTACTGCTCTTCAGGACCACGCAGAACTGACAGTCACGTAGATCAGTCAGTTAGGGAGCACTTTGTCCTCACGCACCGATAGCCCACGTAGATCAATCGGTCTAGGACCTTCCCTGTCCTGGATGTTTATGTGAATATTACCCACAAACCACCAAGCCCCCACCGACAGCACACGCAGATCAGTCGGTTAGGGAACACTATATTCACATACACATATCCTGTCTCTATTTAATGAGTTCTGCTCAACCAGACAAAACACAGACCACAAACACAGACCGGGCAACAGATAATCCTTCACAGGTTATGGGAATGCCACCAGGCAAGTAATTACCTGTCTTTGCTAACTGCTAACAGCCGATATAGACACCAGAGTCCAACAGTGTAACAGGATGACACAAGCAAGAAACTATTAACATAGGTCTTACCTGTGTCTCGGAAGTGATCAGTTTCCGTCTGTTCACTGCTGGCTCACTGGAGTCCTGGCATCGGCTGGGGTCAGTCAGAGCCTGATGGCCCACGTTGGGCGCCAATTGTTATGGACCTAATTAGGTCCTGGAATTATCTGTTCCCTTCCAAATTAGTTATCAATTGATATAACAGTCTAGACTGGGAAGAAACTATAAAGAACACACTGACACGAGCTGTTCAGTAGGTAAAAAATGTTCCTTCTGATTTTATTGTTAGTTACAACGGGCTATAAGGTTGGGGTGGGGGTTGATTGGCACAATTAGTCTGGCAAGGGTCATTATATTTGCTGATTTAGGCTATTGTAGCTTCTTCTCCAGGAGTCGTCTGTGAAGCATCATACATCACAAATATTTGTCCTTGTGGGGAGAATCCTCTTGTACATTCATCTAGCAGAGCTAAGCGTATGTTATCTATGTTTATCAGTTGAGTAGGAAAACAAGAGCTGAGCATATCATATAATATTGAATCATCAAGGTTAGAAGAATAAAACAACTAAAATATAGTAATGAGACAGTAAAATAACATTTTCCATGTAATTAAAACTAAAGCTTAAAGCGATAGATGTATGGGATATATGTCTCCTTAACAGTAATATCTATAATGGCAGCATTAATTTTCAATTTATCACACTTTATTAGCTGTGTCGATCAATATGGCAGCTCATATTCCAATTTACAGGCACTCACAGGGTTAAAAAGACTCTGGGTATAGCCAAGTTCTCTTCCCATTTGATCGCTAGAGTATGTGACTCAGCAGGTATCTGGTTCAAAAAGCAATAGGCAATTTCCGGTATGGGAGCCACATATATAGTCACAGGGGTCTTAGCTTGAAACAAAGCTAAAGAAACATATGTCAATTTCCCATAAATTCAAATTTTCATAATAATTCAAGGAAAGGAATTTTGCAATATTTTCCAAAATAATGTCAGCTGTTGCTGGAACCAAGGCCTTCTGTACATATATTTTATAGGTTGGTATCACAGGGGAAACTTGAGATATTTTACTTCTTGGTCATACAAACTCGTATATATATCACGTTTGGTATCTTTGCATTGTATAAAATTAGCAGATCACAAAACTGTTAATATTTTGTTTGGGGCATGTACGGTGCATGTAGTGCACATATAGAGGAAAATAGATCCCAAATTTCCCTCCAAAAAGCAGGAAACACACTCTCTAGGGACCAAACCATTCCCCGATTCAGGATGCACTCTTTTGTACTTTTAATAAAATCATTTAAAGGCTAATAGTCCTATTCATCCCAAAATGAACCTTGTTTTCGTAGTAACGTTACCATATAGGAATTACTGTTTACATATATACAGGGTTATTCAATAAAAGTTCTTATCGTTTAAAATGGTGCTAACTAATTTTGCCCCAACCAATCAGATGTTCGCTTTCAAATGTTAAATAAGATCTTTTAACATTAGCACCATTTTAAACGATAAGAACTTTTATTGAATAACCCTGATAGATCTGTGTATAGAGTGATAGGTGTGGAAATATTTTGCTTACAGGATCTTTAGAAGTTAGGGGGGTGTATAATCTCTTGTGTTTTAATTAGTGATATAGTTTTTGAAATGCGGTGGAATATAAAGATATATTTTAGTGTGTGCTGTATTTATGTTCACTGCCCTTCCGTCTCCTTTCAGTTTTATTCAACTTTTCGGTTATTTGGAGTGCATTTTTCGACAACTGAAAGGTGAATAGGGGGTTGTGGCATCTATGTCTTGGACTTGCTACGTGGCGAATAACTGCAAATTTAAAGGAGAACTAAACTTAATTTCTTAAAACGTGAAAGCTTTTCTCCAATATACTCAAGTATAAGCCAAAGTTTTTGGTTTTTAAAATGGGCCCCAAAAACCAACCTTGACTTATACTCGAGTCAATTTCAATAGTTATGTGGTGTCCCAGATATGTAGAATAGGATGTGCACTCCTTATAACCTGTGCCACATCAGGTAAGTATCATAAGTCATATACCATTTGCAGGGAGGCACACTCACTTAATAAATACTCATTTATTAAGTGCCGAAAAAAAAGCCAAGTGCACAACGTTTCAGGGGGTTCAACCCCCTGAGGAAGGACTCAAATAGTATTCAGTAGTGGTTCACCAGTCTAAACACATGTTTTAGAAACACACAGCCTAAGTTTCTACATGTACCAATATTTGTGTGGTATCTCTTGGGATAGGAACTTTTAGCAAGACATAGTACTCAAGGTTGAAGGTTTAATTACCCAGACCTAGTATTGATTTTTACTGAAATGTTTCTTTTTTGTGTGAAAAGCAAATTAATATATTATTTTTAGCAACAGGAACATTTAAATAAATTTAGATAGCATTAAAAAGCTGCATTTCATTTTTTGTTCTGTGTCAGGGAGAGGGAGGATCTCTGTGCTGTTATATAATTGGTTGTTAACATCTAGGAAGCAAGTCTGTAGCTATCTTTATTTTCATCTGTTGAGAACTATAGAGCATGTGAAGTGTTCTGCATACATTTAGCTGGGGTTCATCTACGTGGATTATGGTTACTGACTCCTAGTACCTACAGGTTAATTTCGTAAATCACCCAGCAGCCACATCAAAGAGAGAGGTGAGACACACCTTGTTGAATGTTTGCGAACATGCTCTGTGTATTGGGATGAAGAATAGTCTGAAGAATTTAGTTCCTCCTTTAAATGATGAAAGATCACGACCAGTTTGTAGGCGGTGCTTGGCTACCAGTTTCACCATTTTGTTGTCCCCATGTACTGTAGAAATTTCCAATCTGTGTCCCTCAATTCCAAAGTCAAAGAGGTCAGTGACTGTTTGATCCCTCAATTAATAATAATGGTATTATAGTAGTTCATAATACAGTGAAAAGGTGGGAAATTCAAAAAGCCAAATCTAACTTTTTCAGGCTAAAAAAGAATGTAAACCAAACAGTAACAGCTATTAACAGCACCGATTCTTCAAGAGCCGCAGCCAGACAAAATGGGGTCAAAGTCACACTAACTGATTCAATATTAGTGAAAAGTGGGTCCAGCTTCAAAATCTAGTACTGTACATTCAAAGAAAGTGAAAATCAATTCTAAGGACTATGGATTTAGCTATAACAAATGAAGGTCACATCACCACTGCTTCTGTCCTGCAGCCTGACCAATAGGAAGAAAAGCTGCCCTATTGGTGGTCAGGCCCAGGCCAAATGGGGCGTGGGGTGGATTGAGATGGCTAAATTAAGTAAAGTATTGAAGGTGTGACAGATTAAATATAATCTGGATTATTGGATTATACAGGAAAAACTAGGAGACAAATACCTAGCACCTGGTAGTACCTGGGTCCTTTAATTGGGAGAGAATGGGTGAGAAAGGGATTGTTGTATTTTAAAGGGCCTGTTCACCCCCAAAACTAAAATTTAACCCACCAATGGCCCCACTATGTAGTGTATAAAAATCCTTACCTTACATCTCTGCTCCAAATGGTTCTTTTGCTGTGCCTGTTCAAAGTCCTAGAAAGTGTAGTGTAGGAGCCTGTCAGTGAGTCATCCTGTCCCTGTGATTTTTTTACCTCAACAAGGTAGCTGACATGCGCAGCGGAGCCCCCCTCCTGCCCAAGCTGACATTTTTAAATGATACCCTAGCATTAAACCATGTCTCTGTAGTGTAGGGCACCCTATCCCACCTCCAACAGCCAGGTTCGATTGTCACAAAGAATATCAAAACGATACTTATAATCCTTCATTTCCCTGGTGTTCAGTAAAGTTGGCAGCCGCGTCCATGATTGATCAGCCAATCACAGACGTGGCTGCTGGTCCGGCCCCCTGCTTGCAGATTCAGCAAGCAGAGGGCCCAGATTTGAGCTTCAGGGGAGCGAAAGATTGTAAGTATCATTTTGATATTCTTTGTGACAATCGAACCTGGCGGTTGGGGATGGGGATAGGGGGCCTTACACTACAGCAAAAAAAATTTTTATGGGTGGAAATACCCTTTAAAGGTAAGATATTGGACAATCTGAAAGACTAATTCTAAATTAAAATACTATCCAAATCACCTGGGAGTTGGATGTATATAACAAAATGTAACAAATATGCACCCTATGTTGTGCTGAAAGATCTTTTACATACTGTAAGTTTTTAAATAAAACACGCTAAATGATATTTCACATTTAACCCAAAGGGGTCATGGTTTGTAATCTATCTATACACCAATTTTCACATTGTAGCAAGTCACAAAGTTACCACCTCTTTGGAAGTATTGATATTGATGTGTGTGGCACAGAAAAATCTGACCATGCCTACAACATTGTTTTTAATCTGTCACAGCATCCCATATCCTTACAGATTGCATTCCATATGAATACCCTTTAATATTACCCCTTTAATAGTTACACTTATAGAAACAACATAGTACAGAGCTGCAGAGGGAGGATAATGATAATTGAATGAATCTTTCACATCTGAAAGTGAATGCAACTTTCACTATCTAAAAAGTGAATGAAACCATCACTATCTGAAGGTGAAAAAAATTCTGAGCAAATCAATCTGGCTCCACTATACTACTATAGGATTAAGTTAGACTGAATCCTCATGATTGACAGCTCTATCCTCCTATCAGAGCAACAACAGGATAAAATGAAAAGTAAAGCACTACACCAAAGACAATCCGTGACATTTGGAAGGTATGCATTTAACTTAGGCGATTACTCGATTCACCAGCAGATGGCAGCACGCTGATTAATTAACTGAAAATGTCTAGAAAAAAGGGGTATGGGGGAATTTGTAAAAATTGTAAAGTAGCTTTTGTTTTTTTCCAGCTCCTGAAATGTATGTATACCAATTCTTATGAAAATTGTCCTAGCTGTTCGGAAGATTTTCTGGAACATACATATACGTAAATACATAAATACAACCATACATACTTTACATTTGTATAGATAGATATTTAGGTATAAGCACATCTGACTGGATTGCTGCAGAAAAATAGCATGAACTAAAAAAAGCGCTAATGCCTTGTTTGTGGACAAACTTATTTTCTCAAACTGGAAGTATTTGAACATTTCACCCTTGAACATTGCATCCTGGGACCTATACATTGGTTATAAAGAGACTATATGAAAGTTTTTTGTATATATGGTTGACATTTATAATGTAACAGATTGACTATTACACAGATGGTAACATTATCTCTTCCTCCCCTTCACGTAAGGGTCATTTATTTGGCTATACTTGAGTACAGTGACATCTCTTGATACTTTGTGCAATAAAGTAATACACAGAATGACATCATGCTCTCATGTCTAGGAAGGGACTTTCTCCTGCCCCTTTCGCTCTTTTATAATAGTCCAGCAAGATAGTAATAGCTGAATGAGTTGAGAAGATTCTCTTACAGGCATCGAAATAAGGCTCCTGTGCTCTCTCTTTCCAAACCTATGACTGGTAGATATATGCATAGGCTGAATGACATTTGTTACTTATCCTGTGATTATGCTTAAATATATTTATGTGATAAGTGATATGTTACATCAGATACCCTAGCAGAAATTTTTTAACATTTACATCCCTGTGCAATCTAAAACGCAAGAGGGATGCTTTTCCATCCATGCCTTTTTGCTAAGTTCAAAAGCAGTTCTGTTGAACCCATTGAACTCCCAAAATTAAATTTTTAACCGTATTGAATTACATTTTTTCACATTTTTTAAGAGAAAGTTTTGGATTTTTGATTTTCTAACATTTAATATTTAGGTTTGTTTTAAAATCAGGACTCATCATGAGTTATGACTAAGCAATTAAATAAGAGAGATTGCTTTTTTCAAAGGGGATACAATACACAAATGCTGGATAAGGCAATACAATTGGCTCAAGAATTAAGAGCATTAAAGGTTCTCCAACCAAACAAACACAACATTTTACATTGGCATTTGTACAATCAGTGCACCTCCAAAATGCTAGCTAGACCCATTCCCACATAAAAATATGCCCAATGTATATGTTTCTTGACTTTGCTTTGCCAATGCTAAATTTGAAATTTATAACTGCAGCATAGCAAGCAGCCTCTTTAAAAATCAGAGGCACAGCTAGAGTGGGGAGCATTGACCCAGGGAATTCATGTTATAGCGAAAGAGAAACTGCTTAGGTTTTGTTGTTACCACTGCTTGAGTCAAATTCGATTTTATTTTAGCTGGAGGAGTTTGAAGGGGAGTGTGTGTGTAGGTGGATTTCTTTAGTTATAGTCAGGGGCCTAACTACCAGGGGTGCAGTGTGAGCAATCGCAAGGGGGGGGCTATCTTATTTTTTCAATGCCTTCTCCCAGAAAACCACTGTTAAAAGGGCCCCCAAAATAGTTCTGTGGGGGGTTGAGGGTGGGGAGGGCAGTGCTTTCTTCATAGGGATGTCAGTAACACAGAGAGCACATTAGATAATTGCAGGGTTGGGTGTTAGTTGCTGGCACAGAAAGAGCACAGAGCAATATATAATGCTTTTTCCTTTTCATGATCTTAATTCTGAATTGATTAGCCAGACATAGAAACAAGTTTTGCTTTTATAAAATGGATAGTTTCTACATGTAGTGTGCTGAAGCAATAGGCTGGGAGTGAATGGTTGACAGTTCTTTACTGATTAGCTGTGCTCCGCCCTCTTTAAAAAGTAAACGTCCCAGAGCTAATAAACAAGAGATAGGAAAGTCAAAGGAGGGACAAAAAAAAAAAGAAAAGAAAAAAAGATTTAAGATTTATTTCTGTGGAATTAGTTGATTAGTTGATATTTGTCCTTTAAACAGTATTTGTATATACGCAGTTATTTTTTTAATGAATGTTAATTTTAATGCTTATGTTTAAATTTTACAAAAATCATTAAAATAAAGTGTTTAAAGTAAATATATACATAACTGAAATATTTAGCACTTCTTAGTCAATAACAATATAGACAATATGTTGGTAAATGTTGTTTAGATCACCCCATACCCTGTTCATATTTATACACAATGTGAAAATTTTATTTATTGATATTCACATCCATTACAGATCATAATAAAAAAAAAAAAACTTGTTGATCTTATATCCTATTTTCAACTAATCTAAACTTGCTACTTTCATGCTAATAAAGGAAAACAGTAGCTTTCATTTTATTGCAAATGTAGCAGTGTGCTTTACTTTTCTAAAAACATTCAGGACATTTCAGCATTTTTTACACTTAAAAAAAGCAACATTCTCATCTGTTACCGATCTTAACTAGAGATGACTTTAACAATTCTGATTTGTTCTACCATGTTTAGCAAAACCAAAATTGTGACCACAAAATGTACTACTTAATGATAGACAAAATGATGCAAATAACATGCTTTATATCAAGGGCAGGTGGATCATAACATATTTAACCCATACAGCCCAATGTAGCAAAGTAGATATTGAACACAAGAATAAGGTGAATATTAAAGATCTCCTCGCACTCCTGGTTCTGTAGCTCTTTGGGTGGTGCTAGGTCCTCAAAACTGCTGTTATGATCCACCTGCCCTTGATATAAAGCATAAAGTTTATACTCACCAAGTGAGTGTGGTCTTCGCTTCACATTATTTATGATTCTATTCCATCTCCTTAATTCTTTTTTTGCAAGTTTCTTCGTCTGTCACATTTCTTCTAACTCTCATAAACTGGCCCTGCGGAATACCTATAATTAAATGTTTTGGATGAAAACTTGTTGCTAAAAGCATATTGTTTCTATCTGTGGGTTTCACGTATAGGTCAGTTTTGAGGCTAGAATTTTCTTAACACACCATAACATCTAAGAACGATAACTTCTGTTTGTCAGATTGCACAGTGAATTTGAGATGTTTATGCCAAGTATTAATCTCACGAGAAAATGTGTCTAATTCTATCTCTGTGCAGATATCGTCCACAAATCTGATATATTCCAGAATTTTTAAACCATACTTTGCATTACTTATTATGTGTTCTTTTTAGAATTTTGATACATATATGTTTGCATATGATGCCGTGTAAATTGCGCCCATACTGGTGCCACATAGTTGTAAATAAAAAGTATTATTAAACCTAAAATAATTTCTAGTTAAGGCAATTGTCAGTATGTCCAAGATGAAGTAAACCAATGCTGTCGGATGATTTTGTGCTAGTAGTGATTCTTTTATTGTCTTTATTCCATCTTGTGTTCACAATAGAACACTTACAGCCAGCAATAAAAACAGCAAGTGAAACAGCAGATAAAGTTGAAGAAGACATCAAGAGATCAATAGCCAGTAAGGAATTTGAATCCTTTCAAATAGAACTACAAACCAAGCTTGAGGACTTCAAGAACGAATTGCTCCAGTTCAAGTTGAAAAAGTTTAAAAGAGATACCTTAGACTACGACCGAAGAACGGTGTACACGTGGTCCCCAGAAAGATACCGGGAGAGACACAGTGAATGGAGTCCCGGAGGAGTGACGTCATCAGACAGCACTGCATCCCAAGCTTCGGATTTGAAGAACTCCGTGGAACAACAGGAAACAAATGTAGTTCTTGAAGACGTTTCGCTAGTCATCCGACTGGCTTTCTCAATTCAGAATGACTTGTACAAGAATCTGTGGCAATTATGTACCCTGGAAAATCCCAATTAGCATATCACAGCCAGGTGTTAAGGGTGTGATTGGGTAGTGGCTAAGAGGTGTTATAGGAACGCCCAGAGTAAGGTGTTAAAACAGCATTGTACATGGCAGACAGTTGGTGTCGAACCCCCCCACCTCTATTTAGGCTTGGTTTCTTTATTTTCACATAAATGGCCTCCTTAACACCTCTCTTGAACCAGTCACGTTCCTCCTTCGTCAGTATATTAACATTACAATCTTCAAAGGATGTCCTTTATCCTTAAGATGCAGATACACGGCTGAGTCCTGACCCGAGGAATTGGCTCTTCTGTGCTGGCCATACGTTGATGCAGTTGCTGTTTGGTCTCCCCCACATACAAATCAGAGCATTCTTCACGCACTGCACTGCATTATGTGTCGCTTTTCTTGTGTTTAGGTATTGGGTCTTTCGGATGTACCAATTGCTGCCTCAGTGTGTTTTTTCGTTTTAAAGAAGACAGGGATACAATTTTTTTGAAAATTCTTTCTAATTTCTCGGAGACCCCTGCTACATATGGATGACCAGTTTTCTTCCACCACCTGTCTGCCATGTACAATGCTGTTTTAACACCTTACTCTGGGCGTTCCTAAAACACCTCTTAGCTACTACCCAATCACACCCTTACACCCTGGCTGTGATATGCTAATTGGGATTTTCCAGGGTACATAATTGCCACAGATTCTTGTACAAGTCATTCTGAATTGAGAAGCCAGTCGGATGACTAGCGAAACGTCTTCAAGAACTACATTTCAAGTCCAGTTGATCTAATTGAATACAAAGATATACCATGACCTGGATGAATGAGAACCTTCACAAGCAAACAGGAAACAAACCACAATCAACGTTTTTTAGTCAATCAGTGACCGGCATACATCGGGACATCACTGAGAGGCCAAAGAGGAGACCGATCCGTAAAGGGCAAAAGAAGAGAGCCGCTAAGAGTCCTTCCAGCCTGTTCAGCCAAAGGAACTCGGAGACAACGTTGAAAGGTAATAAAACTCTCAAGGGAGGGAACCAGGAAAGCACAAACACCCAAGTGATTAATATATCAGGAACCAACTTAGACATAGATGAAGTTAAAGAAATCAGTAAAGGGTTAAATTTCCCTACATACACAGGTTCTCTCCTAGATACTAAAATTGACTTTTTCAAGTTCACCTGACAAATCAAACTAAAAATGGGTTATAGAAACACACAAGTCAGTAACAAAGTACCTTTTAAGAAAATGAGTGACTTTACCCCAACGATAACATTTAATGCCTTAAATACATTTTCAAAACTAGTCCTTGGTGAAATACAATCCATAAATTGGGATGACCAGAAATGTAAGCGTAACTTAACTTACGTATAATGTCAAGCTCTACAAAAAGTGAAAAAACGGGACAACATAATAATAAAAAAGGCAGACAAAAGGGGAGAAACTGTCATTCTAGATAAGGCAAAATATATGGCAAAAGTAACATCACAATTAAATATTGAGGAAAATTACAAAGAACTATCAACAGACCCAGTATTCTCCCTTATGCATTTATGGATAAATGGATGCTTGGTCATGTGGAACAATAGACAGTACTACTAGAGACTTTTTGATGGAAGAAAATCCAATAACTCTAGTATTTTACCTAGCACCAAAAATTCAAAAGGATCCCAATAACCCACCTGGAAGACCTATAGTCTCCAGTTGGGATCAATTCTTCAACCTTTGGGAATATTCATAGAACATTATTTAAACCCCATAGCTATCTCTATTCGGGAATGCATCCAAGATACCACTGACTTTCTAAATAGACTAGATATTATAACACAAGTCAATGACAACACATTACTGGTAACAATGGACATCCAGTCTCTTTATACCTGCATCCCACACCAAGATGGAATAAAGACAATAGAAGAATCACCACTAGCACAAAATCATCCGACAGCATTGGTTTACTTCATCTTGGACACACAGGGGCTTAGCTTGAAACAAAGCTAAAGAAACTATGTCAATTCCCATAAATTCAAATTTTCATAATAATTCAAGGAAAGGAATTTTGCAATATTTTCCAAAATAATGTCAGCTGTTGCTGGAACCAAGGCCTTCTGTACATATATTTATAGGTTGGTATCACAGGGAAACTTGAGATATTTTACTTCTTGGTCATACAAACTCGTATATATATCACGTTTGGTATCTTGCATTGTATAAAATAGCAGATCACAAAACTGTAATATTTTGTTTGGGGCATGTACGGTTGCATGTAGTGCACATATAGAGGAAAATAGATCCCAAATTTCCCTCCAAAGCAGGAAACACACTCTCTAGGACCAAACCATTCCCCGATTCAGGATGCACTCTTTTGTACTTTTAATAAAATCATTTAAAGGCTAATAGTCCTATTCATCCCAAAATGAACCTTGTTTTCGTAGTAACGTTACCATATAGGAATTACTGTTTACATATATACAGGTTATTCAATAAAAGTTCTTATCGTTTAAATGGTGCTAACTAATTTTGCCCCAACCAATCAGATGTTCGCTTTCAAATGTTAAATAAGATCTTTAACATTAGCACCATTTTAAACGATAAGAACTTTTATTGAATAACCCTGATAGATCTGTGTATAGAGTGATAGGTGTGGAAATATTTTGCTTACAGGATCTTTAGAAGTTAGGGGGGTGTTTAAATCTCTTGTGTTTTAATTAGTGATATAGTTTTGAAATGCGGTGGAATATAAAGATATATTTTATGTGTGCTGATTTTATGTTCACTGCCCTTCCGTCTCCTTTCAGTTTTATTCAACTTTTCGGTTATTTGGAGTGCATTTTTCGACAACTGAAAGGTGAATAGGGGTTGTGGCATCTATGTCTTGGACTTGCTACTGTGGCGAATAACTGCAAATTTAAAGGAGAACTAAACTTAATTTCTTAAAACGTGAAAGCTTTCTCCAATATACTCAATGAAGCCAAAGTTTTTGGTTTTTAAAATGGGCCCCAAAAACCAACCTTGACTTATACTCGAGTCAATTTCAATAGTTTATGTGGTGTCCCAGATATGTAGAATAGGATGTGCACTCCTTATAACCTGTGCCATCAGGTAAGTATCATAATCATTACCATTTGCAGGGAGGCACACTCACTTAATAAATACTCATTATTAAGTGCCGAAAAAAAAGCCAATGCACAACGTTTCAGGGGTTCAACCCCCTGAGAAGGACTCAAATATTATTCAGTAGTGGTTCACCAGTCTAAACACATGTTTTAGAACACACAGCCTAAGTTTCTACATGTACCAATATTTGTGTGGTATCTCTTGGGATAGGAACTTTTAGCAAGACATAGTACTCAGGTTGAAGGTTTAATTACCCAGACCTAGTATTGATTTTTACTGAAATGTTTCTTTTTTGTGTGAAAAGCAAATTAATATATTATTTTTAGCAACAGAACATTTAAATAAATTTAGATAGCATTAAAAAACTGCATTTCATTTTTTGTTCTGTGTCAGGGAGAGGGAGGATCTCTGTGCTGTTATATAATTGGTTGTTAACATCTAGGAAGCAAGTCTGTAGCTATCTTTATTTTCATCTGTTGAGAACTATAGAGCATGTGAAGTGTTCTGCATACATTTAGCTGGGGTTCATCTACGTGGATTATGGTTACTGACTCCTAGTACCCACAGGTTAATTTCGTAAATCACCCAGCAGCCACATCAAGAGAGAGGTGAGACACACCTTGTTGATGTTTGCGAACATGCTCTGTGTATTGGAATGAAGAATAGTCTGAAGAATTTAGTTCCTCCTTTAAATGATGAAGATCACGACCAGTTTGTAGGCGGTGCTTGGCTACCAGTTTCACCATTTTGTTGTCCCCATGTACTGTAGAAATTTCCAATCTGTGTCCCCTCAATTCCAAGTCAAAGAGGTCAGTGACTGTTTGATCCCTCAATTAAATAATGGTATTATAGTAGTTCATAATACAGTGAAAGGTGGGAAATTCAAAAGCCAAATCTAACTTTTTCAGGCTAAAAAGAATGTAAACCAACAGTAACAGCTATTACCAGCACCGATTCTTCAAGACCGCAGCCAGACAAAATGGGGTCAAGTCACACTAACTGATTCAATATTAGTGAAAAGTGGGTCCAGCTTCAAAATCTAGTACTGTACATTCAAAGAAAGTGAAAATCAATTCTAAGGACTATGGATTTAGCTATACACAAATGAAGGTCACATCACCACTGCTTCTGTCCTGCAGCCTGACCAATAGAAGAAAAGCTGCCCTATTGGTGGTCAGGCCCAGGCAAATGGGCGTGGGTGGATTGAGATGGCTAAATTAAGTAAAGTATTGAAGGTGTGACAGATTAAATATAATCTGGATTATTGGATTATACAGGAAAAACTAGGAGACAAATACCTAGCACCTGGTAGTACCTGGGTCCTTTAATTGGGAGAGAATGGTTGAGAAAGGGATTGTTGTATTTTAAAGGCTTTTTTCACCCCCAAAACTAAATTTAACCCACCAATGCCCCACTATGTGTGTATAAATCCTTACCTTACATCTCTGCTCCAAATGGTTCTTTGCTGTGCCTGTTCAAAGTCCTAGAAAGTGTAGTGTAGGAGCCTGTCAGTGATTCATCCTGTCCCTGTGATTTTTTTACCTCAACAAGGTAGCTGACATGCGCAGCGGACCCCCCTCCTGCCCAAGCTGACTTTTTAAATGATACCCTAGCATTAAACCATGTCCTGTAGTGTAGGGCACCCTATCCCACCTCCAACCCCAGGTTCGATTGTCACAAAGAATATCAAAACGATACTTTAATCCTTCATTCCTGTGTTTCAGTAAAGTTGGCAGCCGCGTCCATGATTGATCAGCCAATCACAGACGTGCTGCTGGTCCGCCCCCTGCTTGCAGATTCAGCAAGCAGAGGGCCCAGATTTGAGCTTCGGGGAGCGAAAGATTGTAAGTATCATTTTGATATCTTTGTGACAATCGAACCTGGCGGTTGGGATGGGGATAGGGGGCCTTACACTACAGCAAAAAAAATTTTTATGGTGGAAATACCCTTTAAAGGTAAGATATGGACAATCTGAAAGACTAATCTAAATTAAATACTATCCAAATCACTGGGAGTTGGATGTATATAACAAAATGTAACAAATGCACCCTATGTTGTGCTGAAAGATCTTTACATACTGTAGTTTTTAAATAACACGCTAAATGATTTCACATTTAACCCAAAGGGTCATGGTTTGTAATCTATCTATACACCAATTTTCACATTGTAGCAAGTCACAAAGTTACCACCTCTTTGGAAGTATGTTATTGATGTGTGTGGCACAGAAAATCTGACCATGCCTACAACATGTTTTTATCTGTCACAGCATCCCAATCCTTACAGATTGCATTCCATATGAATACCCTTTAATATTACCCCTTTAATAGTTACACTTATAGAACAACATGTACAGAGCTGCGAGGGAGGATAATGATAATTGAATGAATCTTTCACATCTGAAAGTGAATGCAACTTTCACTATCTAAAAAGTGAATGAAACCATCACTATCTGAAGGTGAAAAAAATTCTGAGCAAATCAATCTGGCTCCACTATACTACTATAGGATTAAGTTAGACTGAATCCTCATGATTGACAGCTCTATCCTCCTATCAGAGCAACA
Source organism: Hymenochirus boettgeri (assembly GCA_019447015.1). Classification (NCBI taxonomy): domain Eukaryota; kingdom Metazoa; phylum Chordata; class Amphibia; order Anura; family Pipidae; genus Hymenochirus; species Hymenochirus boettgeri. The sequence goes on from CM033473.1 coordinate 110,563,564, forward strand.
ACAGGATAAAATGAAAAGTAAAGCACTACACCAAGACAATCCGTGACATTTGGAAGGTATGCATTTAACTTAGCGATTACTCTTTCACCAGCAGATGGCAGCACGCTGATTAATTAACTGAAAATGTCTAGAAAAAAGGGTATGGGGGAATTTGTAAAAATTGTAAAGTAGCTTTTGTTTTTTTCCAGCTCCTGAAATGTATGTATACCATCTTATGAAATTGTCCTAGCTGTTCGGAAGATTTTCTGGAACATACATATACGTAATCATAATAACAACCATACATACTTTACATTTGTATAGATAATATTTAGGTATAAGCACATCTGACTGGATTGCTGCAAAAAATAGCATGAACTAAAAAAAGCGCTAATGCCTTGTTTGTGGACAAACTTATTTTCTCAAACTGGAAGTATTTGAACATTTCACCCTTGAACATTGCATCCTGGGACCTATACATTGGTTATAAAGAACTATATGAAAGTTTTTTGTATATATGGTTGACATTTATAATGTAACAGATTGACTATTACACAGATGGTAACATTATCTCTTCCTCCCTTCACGTAAGGGTCATTATTGGGCTATACTTGAGTACAGTGACATCTCTTGATACTTTGTCAATAAAGTAATACACAGAATGACATCATGCTCTCATGTCTAGGAAGGGACTTTCTCCTGCCCCTTTCGCTCTTTTATAATAGTCCAGCAAGATAGTAATAGCTGAATGAGTTGAAAGATTCTCTTACAGGCATCGAAATAAGGCTCCTGTGCTCTCTCTTTCCAAACCTATGATTGGTAGATATATGCATAGGCTGAATGACATTTGTTACTTATCCTGTGATTATGCTTAAATATATTTATGTGATAAGTGATATGTTACATCAGATACCCTAGCAGAAATTTTTTAACATTTACATCCCTGTGCAATCTAAAACGCAAGAGGGATGCTTTTCCATCCATGCCTTTTTGCTAAGTTCAAAAGCATTTTCTGTTGAACCCATTGAACTCCCAAAATTAAATTTTTAACCGTATTGAATTACATTTTTTCACATTTTTTAAGAGAAAGTTTGGATTTTTGATTTTCTAACATTTAATATTTAGGTTTGTTTTTAAAATCGGACTCATCATGAGTTATGACTAAGAACATTAAATAGAGAGATTGCTTTTTTCAAAGGGGATACAAACACAAATGCTGGATAAGGCAATACAATTGGCTCAAGAATTAAACATTAAGGTTCCCAACCAAACAAACACAACATTTTACATTGGCATTTGTACAATCAGTGCACCTCCAAAATGCTAGCTAGACCCTTCCCACATAAAAATGCCCAATGTATATTTTCTTGACTTTGCTTTGCCAATGCTAAATTTGAAATTTTAACTGCAGCATAGCAAGCAGCCTCTTTAAAAATCAGAGGCACAGCTAGAGTGGGGAGCATTGACCCAGGGAATTCATGTTATAGCGAAGAGAAACTGCTTAGGTTTGTGTTACGACCACTGCTTGAGTCAAATTCGATTTTATTTTAGCTGGAGAGTTTGAAGGGGAGTGTGTGTGTAGGTGGATTTCTTTAGTTATATCAGGGGCCTAACTCCCAGGGGTGCAGTGTGAGCAATCGCAAGGGGGGGGCTATCTTATTTTTTCAATGCCTTCTCCCAGAAAACCACTGTTAAAAGGGCCCCCAAAATGTTCTTGTGGGGGTTGAGGGTGGGGAGGGCAGTGCTTTCTTCATAGGGATGTCAGTAACACAGAGAGACATTAGATAATTGCAGGTTGGTGTTAGTTGCTGGCACAGAAAGACACAGAGCAATATATAATGCTTTTTCCTTTTCAGGATCTTAATTCTGAATTGATTAGCCAGACATAAAACAAGTTTTGCTTTTATAAAATGGATGTTTTCTACATGTAGTGTGCTGAAGCAATAGGCTGGGAGTGAATGGTTGACAGTTCTTTTACTGATTAGCTGTGCTCCGCCCTCTTTAAAAGTAAACGTCCCAGAGCTAATAACAAGAGATAGGAAAGTCAAAGGAGGGACAAAAAAAAAAAAGAAAAGAAAAAAGATTTAAGATTTATTTCTGTGGAATTAGTTGATTAGTTGATATTTGTCCTTTAAACAGTATTTGTATATACGCAGTATTTTTTTTAATGAATGTTAATTTTATGCTTATGTTTAAATTTTACAAAAATCATTAAATAAAGTGTTTAAAGTAAATATATACATAACTGAAATATTTAGCACTTCTTAGTCAATAACATATAGACAATATGCTGGTAAATTTTGTTTTAGATCACCCCATACCCTGTTCATATTTTACACAATGTGAAAATTTATTTATTGTATTCACATCCATTACAGATCATAATAAAAAAAAAAAACTTGTTGATCTTATATCCTATTTTCAACTAATCTAAACTTGCTACTTTCATGCTATAAAGGAAACAGTAGCTTTCATTTTATTGCAATGTAGCAGTGTGCTTTACTTTTCTAAAAACATTCAGGACATTTCAGCATTTTTTACACTTAAAAAAAGCAACATTCTCATCTGTTACCGATCTTAACTAGAGATGACTTTAACAATTCTGATTTGTTCTACCATGTTTAGCAAAACCAAATTGTGACCACAAAATATACTACTTAATGATAGACAAATGATGCAAATAACATGCTTATATCAAGGGCAGGTGGATCATAACATATTTAACCCATACAGCCCAATGTAGCAAAGTAGATATTGAACACAAGAATAAGGTGAATATTAAGATCTCCTCGCACTCCTGGTTCTGTAGCTCTTTGGGTGGTGCTAGGTCCTCAAAACTGCTGTTATGATCCACCTGCCCTTGATATAAAGCATAAAGTTTATACTCACCAAGTGAGTGTGGTCTTCGCTTCACATTATTTATGATTCTATTCCATCTCCTTAATTCTTTTTTTGCAAGTTTTCTCGTCTGTCCATTTCTTCTAACTCTCATAACTGGCCCTGCGGAATACCTATAATTAAATGTTTTGGATGAAAACTTGTTGCTAAAAGCATATTGTTTCTATCTGTGGGTTTCACGTATAGGTCAGTTTTGAGGCTAGAATTTCTTAACACACCATAACATCTAAGAACATAACTTCTGTTTGTCAGATTGCACGTGAATTTGAGATGTTTATGCCAAGTATTAATCTCACGAGAAAATGTGTCTAATTCTATCTCTGTGCAGATATCGTCCACAAATCTGATATATTCCAGAATTTTTAAACCATACTTTGCATTACTTATTATGTGTTCTTTTTAGAATTTTGATACATTATGTTTGCATATGATGCCGTTTAAATTGCGCCCATTGGTGCCACATAGTTGTAAATAAAAAGTATTATTAAACCTAAAATAATTTCTAGTTAAGGCAATTGTCGTATGTCAAGATGAAGTAAACCAATGCTGTCGGATGATTTTGTGCTAGTAGTGATTCTTTTATTGTCTTTATTCCATCTTGTGTTCACAATAGAACACTTACAGCCAGCAATAAAACAGCAAGTGAAACAGCAGATAAAGTTGAAGAAGACATCAAGAGATCATAGCCAGTAAGGATTTTGAATCCTTTCAAATAGAACTACAAACCAAGCTTGAGGACTTCAAGAACGAATTGCTCCAGTTCAAGTGGAAAAAGTTTAAAAGAGATACCTTAGACTACGACCGAAGAACGGTGTACACGTGGTCCCCAGAAAGATACCGGGAGAGACCACATGAATGGAGTCCCGGAGAGTGACGTCATCAGACAGCACTGCATCCCAAGCTTCGATTTGAAAACTCCGTGGAACAACAGGAAACAAATGTAGTTCTTGAAGACGTTTCGCTAGTCATCCGACTGGCTTTCTCAATTCAGAATGACTTGTACAAGAATCTGTGGCAATTATGTACCCTGAATCCCATTAGCATATCACACCAGGTGTTAAGGGTGTGATTGGGTAGTGGCTAAAGGTGTTATAGGAACGCCCAGAGTAAGGTGTTAAAACAGCATTGTACATGGCAGACAGTTGGTGTCGAACCCCCCCACCTCTATTTAGGCTTGGTTTCTTTATTTTCACATAAATGGCCTCCTAAACACCTCTCTTGAACCAGTCACGTTCCTTCGTCAGTATATTAACTTACAATCTTCAAAGTATGTCCTTTATCCTTAAGATGCAGATACACGGCTGAGTCCTGACCGAGGATTGGCTCTTCTGTGCTGGGCCATACGTTGATGCAGTGTGCTGTTTGGTCTCCCCCACATACAAATCAGAGCATCCTTCACTGCACTGCACTGCATATATGATGTCGCTTTTCTTGTGTTTAGGTATTGGGTCTTTCGGATGTACCAATTGCTGCCTCAGTTGTTGTTCGGTTTAAAGAAGACAGGGATACAATGTTTTTTGAAAATTCTTCTTAATTTCTCGAGACCCCTGCTACTATGGGATGACCATTGTTCTCGCACCAACTGCTGCCATGTACAATGCTGTTTTAAACACCTTACTCTGGGCGTTCCTATAACACCTCTTAGCTACTACCCAATCACACCCTTAACACCTGGCTGTGATAGTCTAATTGGGATTTTCCAGGGTACATAATTGCCACAGATTCTTGTACAAGTCATTCTGAATTGAGAACCCAGTCGGATGACTAGCGAAACGTCTTCAAGAACTACATTTCAAGTCCAGTTGATCTAATTGAATACAACAGATATACCATGACCTGGATGAATGAGAACCTTCACAAGCAAACAGGAACAAACCACAATCAACGTTTTTTAGTCAATCAGTGACCGGCATACATCGGGACATCACTGAGAGGCCAAAGAGAGACCGATCCGTAAAGGGCAAAAGAAGAGAGCCCTAAGAGTCCTTCCAGCCTGTTCAGCCAAAGAACTCGGAGACAACGTTGAAAGGTAATAAAAACTCTCAAGGGAGGGAACCAGGAAAGCACAACACCCAAGTGATTAATATATCAGGAACCAACTTAGACATAGATGAGTTAAAAAATCAGTAAAGGGTTAAATTTCCCTACATAACCAGGTTCTCTCCTAGATACTAAAATTGACTTTTTCAAGTTCACCTGACAAATCAAACTAAAAATGGGTTATAGAAACACACAAGTCAGTAACAAAGTACCTTTTAAGAAAATGAGTGACTTTACCCCAACAACATTTAATGCCTTAAATACATTTTCAAAACTAGTCCTTGGTGAAATACAATCCATAAATTGGGATGACCAGAAATGTAAGCGAACTTAACTTACGTATAATGTCAAGCTCTACAAAGTGAAAAAACGGACAACATAATAATAAAAAGGCAGACAAAAGGGGAGAAACTGTCATTCTAGATAAGGCAAAATATATGGCAAAAGTAACATCACAATTAAATATTGAGGAAAATACAAAAACTATCAACAGACCAGTATTCTCCCTTATGCATTTATGGATAAATGGATGCTTGGTCATGTGGAACAATAGACAGTACTACTAGAGACTTTTTGATGGAAGAATCCAATAACTCTAGTATTTTACCTAGCACCAAAAATTCAAAAGGATCCCAATAACCCACCTGGAAGACCTTAGTCTCCAGTTTGGGATCAATTCTTCAACCTTTGGGAATATTCATAGAACATTATTTAAACCCCATAGCTATCTCTATTCGGATTGCATCCAAGATACCACTGACTTCTAAATAGACTAGATATTATAACACAAGTCAATGACAAACACATTACTGGTAACAATGGACATCCAGCTCTTTATACCTGCATCCCACACCAAGATGGAATAAAGACAATAGAAGAATCACCACTAGCACAAATCATCCGACAGCATTGGTTTACTTCATCTTGGACATACTGACAATTGCCTTAACTAGAAATTATTTTAGGTTTAATAATACTTTTTATTTACAACTATGTGGCACCAGTATGGGCGCAATTTACACGGCATCATAGCAAACATATTGTATCAAAATTCTAAAAAGAACACATAATAAGTATGCAAAGTATGGTTCGAAAATTCTGAATAATGAGATTTGTGGACAATATCTTCAAGTTTGTGGACAGGCACAGAGATAGAATTAGAGTCATTTCGTGAGATTAATACTTGGCATAAACATCTCAAATTCACTGTGCAATCTGATAAACGAAGATATCGTTCTTAGATGTTATGGTGTGTTAAGGAAATTCTAGCCTCAAAACTGACCTATACGTGAAACCCACAGATAGAAACAATATGCTTTTAGCAACAAGTTTTCATCCAAAACATTTAATTAAGGGTATTCCGCAGGGCCAGTTTATGAGAGTTAGAAGAAATGTGACAGACGAAGAAACTTGCAAAAAAAGAATTAAGGAGATGGAAGAAAAATGTATACAAAGAGGCTATCCACAAAATACCACCAAGGAAGCAGCAAATAAAGCATTGGTTACATCAAGACACACACTCCTTAATAAGAAATTTAAAAAACAATCAACAAAGCAAATACCGTTTGTCACAACATACAGCACACAATCATTCAAAATTAAAAACATCATTAGAAAATACTGAAATAATCGATAAGATGAACAGTATGGTGATTTATTTAAAGATTACCCATTGTTCTCATACAAAAGGAGTAAAACTATAGGAGACCAAATTGTCCACTCAGATTTAAAAACGATAACAGATACACAAAGTTATTTAGCTACCACAAAGAAAGGCAGGTTTCCATGTCTGAATTGCCAAGTTTGTACGGCAATAATTAAAGGAGATACCTTAGCACATCCATCTAAAGGCACCAGTATCCGTTTAAAGATTTGTGAGTTGTGTCACCACTGGCGTCATCTATATGCAAAGTGCCCTTGTGGCTTAGCGTATGTCGACAGACAAAAAGATCAGTAAGTACGCATAAGTGAACACAAACGCAACATCTCTAAATGTAACCTAGACAGAACTGTAAGTTAGTCACTATTGCGTATAATACATTACTGCTCCTGTTATGCACTCCGACAAAATTCTTCCATCTGCTACACCACGCTGGCATTGAAACTGACCTACGCACGTTTCAGAAGTCCCGCCTTCCTTCTTCCGGGTCAATAAATTGCCTGGTTTGATAAGTAAGTTTAGTAGCGTTACTTTGAAAAGTGGACCCTATCTTCAGTACTAAACTTACTTTTAAAAACCAGACAATTTATTAATTGTAACAGCAATTTTGTGATTTATCTTATCACCTGCAATACTTGCTTCAAACAGTACGTGGGTTGCACAATTCGTGCACTATGCCTCTGTGAACATATTAGAACAATTAGGAACAATGATGAGATTCAGTCCGGTCTCTAGACACTTTGCTATCTGTACCCCCCCCAAACCTAGTTTAAAATCTCCCTCCACCCTCTAGCGCATCTTCTCCTACGCCCTAAAACAACTGCCCAACCACCATCAGTGAGGTGGCACCCTCCCTACTAAGACCTGTAGCGACATCAAATCGCCCAGTTCCAATAACCCAAACCCTTCTTCCTTACAACCATCTTTAGCCAACGCATTAATGCTCCTAAGCTTCCCGCTGTCTCCCTGGCTAGCACGGGCTGCGGTAGATTTCTGAAACACACCCTTGCTTCCTGCTTTATCTTGGCCCCTAGTTTCTCGGAAATCATGTTTAGGACCCTCACTCCACCTCTACCTTTGTCATTGGCCCAATGTTGAACCAGACCGCCGGGTCACATCCCGGCCCCACCCGAATAACTGTCCTACAAACGATCCACACAACTGCCGAACCTAGCCCCAGGCAGGCAACACACAGTTTCGGCATGTCGGGTCTTTGCGGCAGATTACCCTATCTACCTTCCTTATAATGGAGTCCGCCCCTACCAATCCCACCTGCCTTGCATTCCTGACCCTTCGTTCCTTCCCTACTCCCTTGGTAATCAGAGATGCAGTCCCCTGGGTGCTCAATGTACTAGCCCCCTCCATACACGCTAATTCCGAGGTGTCCCTCCTCCACTTCATTACCCTAAGGCGGCATCTGTTGGGATGGACAAATCTGCTGGAAGAATCCCCCTACTCTTCTTTCGTTTTCCTTCTCCCACTTCCCCTAGTACCCTAACAAAACCCTAACCCGTCCTTCCTCATCCTTGCTTTTCCCTCAAGAAATTCCACCCACCTCTTACTGGCCCCAGCCCGTGCCTGCTGACCCCCCATTCTGCCATTCCCCCACAATGCTGCAAGCTGCCCCCTTAGACTCTCACTCCACTCACTTCCAAACGGGCAACCCACTCAACACCTTACACAACATAGGGGTTTCCCCGGAACCTCTGCTCCAGGTTGCTATAATTTTGCACGATGCACATTGCATGGTACTGACAAAACTGTCCCTTCAATACACCACACACACCAACCCACAGTGACGCACAAACCTTGTTTACTTTGCCCTTCGTTGTTTCAAATTCCATCTTTTTATCATGTCCTTGAAGGCAAGGGTCCTTGAGAGAAAGGGCCACTTACATACAAGTTCTTACACTTCACACAAGGAACTTCCTTTGTTAGGTCCAACACCACCGGCCCCACAACTGGAATCCTATTTAAAACTATAGGCCCAACCCCCACACCATTAGTGGCAGAGCCAGAAAGAGAGGGAAAAAACCAAACACTTTATAAACCCGTTCACAAGCTGTTTGTGATTACACAGTACAAGACTAGATATAGAAGTCCATCACACCCCTTAACTGGAAGAAGAAGATTAGTCTGCTTACTGCACACTTAGTCCTGCACACAGTTTTTACAGTACACACAACCTTATTTTCAACTGGCACAATCTTATTTTCAAACTTTCACACCACACCAACAACCATCACATGATTAATTGTCCTTCTTTTTATATGTCTTTTGAGAGCAAGGTCCTTAGAGAAAGGGCCACTCACCAGTTTCTTTACAAACTCACGGAAACTCCTTTTGTTAGGTCCAAACCACAGGCCCAAACAACGAACTGTGGAATCCTATTTAACTAATAGCGTCCCCAACCCCACACCATTAGTGCCAGGCCAAAAGAAGGGAAAAAAAAAACAAACCACTTATTAACCCTTTAACAGCCTGTTTTTGATTACAACAGGTACAATACTAGAATTATAAGTGCCGCACACCCCTTTAGCTGGAAGAGAAGATTGTCTTTCACTGCCCACTCAGTCCTGCACACATTGTTTAAACAGTACAAACAATCCTATTTTCAAAAACTGTCAAACATCCTTCTTTTCTAAACTTCACACACCCATACCAATACCATATACCTGTCTGCTGAGCATTCTTCTCCAGGGACCTGAATTTCTTTTTTCTTGCAGTCAAACTTTTGGGATTACCTGGTACTTTTTTGTAATAATTGCTTCTTAGGCCCGCTTCTCCTACAAAGGCTGCAGGTATCCATTGGGTTCGTTTTGTCAACAATTCCTGAGATGTTGAAGTCCTTACTAGACAACAGGCAGTCTAGCACTGGTATCCTCGAGTGCTGAACAGCTGCCTTACAGTCGCAGGATATTCCTGTAGCTATCACACAATATTTTGTATACAAAATAGTCCCCCTTGGGTTTGTAGGCCCTTCCAGTGGTCCCTGTGCTTGAACAAAATTCACAATCAAACTCCCCTGCGATCTGCCAAAGTAATTACATTTCTTTTCAACACAAAGTAAACACTTTGCAGTTTATTTCCTACCAGCAGGTGACAGAGAACAAAATTCTGGGGGATTTGAACCTGTAAACTGCCTGAATTTGTCTTTCTACACAGTAGGGAGGGCATTCATTCTAGTAGCCTCACCAGTTCGAACAACAGAAATAGGTACACTTTATAAATATAATTTTTTGGTGGAACAAACGGAAGCCAAATAAGCAGAGCGTAAACTCAGCCAACTATTTTAGTGTCCCTGGTAGCTGTCTGGCAATTTCATGCCGGCTGGAAATAAACTAATGGTGCATAAATACAACTTACCTGCATAGTATCTAAAATGTGAGCGGTTCTCTGGGGGAAAATAGTTTTTTCTATTTAAGGTGGTTTAAATGTTTAGTGCTACTTTACAAATTTTTTGCATAAATATAAAATAGATCCCATCAAAAAAACAATGGGTTTTCAGTTCTCTCTGTACGGTTATATGTAAGAAAATCCACGTTTCAGGCGTGCCTTTCTCTCTTACTTATTATATATTATTTCATTGGTAATCATATGATTCCAAGATTACATCATAGTATCACAATATAACGGAGGTGGGTGGTTACGGTTTTAAGGACGTCCAGTAGCACAAAATATACCTAAACACTGGCCAATTTGTTCTTAGTTTTCATGTCCTGAATGTTGAGGAAAAGATCCCTGTTGTATAGTATACATTTTATAGTGACCATTTTTTCGGCAGGTACTCACAGTTCTCCTCAGGTGCTTTAGAGTTTACGCACAACTGGCAATCTTCTTATGTAATTTACTGCTAAAAACTGTGATTTCTCTGTCAACTGACTTCATTATTATCACATAGATTGCACTTCTGTGTTTAGTCTATTGAATGTATCTTTATTTTTTTCTATGTGGAAAAGTTTCATCTAAAAACTGGAAATAACCTTTCTGCTTTAGATGTTTATTTAGTAAACAAAACATGCTACTTTATTTTGATTTGTAATCTTGAACAACTGCATATCTGAATATGTATTTCCATGCATAATAAAAAATAAATGACCTTGTGGTGCATATACCATAAAACAATCTTCTTTTTTAAACTCTGTGTTATCTAATTTAAATGCTGGGATGTAGTTTCACTTAGAAATAAAAGATTTGATGTGCATTTATTGTTTCTATAATTAGGCAAATGTTGAAACCGAACATATAAATTAATATGAGCCTTTTTCTGGGTATTCAAATTCCTCATACACTTCAAAGATCACGGAAGAGTCATTTTATTTCTGAATTATATATCTTGCTGTGGTTTAAAGAGCAAAATATTGCTCGATTACATGCAATATGACAAATGATTTCTGCCAAACCAAACAATGAGAAGCTTATATCAGCTTGATTCCTTTGAAACAGCTTTTGCGCAGGCCTCTCAGTCAGGTACAATGAGTATTAGTATAATCAAAGCACTAAAATCAAAAATAAACTCATTTTCAAAGAACTAAGCTTTGTTAATTTAAACTTTTGCCGCTTATAGCATGCAGAATAACATTGCTGGCATGCATTAAAATGATTGTAGTCATTTATCTATAACAATCTATAATGTGTACTACAATCAGGTTTATTAAAAAGGACACATTTACATAAAAACAACCCCTTGTTCGCAAAGCACTGCGCAATGGAATGGTGCTCTTATTTATACAAAGATGCAGAATGAACGCTTTCACTGACAATCTAAAATTCAGCAACTCTTGCTGTGACTCAATCTGCCAGCTTATACAAGGTTGGACCCAAGGGAAAGCTTTTGTCTCTGTTTAATATAAAACTACTGTAAGTATGCAGATGAGGAATTAAATAAAAATATAAAATAACTGCAAATGCACATAGCATTTCCTACAATAACTGTTAGTGGAATTGACAAAATAGATTCAGAAAAGGTATATAGTTAAGTAACTTAACTAAATATGTCAAACACAAATATATGATTTAATTCAAGTCGAAGTAGGAAATATTGATAATGAGCTTGTCAAGTAATGTTACCAATTTACATTATTGTTTGCTATTGTTACTAGTTTTCAGTGTATAAAAAATTAGAAAACATTTCTATACCACAGATATAGATCATTATAAATGGACAGGTTATATGTACATATAAGACAATTTGTGGTGGTAAATGAAAAAATCCATTAAAAAATCCTTTTAGTGCATAATTTTTAATGAACTTGTTCTTTTCATGTCCGTATGAGACATTTTGCAACTAAAGTTTAAAATAAATAAACTATTTGAAATCTTAAATAACAGCTATAATTGAATTTTTTTTTGCCCTTCCTCTTAAATCTATAACCTCTATAAAATAAAAATAAAATATTTGTGAAGTGAAGTCCAACCAACTGTCACCATTCCAGCAGTAACTGAACCACAGAAAGGATTTGTAATAAGCACTGACAGCGAAATGTAAGTATGCTTTATGCTAATTATGTAACAGATTAGAGACACATCAATAAAAATGTGATGGTCGTGATAGCTGGGGAAAAATAGTTTTTTAGTAATTAAAAAAAAAACCACAAACAGTAGTAGTGCCCCTTTCCCCCTTATTTAGTTCCTTTCTTTCTGATCACAATTTGATACAGGTAAGATTTAATGGTTCTTATTTTCATTACACATCATCAGAAGTATTGGTGATTTTTTTCCAACATGACGTTTTTTTTTTAAACTCATTAAACCTTTCGGTCTATCAATCAATACATTGAAGGAATATTACTAAGTTATTAGGATGGGAAAATGCTGCTTTTTAATCTAAGTGCATTGCATTGAACTTTCCCTTTAATCTTTTTTTTTGGTTTGCAATCTGCATCATTACTGCTAGGTAAGCTGCAAAGGGTAACAAAGTAAGTAGGCTTACTGCAGTTTGCCACCATTGTTAAGAGCCAGGTAGGCTTGCCCCCACGGGACATCACCCTCACACATTGTCCTTCTCTCACTCATAGTTATACATCATGTAGGGAATTAAAAGGGTATGCCTTCATAGGAACAGCCAACACATTGAGTTAGAGAAGGCCCCCTGCATTTGCTGATATTGTGAGGCAGGCTTGCCCCACTTTGCATCTATAGGGAAAGTTGACGAAGGTTTAAGCTTTATAGCGCAGAACCATTGTGTAAGAGTGGATCATGCAGTTATTGCTAACATTGTTAAGAAGCCAGGCAGGCTGTGGACCCTTCTGGGCATACCCAACACCACTTGGCTATTTTTCCCCAATGTGCAGGATTATAGGGAAAGTGGGCAAAGGGGGTAAAATCTTTATAGCAGCAGAACAATGAGTAAGAGGGGTAGAGCCCACTTCAGTTTGCCACATTGTTACAGGAGGCCAGGCGGCTTGAACCACCACTGGCTTTTATACAGGGGTTTGGAACTGCTTAAAATAATAATGGTCATTAGGGAATTTTGGGCATGTGGCTGAATCTTTTCATCCGCCACGTCTAGTCCATTGTTAATAGCGAGCTAAAGAGTATAATATTTCTCCAAATAAAATGTTTCATAATAAATATGATTTAGCTTATTTTCACAGTCATATTCAACAGTTTGAGTTTTAGTATGACAACTGTAGTATGTTATATATTTTAAGATATTATACTGTAAACATCATCTTACTAACATTACGGTATTACCAATTGTTGTACCATTAATATGTTAACAATAAAACTGTCATCTTTAAGCTAACCCATTTTTAGTAAAACTTAAATTAATCAATAAGTGAGAGTAAATCACTTAATATGTATGAACTTTATATAAAACTTGTCATTTATATAAAGATGGTAATGCAATATTTATTGGTTTTTCAATATATATTATATATGAATTGATATGCACCCCCTACTGTAAATGTAAGGATTTAGAAGTCACAGAGGAGTTCCTGCCCAGGCAATCAAACGAACACGACCCGACCAAATGCCTACATAACGGACGATCTCTCGCCCGAACAGTCTCTTGTGACGCGTGGTAGCGATCGGCCGTCAGGGTCATTGATCGCTCACAAATTGAGCATGTGTAAGAACCTAAGACAGAAAGCCCGCTGTAACGGATCCCTCCTTTCCCTCATAATGTTAGTGATGAGAGAGAAAATTTTTTCTTTGTAAAAAACAGTGAAGGATCAGGTCTGTACACGATTGATTTTCTCATATTTTAGTAATATAGATCCTTGAATCATAAAGCTTGCGTAAGTTTGTTCTTAATTTAAAAAAGTGCAATCTGAGAATGAATCCCTCGGTACATTGAGGGGAGTGCTTTTTGGTTCAATTTTTTTGCATTCTATGATTACACATCAATCTCTGTAGCTTCAGAGAGCAAAACTTTGAATAGTTCTATTGTGTATCCATTAAATGATCATTAGTAATACATTCATCAATACTTCTAATTTTTAAGATGTCCGGCGACTTCTGTATTTCAAGCCGTTTTTTATTTTGTGTCCACTCAGATCATTGTGGGCAATCTACTGGTCATTATATGATCCTACATACTACTTTATATTTGTCACATATTCCACATGTCATATCCGTTCACATGTCAGATCTTTCAGTAAATCTCCCATTAACTTGTGATATCTGCCATTAATGCTCTGCTTTGCGATATTACCATATCATTTAATATTGCAATATGGACTCGTTCATCTCGTTGAACAAAGTTAAAACAGGAGAAAGAATGTGTTAACTGATAGAAGTTGATTCTGTATGTTTATTTATTGTTATGTCCTGAAATTCCTTTCCACGTGCACTTACATTAGGTGAGATGACAAGGTCACTGTTTTTTAAAATTACATTGATACAGTAAACTGAAAAGATCTTTGTTGGAATGAGCGAGGCCTTGGGACCTGGACACGTGGTAGCAGAGACACCGCTGGCGCCATATTTGTTTTCCGTGTGGACGTGATCTTCTGGAGCAAAGTATGCTTCTAGAGTTACCCTCTTTTGCTCATTGTAACTGTAAACATCTACATGTTTAATTAATACTGTTTCTTTAGGCATAGAGGCAAGCTGGGAAAAGGGGCAGTATCAGGAAGTAAGCTAGGGAATAGCATGGGATAAGAAGTGTGATGTACCGTTGCTCTGTGTGAATAAATCAAGTTCCCTCTACATTCCAAGTGGTTTTCTTGCTCTTGAACAATATAACAAGGGAGACATAACAGTAACCTCCTTGGGTTCTGTAATTATTAAAAGCAGGATTCCCACTGGTACGGTTGTTGGAAACACTACCACAAGTTTGGAAGAGCAGGAGCTCAGGTTACAAGTGTCCTACTTGTGATGTGCAAGCCCTCAGAACCATTTTAATTTTGATTACAGATGATAAGAGACAAAACTGGTTGAATATCAAATTAATCTGTTTGAAAAAAATATGAAAGAGGGACTATGGAACCCACCTAAATTTCAGTTCTTTAAATAAATTATTTAAATAAATATTTAAAGTCAACTCATCTGACCATAAATTAGTAAAAATAAAAAGAGTAAAACAGTGAATTCAGAACATATCGGATATTAGTGGGTTTTATTGTCAAATAGATTAAGGTAGGATTTTAAACTTTAATAGTCATCTTTTATTTCTTTTTTTTCACTTCTAGCATGGAGTTCCATGGACAACCACATCCGGAAATCTGCATGTATTATTGAAAGAATGACATGTTATGTATCTGAAGGTGATTAGATTCCAATAATATATAGTTGTAGGGCATTTCCAAGTTTGCGGGGTGGTTTTGCTTTTCTAAATGAAGGTGTTTAAAGTATAGAGCACGTTGCTTAGGTGCTATTTGAAGTTAGGTGGTGGTCATGTTCTTTGGTACACCCAGGCATATTGCATACCATTTCATTTAGAGAGGTTAGGCTTTCACATTTGTGTGGCTTCAAACTTTTGCAACTGTTTTTGGTGAAATTCACCTTATCTTATTTTTGGGAAAAAAGGGAAAAAATCCCAATGTATGAACACCTTTGTCTAGAGTATCTACGTTTTATCAAAACTAACCCTACTCAAAACTTGGGGGTATGTAGTCTCTAAAAAGGTCTCACATGTGTGAGTATTTTAGTGAATTTCAAAGTTATCTTATAATAGCCCCCAGAAGCGCTTATACATAACATTTTAGAAAGTTTTAGTTCCAGGAATCTCCTGGGACAGGAAAGAGGAGTCGATATATTACTAGTATTATTGTACTCAGTACAACCAGAAGTTTAGAAACAATAGGATTTGTGTGCACAACCTTAAAAAAACAATATACAATATTCCTCTATTTACAGTAGGTTTCGCTATTGTAAAAATGTTTTAAAAACTGATTAAATGAAAAGTCCTGAAAATTCCTCTGCAATGAAAGAGTTAAAACAGGGTAACGAGGAAGATTGTTTTGCTTGTGAAGGTTCTCATTGAATACAACAGATACAGGAAGATTGTTGTTTGGCTATAATTATTAAGAGATGTAGAGAGGGATGTAGAAATTAACATATGTGTATATGTATAGAGCAGAAGTTCTTTAAAGATCATTCTCATAAATATGCTCTTTACATACCATATTACCTTACCACTATTTGACATACAGACTGCAAAACATTTTGTAGGTTATAAACCAGTGTTTTTAGTGGTGCTTTTCCTGGGTTCAGTGCTTTTATTTTATTTATAAATTACCTTAAAATAGACAATGCAAGTATAATCTCTGCTTTTGGTACCCTTCAATTTAGTTTCCAGCCAGCTGAGTGCACAAAGAACACTAAGTGCTCCCCCTGGGTACACTTTGTAGTCAGTTATACTTACCCAAAGTTTCCTTTGTTCCTAATGAAATGGAGGGTTGACAAACACCAGCTAATAAACTGGAGGGCTGACAACACTGGCTAATGAACTGAAGGGCTGACAATACTGGCTAATGACTGGAGGGATGATGATACTGCTATGAACTGAAAGGCTGACTTACACAGTAGGATCTGAAGGACTAACAACACTGTCTAATGTTCTAAAGGGCTGACAACGCTGGCTAATGAGCTGGAGGGCTGATAACATTAGCTAATGAATTGGGGGACTGATAACCTGCTAATAAACTGGAGGACTGATAATGCTGCTAATGAACTGGAGGGCTGACTGGTAAACAATCTGAACTATGAGGAGGGTTCCTGTTCGTAACTTTGGGATGGATGGCAGACACATGGTATGTGTGAATGAAGGAAATGTCCTTCTTTGTTAGATTGGTTGATTGGGGTTTTACATGTATTTATGCATGTATAGAACGGCTCTCCATAATTAGATAAGGGATCTGGGTTCCTCTCGGACCCAGATCTGACTCAGAACCCCTTGGTTCCAAAATCCAAATGTTCCATCTGAAACTGGATGGATCATGTTGGATTTTGAACTTTGAGCCTATTTCTATAATTACCGAACGTTCGAGGATTATCAAAATAGCCTGAAGTCGATAATCCTCAAAAATATGATCGGAAACCTGAAATTAGTTTCCAATCGTATTTTTGATGATTAATCAACATTCCAGGCTATAACAGGACATTGTGCAGGATTCAGGTTAGATTATATATTTCAGTTCATTTCAACTATTACCGTTTAGGGTTTTGGGGGGGAAATTTAATCTGTATGTAAGTTTTCATTTTGGGGCTGGACTGCCCTTTAAACATATGTCTTTATTCAGCCCCCAATACTTGTTACTAAAATACCTAAATGCTCCTTTTATCTATATGCCTAGATACAGTCCAAAATGATTTATTGTTTTAAAAAACATATTGTAATATTATTGTGAATTCTGGGTGTTCTCTGCATAGCCTTGAAATAATATATATATTTTTGCTATTGCCACATTTATTTGTTATTATATTACTCATATAAATATTGCAAATGTCTATGTACTAAACTCTTACATCATTTATATAACAGCACATTATGCAGCTCTATTATCAAATAAAGCAGGGATGCATAGCAATAGCTTAGCTTTAACAACATATGTCAAGAATGTGATGAAAGTGTATTTCTTTACTAGAAAATAGTTTTTTATCCTGGTCTGTGCATTTCTATACATGTTCATTAAAATATAAATGGTTATTAATTTTCATATAGATGCTAGAATATACATGTATAATACACCAAATGAAAAATGAATGCATTAAGAGCTCTAGAGTAAAGCAATTGAATTTATGTATAAAATATTATTCACTTGCTTAATCATATTTCTAACTAATCTGAAGGTTTATGAATACATAAGTATGAGAGAGATCATCATGTTATTAAGTAATTAACACTGGAAAGTGGCCAGCCTATATTATTTGTGACTTATAAATGGGCATCTATTTAGAGACCATTCTTAAGCTTTTTTTTCTAACTGGCTTTGGATAGTCTATGTAGATTTAAAATGTTTTAAAACGGTCCCTAACTGTTTAAATGGAATTTAGCAATGTGTGAAAATATGTCATATTGTATATAAAATAGCTAAATACAAGTGATGCTAAACTTGAGGTATATACGATATACAGTATTCCACAGGATTTAAGAAAGTCATAGTAACAGACATATTACACAACACTAACAGGGCTAAAATGAGCACAAATACCTTGCGCCAGTTGTGGGTGTCTTTAAGGGGTTTAAACTTGCGCTAACCTAGTCAGTTTGTTCTTAGCGTGAGTTTAACCCCTTATTTACTGCAATGCCCAGTAGTATATGAGCCAGAATGTCTCAGATACATGTATCAGAAATACAACCATTGACAAGCTATTGCCAATTAAAATACAATATAAAGTGTGTTTGTATTGAGTATAATAAAAGATGAATAAGACAGGGATAACGGATGCTTTTGCTTGAATCCTTACCATGAAGTTAGAAATTTAGTAAAAAATTATCAATGCACATCCTGGGCCCAATACAATACCATACTATCTGCACACTGGCATACATTATAAAAAAATGGTTTTAGTATACATTTCTGTGATCAACATGAATGACAAGGCCTTCCAACCAAGTCAATTTAACCCCAGTATGGAAGGTTATAATTCTAACCTTTTTTTAACTTAAATTCTGATTAGCACTTTTGCATTCCTCATACTTGCGCACTGGAGATCAAATATAGAAGGCTTTCCACTTCCCCCCAGCCCATTGGCTTTTTAAATAAGGGAAGAGGCCGTCCATCCAGTGCTTTATGTTAAGGCATATGACCTCCAATAAAGGGCTGTGTTGGGGGTGCTATTACCACATGAAAGCTTCTACTATAGAAAAATTACTATAACTTATAGTGGAAGTGATACTGATCTGACCAAAACATTATAATGTTTGGTCAGATCGAGTAGCACTCCCACTATATGTTTAGAAATTTTTCCAAAGACTGCTCCATGGACCCCCCCCCTCCCTCTTTGTGCAATCGTAATTTAAAAAAGGTTAGAAGTTAGGACCTTCCAGACGGGGGTTACATTGACGTGGTTGGAAGACGTTTTATTAATGTGAACAGCAGTAATGTATATTAAAACTTCTTTGTTTATAATGTATGCCAGTGGTGCATGTAATGGTATTGTATGGGGCCCAGGAATGTGCATGTTATTATATTTTCTTTGTTTGTATACATTTTTGACCAGATCAGTACACTTCCATAAAATGTAATTGTAATTTAGTCTAACAGTGCTTCACAGCCCTTCTGTTGTATAGACTTTTACTTATAAATGTATATCCATTTACTGTATATCTACACACATTAAGAAAGTTAAAACGCTGTGTAATACATACTAAAACATTGCAAGAAGACAATTATGTCTGTCCTTTGTCAGTTAACCTACTTCTGGCTCTGGACTTTTATGTATTACACTGAGGCTACAGTGTTTGGAAGTGCTTGGAACCCTAGCCACTATCCAGCCTAATGGACATCCTGTTTGGTTCTATCAATATTGGGTCTGCTTATTTTGTTTTCTCTTTTGTAACTAGCATTTTTAATATTATGTTGCCCTGGCCACATAATATATATATTATATTATATAACAAAGAACAACCCTTGCATTAAGGGGAATTGGTCTCAGTATAAAGATAAAGGAGAACTACATTAAATTGCTTCAATCCTAAGCGTTTTCTCCCCACAACACCCATACATTGTAATAATGTATTACCTTCTGAGCCTTTTGGCTAGTGCACCTATAGGGCTCCACCCCCCCTGACCTACTATTCACTGTTACAATGCACATATTTTCTACTAGTTTCCATGCAAATATTGAATCCCTGATAATTCTTTAAAACTTGCTTACCTGCAGTTTATTTTTCCACTTGAATTACAGACAACCTACAGGAACGATAAAATAGTCAGTATATTTGCTACATTTTTGTTTATTTTTTTGCATCCATTCTTCGGCCTAGCAAAAGGTAAAGGGGCTCATTTACCAAGTGCTGTTGCCCTATTTTCCGGGGTTAAAGAAAAATTGAATGCAAAAGACACAACCACTTTTATCTTCATAAACATGCCAATACTGAATATATTAGCTACAACAAAAATATTTAAAGTTGTAATAGTACTTACTGAACTGCTACTCTCTATTTATATAAACAAAAAGAAAGGTCTTAGCCCCCCTCCTGTACAGTATGTGGAAACCGCTGTATGTCTTTAGCCATTAAAATGTTAGGAAACTTTAAGGTCTATAGAGGTTTTAACATCCACCCAATTATGCCCTGTCTTTAAAACACTGGTAGTTTTAACCATAATAAAAAAAAAAAGTACTTTGTGCTAGTAGACCTAATAGGGAACAGCCCAGCACCAGTGGATGTCAGCCTGTAGGAAAAGTGATAGAGGAGGAGCGGAAGAAGGGAACTTTACTACAAATTTATGTGTCTGTCTGTCTCTCTATCTATCTCGTGCCTATCTTCTGCCTGTTGTCTATCTGTCTATTTCGGTCCATATTAGAGATGGACAAAATTGATTGGAAACTACTTTTGAGTTTCCAATCATATTTTCGAGGGTTACTAACGTTCAAGGTTATTTTAGAGGGTTACCGAAAATAACCTTGAACCGGTCGGTATCCTCCAAATGTGTTTGAATTCACCAGTTTCTATGTATGTCTGTCCTATTGTCTCTATCAATCTATGTCCACCCTATCTGTCTTCCAGCCATAACCCTCTGTCTATCTTCCCCTATCTCTATCTAGTTGTCTATCCCTTTCTGACCGTCAGTCTATCTATCTGTCCCAACCAATCAGATCTTATTTAACATTTGAAAGCTAACATCTTATTGGTTGGGGCAAATAGCACCATTTTTACACAATAAGAATTTTACCGCTGTAATAAAATCAACAAGTGCTTTCACACAAGTATTAGTTTAGGGGATGTGGCACTAATAAAACCAAGATTTCAAAGGATTTCTTTTTAACGGTTTCTCATTTCTTTTTAAATTCTTGTAATTGTTTCTTTTTTTATTGTACAAAAACCTCTAACAAGTTAAAGGTGGTGTTAGAGGCACATTTTGCTAGTGTAATATAAGTATATATAAAACTCTGAAATGTATTAGTTTTATTATTTTATTATTGAAATGATTTAATTTATATCAATGAACAGCAGCAAATAAATACAGAATACCTTCATTTTTTCACCACAGTCTAATCAAACCAAAGAGAGCTGATAACTAAAATACAGAGTTTTATGTCAATGTAAAATACAGAGGTTATGGTTGATTGATATTTCCTTCTAATAAATCAAGCTGATACCCTTGAATGTGTAGTCCTTGACACCTAACATTATGCTTTCAACATATAAATTTGAAATACAGTTTAACTTTAGTATCTAATAGTTATTCACTATAAGTATATAAAATGCACCAGAAAAAATTTTTTAGTATAGTATAGTATTTGAGGTTGATAAAGACATACCTCCATACGTCCAACCCATCTAGCAATCCTCATTTCCTGCCTAACTGTTGATCCAGAGGAAGGCAAAACCCCCACCAAATTATAAAGAGGGAAAATTCCTTTTTGACTCTAAGTGGCAATCAGAAATTTCCCTGGATCAACCCACTTTATGTATCAATTAAATCAATATCAAAACATCCTATAAATCATTAATCATTAGCCTTAATTGATAGCACAAGCAAAAGGCTGGCCAGCTAAATTCAACTTGTCGATTTAAAACAAATATTCAAAAAAAATGCCCATATGACACATTAAAGGCACCATTAGTAAAATAACAAATTTATTTGTATCAATTGTTAGCCACCTCCTATATAATCTTAAATCCTTAATCGTGGAAGCTTGAGGTGCAATGTATCAGTGATCAGTCACAAAGAACCTTAATTGGAAGGTTAAGATGTTAATGTGAATGAAAACGTATTTATCTTTCCAAAAGAACTCAGTAGGCATACATTAGTAGATGTAGCAATAAGTGTTGACTTGAATCAAGTAGGGAGAACTTATATAGAAAATATCATCTGCATATAAACAGAATTCGTCTTTATAATCAGCCATATTTTAGCTTCTCGACAGAACCTCTGAAAGAGCAATATTCATTCAGGATTCAATTTATTGAGATTTTTGATCCAGGAGATTTCTCTTTTGGTATGTATTTGTCACCTCTATTGTCACGAACATGAGGGCTTAAACTCCATAGGTAATATCTATAATGGCAGCATTAATTTTCATTTATCACACTTTATTAGCTGTGTCGATCAATATGGCGCTCATATTCCAATTTCAGGCACTCACAGGGTTAAAAAGACTCTGGGTATAGCCAATTCTCTTCCCTTTGATCGCTAAGTATGTGACTCAGCAGGTATCTGGTTCAAAAGCAATAGCATTCCGGTATGGGAGCCACATATATAGTCACAGGGGTCTTAGCTTGAAACAAAGCTAAAGAAACATATGTCAATTTCCCATAATTCAAATTTTCATAATATTCAAGGAAAGGAATTTTGCAATATTTTCCAAAATAATGTCAGCTGTTGCTGGGAACCAAGGCCTTCTGTACATATATTTTATAGGTTGGTATCACAGGGGAAACTTGAGATATTTTCTTCTTGGTCTACAAACTCGTATATATATCACGTTTGGTATCTTTGCATTGTATAAAATTAGCAGATCACAAAACTGTTATATTTTGTTTGGGGCATGTACGGTGCATGTTGGTGCACATATAGAGGAAAATAGATCCCAAATTTCCCTCCAAAAAGCAGGAAACACACTCTCTAGGGACCAAACCATTCCCCGATTCAGGATGCACTCTTTTGTACTTTTTAATAAAATCATTTAAAAGGCTAATAGTCCTATTCACCCAAAATGAACCTTGTTTCGTAGTAACGTTACCATATAGGAATTACTGTTTACATATATACAGGGTTATTCAATAAAAGTTCTTATCGTTTAAAATGGTGCTAACTAATTTTCCCCAACCATCAGATGTTCGCTTTCAAATGTAAATAAGATCTTTTAACATTAGCACCATTTTAAAACGATAGAACTTTTATGAATAACCCTGATAGATCTGGTATAGATGGATAGGTGTGGAAATATTTTGCTTACAGGATCTTTAGAAGTTAGGGGGTGTTATAATCTCTTGTGTTTTAATTATGATATAGTTTTTGAAATGCGGTGAAAATATAAAGATATATTTTAGTGTGTGCTGTATTAGTTCACTGCCCTTCCGTCTCCTTTCATTTTTATTCAACTTTCGTTATTTGGAGTGCATTTTTCGACAACTGAAAGGTGAATAGGGGGTTGTGGCATCTATGTCTTGGACTTGCTATGTGGCGAATAACTGCAAATTTAAAGGAGAACTAAACTAATTTCTAAAACGTGAAGCTTTTCTCCAATATACTCAAGTATAAGCCAAGTTTTTGGTTTTTAAAATGGGCCCCAAAAACCAACCTTGACTTATACTCGAGTCAATTTCAATAGTTATGTGGTGTCCCAGATATGTAGAATAGGATGTGCACTCCTTATAACCTGTGCCACATCAGGTAAGTATCATAAGTCATATACCATTTGCAGGGAGGCACACTCACTTAATAAATACTCATTTTAAGTGCCGAAAAAAAAGCCAAGTGCACAACGTTTCAGGGGGTTCAACCCCCTGAGGAAGGACTCAAATAGTATTCAGTAGTGGTTCACCAGTCTAAACACTGTTTTAGAAACACACAGCCTAGTTTCTACATGTACCAATATTTGTGTGGTCCTCTTGGGATAGGAACTTTTAGCAAGACATAGTACTCAAGTTGAAGGTTTAATTACCCAGACCTAGTATTGATTTTTACTGAAATGTTTCTTTTTTGTGTGAAAAGCAAATTAAATAATTATTTTTAGCAACAGAAACATTTAATAAATTTAGATAGCATTAAAAAGCTGCATTTCATTTTTTGTTCTGTGTCAGGGAGAGGGGGATCTCTGTGCTGTTATATAATTGGTTGTTAACATCTAGGAAGCAAGTCTGTAGCTATCTTTATTTTCATCTGTTGAGAACTATAGACATGTGAGTGTTCTGCATCCATTTAGCTGGGGTTCATCTACGTGGATTATGTTACTGACTCCTAGTACCCACAGGTTTATTTCGTAAATCACCCAGCAGCCACATCAAGAGAGAGGTGAGACACACCTTGTTGAATGTTTGCGAACATGCTCTGTGTATTGGATGAAGAATAGTCTGAAGAATTTAGTTCCTCCTTTAAATGATGAAAGATCACGACCAGTTTGTAGGCGGTGCTTGGCTACCAGTTTCAACCATTTTGTTGTCCCCATGTACTGTAAAATTTCCAATCTTGTCCCTCAATTCCAAAGTCAAAGAGGTCAGTGACTGTTTGATCCTCTCAATTAATAATATGGTATTATAGTAGTTCATAATACAGTGAAAAGGTGGGAAATTCAAAAAGCCAATCTAACTTTTTCAGGCTAAAAAAAAAATGTAAACCAAACGTAACAGCTATTAACAGCACCTATTCTTCAAGAGCCGCAGCCAGACAAAATGGGTTCAAAGTCACACTAACTGATTCAATATATGTGAAAAGTGGTCCAGCTTCAAATCTAGTACTGTACATTCAAAGAAAGTGAAAATCAATTCTAAGGACTATGGATTTAGCTATAACAAATGAAGGTCACATCACCACTGCTTCGTCCTGCAGCCTGACCAATAGGAGAAAACTGCCCTATTGGTGGTCAGGCCCAGCCAAATGGGGCGTGGGGTGGATTGAGATGGCTAAATTAAGTAAAGTATTGAAGTTGTGACAGATTAAATATAATCTGGATTATTGGATTATACAGGAAAAACTAGGAGACAAATACCTAGCACCTGGTAGTACCTGGGTCCTTTAATTGGGAGAGAATGGGTGAGAAAGGGATTGTTGTATTTTTAAAGGGCCTGTTCACCCCCAAAACTAAAATTTAACCCACCAATGGCCCCACTATGTAGTGTATAAAATCCTTACCTTACATCTCTGCTCCAAATGGTTCTTTTGCTGTGCCTGTTCAAAGTCCTAGAAAGTGTAGTGTAGGAGCCTGTCAGTGAGTCATCCTGTCCCTGTGTTTTTTTACCTCAACAAGGTAGCTGACATGCGCAGCGGAGCCCCCCTCCTGCCCAAGCTGACTTTTTAATGATACCCTAGCATTAAACCATGTCTCTGTAGTGTAGGGCCCCCTATCCACCTCCAACAGCCAGGTTCGATTGTCACAAAGAATATCAAAACAACGTCTTATATCTCCTTCCCTGTTGTTCAGTAAAGTTGGCAGCCGCGTCCATGATTGATCAGCCAATCACAGACGGTGCTGCTGGTCCGGCCCCCTGCTTGCAGATTCAGCAAGCAGAGGGCCCAGATTTGAGCTTCGGGGAGCGAAAGATTGTAGTATCATTTTGATATCTTTGTGACAATCGAACCTGGCGGTTGGGGATGGGGATAGGGGCCTTACACTACAGCAAAAAAAATTTTTATGGGTGGAAATACCCTTTAAAGGTAGATATTGGACAATCTGAAAGACTAATTCTAAATTAAAAATACTATCACAAATCACCCTATGTGGAAGATTTTACATAAAACACGCTAAATGATATTTCACATTTAACCCAAAGGGTCATGGTTTGTAATCTATCTATACACCAATTTTCACATTGTAGCAAGTCACAAAGTTACCACCTCTTTGGAAGTATTGATATTGATGTGTGTGGCACAGAAAAATCTGACCATGCCTACAACATGTTTTTAATCTGTCACAGCACCCTATCCTCTTACAGATTGCATTCCATATGAATACCCTTTAATATACCCCTTTATAGTTACACTTATAGAAACAACATAGTACAGAGCTGCAGAGGGAGGATAATGATTTTGAATGAATCTTTCACATCTGAAAGTGAATGCAATCTTTCACTATCTAAAAAGTGAATGAAACCATCACTATCTGAAGGTGAAAAAAATTCTGAGACAATCAATCTGGCTCCACTATACTACTATAGGATTAAGTTAGACTGAATCCTCATGATTGACAGCTCTATCCTCCTATCAGAGCAACAACAGGAAATGAAAAGTAAACACTACACCAAAGACAATCCTTGACATTTGGAAGGTATGCATTTAACTTAGGCGATTACTCGATTCACCAGCAGATGGCACACGCTGATTAATTAACTGAAAATGTCTGAAAAAAGGGGTATGGGGAATTTGTAAAAATTGTAAAGTAGCTTTTGTTTTTTTCCACTCCTGAAATGTATGTATACCAATTCTTATGAAAATTGTCCTAGCTGTTCGGAAGATTTTCTGGAACATACATATACGTAAATACATAAATACAACCATACATACTTTACATTTGTATAGATAGATATTTAGGTATAAGCACATCTGACTGGATTGCTGCAGAAAAATAGCATGAACTAAAAAAAGCGCTAATGCCTTGTTTGTGGACAAACTTATTTTCTCAAACTGGAAGTATTTGAACATTTCACCCTTGAACATTGCATCCTGGGACCTATACATTGGTTAAAAGAGACTATATGAAAGTTTTTTGTTATATGGTTGACATTTATAATGTAACAGATTGACTATTACACAGATGGTAACATTATCTCTTCCTCCCCTTCACCTAAGGGTCATTATTGGCTATACTGAGTACAGTGACATCTCTTGATACTTTGTGCAATAAAGTAATACACAGAATGACATCATGCTCTCATGTCTAGGAAGGGCCTTTCTCCTGCCCCTTTCGCTCTTTTATAATAGTCCAGCAAGATAGTAATAGCTGAATGAGTTGAGAGATTCTCTTACAGGCTCGAAATAAGGCTCCTGTGCTCTCTCTTCCAAACCTATGACTGGTAGATATATGCATAGGCTGAATGACATTTGTTACTTATCCTGTGATTATGCTTAAATATATTTATGTATAAGTGATATGTTACAATCAGATACCCTAGCAGAAATTTTTTAACATTTACATCCCGTGCAATCTAAAACGCAAGAGGGATGCTTTTCCATCCATGCCTTTTTGCTAAGTTCAAAAGCAGTTCTGTTGAACCCATTGAACTCCCAAAATTAATTTTTAACCGTATTGAATTACATTTTTTCACATTTTTTAAGAGAAGTTTTGGATTTTTGATTTTCTAACATTTAATATTTAGGTTTGTTTTAAAATCAGGACTCATCATGAGTTATGACTAAGCAATTAAATAAGAGAGATTGCTTTTTTCAAAGGGGATACAATACACAATGCTGGATAAGGCAATACATTGGCTCAGAATAAGAGCATTAAAGGTTCTCCAACAAACAAACACAACATTTTACATTGGCATTTGTACAATCAGTGCACCTCCAAAATGCTAGCTAGACCCATTCCCACATAAAAATATGCCCAATGTATATGTTTCTTTGACTTTGCTTTGCCAATGCTAAATTTGAAATTTTAACTGCAGCATAGCAAGCAGAATCAAACTGTTAATTCAATTGATCAACTGACTTGAAGTTAGTTCTTGAAGTGTTTCGTAGTCATCCCACTGGCTTTCTCAATTCGAATTGAAAGCGTCGGATGAAGTAGTTTAGTGATTTTAGGATGAGTGGAGCATTGACCCGGGAATTCAGTATAGAGAGAAACTGCTTAGGTTTTGTTGTACACGCTTGAGTCATTGATTTTATTGAGCTGGGAGTTTGAAGGGGTGTGTGGTAGGTGGATTCTTGTTATAGTCGGGGCCTAACTACCAGGGGTGCAGTGTGACAATCGCAAGGGGGGGGCTATCTTATTTTTTCAATGCCTTCTCCCAGAAAACCACTGTTAAAAGGGCCCCCAAATAGTTCTGTGGGGGGTTGAGGGTGGGGAGGGCAGTGCTTTCTTCATAGGGATTCAGTAAACAGAGAGCACATTAGATATTGCAGGGTGGGGTGTTAGTTGCTGGCACAGAAGAGCACAGAGCAATATATTTGCTTTTTCCTTTCATGATCTTAATTCTGAATTGTAGCCAGACATAGAAACAAGTTTTGCTTTTATAAAATGGATTTTCTACATGTAGTGTGCTGACAATAGGCTGGGAGTGAATGGTTGACAGTTCTTTACTGATTCTGTGCTCCGCCCCTCTTTAAAAAGTAAACGTCCCAGAGCTAATAACACAGAGATAGGAAAGTCAAAGAGAGCAAAAAAAAAAAGAAAAAAAAAAGATTTAAGATTTATTTCTGTGGAATTAGTTGATTAGTTGATATTTGTCCTTTAAAACAGTATTTGTATATACGCAGTTATTTTTTTAATGAATGTTAATTTTAATGCTTATGTTAAATTTTACAAAAATCATTAAAATAAAGTGTTTAAAGTAAATATATACATAACTGAAATATTTAGCACTTCTTAGTCAATAACAATATAGACAATATGTTGGTAAATGTTGTTTTAGATCACCCATACCCTGTTCATATTTATACACAATGTGAAAATTTTATTTATTGATATTCACATCCATTACAGATCATAATAAAAAAAAAAAAAACTTGTTGATCTTATATCCTATTTTCAACTATCTAAACTTGCTACTTTCATGCTAATAAAGAAAACAGTAGCTTTATTTTATTGCAAATGTAGCAGTGTGCTTTACTTTTCTAAAAACATTCAGGACATTTCAGCATTTTTTACACTTAAAAAAGCAACATTTCTCATCTGTTACCGATCTTAACTAGAATGACTTTAACATTCTGATTTGTTCTACCATGTTAGCAAAACCAAATTGTGACCACAAAATTACTACTTATGATAGACAAAATGATGCAAATAACATGCTTTATATCAAGGGCAGGTGGATCATAACATATTTAACCCATACAGCCCAATGTAGCAAAGTAGATATTGAACACAAGAATAAGGTGATATTAAAGATCTCCTCGCACTCCTGTTTCTGTAGCTCTTTGGGTGGTGCTAGGTCCTCAAAACTGCTGTTATGATCCACCTGCCCTTGATATAAAGCATAAAGTTTATACTCACCAAGTGAGTGTGGTCTTCGCTTCACATTATTTATGATTCTATTCCATCTCCTTAATTCTTTTTTTGCAAGTTTCTTCGTCTGTCACATTTCTTCTAACTCTCATAAACTGGCCCTGCGGAATACCTATAATTAAATGTTTTGGATGAAAACTTGTTCCTAAAAGCATATTGTTTCTATCTGTGGGTTTCACGTATAGGTCAGTTTTGAGGCTAGAATTTTCTTAACACACCATAACATCTAAGAACGATAACTTCTGTTTGTCAGATTGCACAGTGAATTTGAGATGTTTATGCTATCTCACACGAGAAAATGTGTCTAATTCTATCTCTGTGCAGATATCGTCCACAAATCTGATATATTCCAGAATTTTTAAACCATACTTTGCATTACTTATTATGTGCTTTTTAGAATTTTGATACATATATGTTTGCATATGACCGTGTAAATTGCGCCCATACTGGTGCCACATAGTTGTAAATAAAAAGTTATTAAACCTAAAATAATTTCTAGTTAAGGCAATTGTCAGTATGTCCAAAATGAAGTAAACCAATGCTGTCGGATGATTTTGTGCTAGTAGTGATTCTTTTATTGTCTTTATTCCATCTTGTGTTCACAATAGAACACTTACAGCCAGCAATAAAAACAGCAGTGAAACAGCAGATAAAGTTGAAGAAGACATCAAGAGATCAATAGCCAGTAAGGAATTTGAATCCTTTCAATAGAACTACAAACAAAGCTTGAGGACTTCAAGAACGAATTGCTCCAGTTCAAGTTGAAAAAGTTTAAAAGAGATACCTTAGACTACGACCGAGAACGGTGTACACGTGGTCCCCAGAAAGATACCGGGAGAGACACAGTGAATGGAGTCCCGGAGGAGTGACGTCATCAGACAGCACTGCATCCAAGCTTCGGATTTGAAGAACTCCGTGGAACAACAGGAAACAAATGTAGTTTTTGAAGACGTTTCGCTAGTCATCCGACTGGCTTTCTCAATTCAGAATGACTTGTACAAGAATCTGTGGCAATTATGTACCCTGGAAAATCCCAATTAGCTATCACACAGCCAGGTGTTAAGGGTGTGATTGGGTAGTGGCTAAGAGGTGTTATAGGAACGCCCAGAGTAAGGTGTTAAAAACCATTGTCATGGCAGACAGTTGGTGTCGAACCCCCCACCTCTATTTAGGCTTGGTTTTCTTATTTTCACATAAATGGCCTCCTTAACACTCTCTTGAACCAGTCACGTTCCTTCGTCAGTATATTAACATTACATCTTCAAAGGTATGTCCTTTATCCTTAAGATGCAGATACACGGCTGAGTCCTGACCCGAGGAATTGGCTCTTCTGTGCTGGGGCCATACGTTGATGCGTTGCTTTTGGTCTCCCCCACATACAAATCAGAGCATTCTTCACTGCACTGCACTGCATATTGATGTCGCTTTTCTTGTGTTTAGGTATTGGGTCTTTCGGATGTACCAATTGCTGCCTCAGTGTGTTGTTCGGTTTAAAGAAGACAGGGATACAATGTTTTTTGAAAATTCTTTCTAATTTCTCGGAGACCTTTATGTGAAATGAACCAAGCTAAATGGGTGGGGGGGTTCGACACCATCTGTCTGCCATGTACAATGCTGTTTTAACACCTTACTCTGGCGTTCCTATACACCCTCTTAGCCACTACCCAATCACACCCTTAACACCTGGCTGTGATATGCTAATTGGGATTTTCCAGGGTACATAATGCCACAGATTCTTGTACAGTCATTCTGAATGAGAAACCAGTCGGATGACTAGCGAAACGTCTTCAAGAACTACATTTCAAGTCCAGTTGATCTAATTGAATACAACAGATATACCATGACCTGGATGAATGAGAACCTTCACAAGCAAACAGGAAACAAACACAATAACGTTTTTTAGTCAATCAGTGACCGGCATACATCGACAACTGAGAGGCCAAAGAGGAGACCGATCCTTAAAGGGCAAAAGAAGAGAGCCGCTAAGAGTCCTTCCAGCCTGTTCAGCCAAGGACTCGGAGACAACGTTGAAAGGTAATAAAACTCTCAAGGGAGGGAACCAGGAAAGCACAAACACCCAAGTGATTAATATATCAGGAACCAACTTAGACATAGATGAAGTTAAAGAAATCAGTAAAGGGTTAAATTTCCCTACATACACAGGTTCTCTCCTAGATCTAAAATTGACTTTTTCAAGTTCACCTGACAAATCAAACTAAAATGGGTTATAGAAACACACAAGTCAGTAACAAAGTACCTTTTAAGAAAATGAGTGACTTTACCCCAACGATAACATTTAATGCCTTAATACATTTTCAAAACTAGTCCTTGGTGAAATACAATCCATAATTGGGATGACCAGAAATGTAAGCGTAACTTAACTTACGTATAATGTCAAGCTCTACAAAAGTGAAAAAACGGGACAACATAATAATAAAAAGGCAGACAAAAGGGAGAAACTGTCATTCTAGATAAGGCAAAATATATGGCAAAAGTAACATCACAATTAAATATTGAGGAAAATTACAAAGAACTATCAACAACCCAGTATTCTCCCTTATGCATTTATGGATAAATGGATGCTTGGTCATGGAACCAATAGACAGTACTACTAGAGACTTTTTGATGGAAGAAAATCCAATAACTCTAGTATTTTACCTAGCACCAAAAATTCAAAGGATCCCATTACCCCACCTGGAAGACCTATTCTCCAGTTTGGGATCAATTCTTCAACCTTTGGGAATATTCATAGACATTATTTAAACCCCATACTATCTCTATTCGGAATGCATCCAGATACCACTGACTTTCTAAATAGACTAGATATTATAACACAATTCAATGACAACACATTACTGGTAACAATGGACATCCAGTCTCTTTATACCTGCATCCCCACCACACCAAGATGGAATAAAGACAATAGAAGAATCACCACAGCACAAATCATCCGACGCATTGGTTTACTTCATCTTGACATACTGACAATTGCCTTAACTAGAAATTATTTTAGGTTTAATATACTTTTTATTTACACTATGTGGCACCAGTATGGGCGCAATTACACGGCATCATATGCAAACATATAGTATCAAAATTCTAAAAAAGACACATATAAGTAATGCAAAGTATGGTTCGAAAATTCTGGAAAATGAGATTTGTGGACAATATCTTCAAGTTGTGGACAGCACGGAGTTAGAATTAGATCATTTTCTCGTGAGATTAATACTTGGCATAAACATCTCAAATTCACTGTGCATCTGATAACAGAAGATATCGTTCTTAGATGTTTGGTGTGTTAAGAAAATTCTAGCCTCAAAACTGACCTATACGTGAAACCCACAGATAGAACAATATTCTTTAGCAACAAGTTTTCATCCAAAACATTTATTAAGGGTATTCCGCAGGGCCAGTTTATGAGAGTTAGAAGAAATGTGACAGACGAAGAAACTTGCAAAAAAAGATTAAGAGATGGAAGAAAAATGTATACAAGAGGCTTCCACAAAATACCAAGGAAGCACAATAAAGCATTGGTTACATCAAGACACACACTCCTTAATAAGAATTTAAAAAACAATCAACAAAGCAATACCGTTTGTACAACTACAGCACACAATCATTCAAAATTAAAAACTCATTAGAAAATACTGAAATTACATAAAGATGAACAGTATGGTGATTTATTTAAAGATTACCCATTGTTTCTCATACAAAAGGAGTAAAACTATAGGAGACCAAATGGTCCACTCATATTTAAAAACGATAACAGATACACAAGTATTTAGCTACCACAAAGAAAGGCAGGTTTCCATGTCTGAATTGCCAAGTTTGTACGGCAATAATTAAAGGAGATACCTTAGCACATCCATCTAAAGGCACCAGTATCCGTTTAGAGATTTTGTGAGTTGTGTCACCACTGGCGTCATCTATATCGCAAAGTGCCCTTGTGGCTTAGCGTATGTCGGACAGACAAAAAGACCAGTGAGAGTACGCATAAGTGAACACAAACGCAACATCTCTAAATGTAACCTAGACAGAAATGAGAGTGTTACTCCAGTCTCTAGACATTTCAAAAACAATGGACACAACGCTGCCCAGGTAAGATGGCTAGTGTTAGAGGTGGTTAAAAATCATCACGAGGAGGAGATTATGAGAAAAAAACCTTACATCCCCTAGGTTTGAACGAGGACATAAACTTCAAATGTTTCTTATAAGAAAGCCTATTATTGGGTACTAGAGAGTGATATAGACAACTGCTAAAAATCATTCCTTTAACTCAACAAGCTGTTCACCTAAACTATGCTGCCTTTAAAAGTGCATCTAGGCACAAACAAGTATTATACATTTATCCAAATTTCAAAACTTACCTTGTGTTGTAGGATACCCGTTGTTCCTGATCCACAGACGACATTGCAACAATGAATTACTACAAAAGAAACAAATGAAAACACATACATTGTTGTAAGAAACAATTGGCAGCACTTTATATGCACAAAGAGAACTTTTAAACCTTAACAAGCTTCTTTTAAAAAGTATCAATAGAGCACTTAATCAAAATAATAATAATAAGAACGTATCTTTAACATATCATAAGTTAATATGGACTTTATATTATAGTCTTTTATCACTATATTTTTTACACTTTAGATATTTTTAAGCAAGAAATGCATAAATAAGAACAGAACTATGAGAACCCATGCCTTTAAGGATTATATATTTGAATTGTTGTTCATCTATAGTGCAATTT
Organism: Hymenochirus boettgeri; assembly: GCA_019447015.1. Classification (NCBI taxonomy): domain Eukaryota; kingdom Metazoa; phylum Chordata; class Amphibia; order Anura; family Pipidae; genus Hymenochirus; species Hymenochirus boettgeri. The sequence continues at coordinate 110,597,334 of CM033473.1, forward strand.
GATCACCTGTTCGCACTGGAACCTATCATAGCATGTTTTGTTTGCGCCCCACCCTTTGGAAGGTGGGACTTCACTATTTAAACCAGTACAAAAGTGTTCACTTATTTATGATTAGATATTGAACACAAACATGCCACAGGCCTGAAAGAAAAACAGAACAAACAAAAAGATACAAAAATTATATCAAAAATCCCAAAAAATACAAAAATAAGTATAAAAGATATAACAGTATATAAAGTAATAGTAAATTGGTACACTGAAAAGGTTGTATTATTTACAAAAAAACTAAATAAAAAAACTAGAATATAACCAAAAAAATATAGTAGACTGGTATACCAGAGTTATAAATTCACATTGCTGCCACATCTCAGGCATAATTAAGGCTTAAAGGGATGCGAGTGGCTAGTCGGAAGATCCATTCCGCTTCGCTTTTTAGTAACAGGGCAAATCTATTACCTCCCCTAGGAGGACTGAAGATTCTCTGGATACCCTGAAAACGTACCCGTTGAACATTAGAATTATCTGTAAGTTAGTCACTATTGCGTATAATACATTACTGCTCCTGTTATTTCTGTCTAGGTTACATTTAGAGATGTTGCGTTTGTGTTCACTTATGCGTACTCTCACTGATCTTTTTGTCTGTCCGACATACGAACGGTATTTGCTTTGGTGATTGTTTTTTAAATTTCTTATTAAGGAGTGTGTGTCTTGATGTAACCAATGCTTTATTTGCTGCTTCCTTGGTGGATTTTGTGGATAGCTCTTGTATACATTTTTCTTCCATTCTTAATTCTTTTTTTGCAAGTTTCTTCTCTGTCACATTCTTTCTAACTCTCATAAACTGGCCCTGCGGAAACCCTTAATTAAATGTTTTGGATGAAAACTTGTTGCTAAAAGCATATTGTTTCTATCTGTGGTTTCACGTATAGGTCAGTTTTGAGGCTAGAATTCCTTAACACACCATAACATCTAAGAACGATATCTTCGTTTATCAGATTGCACAGTGAATGAGTGTTTATGCCAAGTATTAATTTCACGAGAAAATGACTCTAATTCTATCTCTGTGCCTGTCCACAACTTGAAGATATTGTCCACAAATCTCATATATTCCAGAATTTTCGAACATACTTTGCATACTTATTATGTGTTCTTTTAGAATTTGATACATATATGTTTGCTATGATGCGTGTAAATTGCGCCCATACTGGTGCCACATAGTTGTAAATAAAAAGTATTATTAAACCTAAAATAATTCTAGTTAAGCAATTGCAGTAGCTGTTACAATTAATAAAATTGTCTGGGTTTTTTTTAAAAGTAAGTTTAGTACTGAAGATAGGGTCCACTTTTCAAAGTAACGCTACTAAACTTACTTATCAAACCAGGCAATTTATTGACCCGAAGAAGGAAGGCGGGACTTCTGAAACGTGCGTAGGTCAGTTTCAATGCCAGCGTGGTGTAGCAGATGGAAGAATTTTGTCGGAGTGCACACAGGGGCTTAGCTGAAACAAAGCTAAAGAACACTATGTCAATTTCCCATAAATTCAAATTTTCATAATAATTCAAGGAAAGGAATTTTGCAATATTTTCCAAAATAATGTCAGCTGTTGCTGGAACCAAGGCCTTCTGTACATATATTTATAGGTTGTATCACAGGGAAACTTGAGATATTTTACTTCTTGGTCATACAAACTCGTATATATATCACGTTTGGTATCTTTGCATTGTATAAAATAGCAGATCACAAAACTGTATATTTTGTTTGGGGCATGTAGTTGCATGTAGTGCACATATAGAGGAAAATAGATCCCAATTTCCCTCCAAAGCAGGAAACACACTCTCTAGGACCAAACCATTCCCCGATTCAGGATGCACTCTTTTGTACTTTTAATAAAATCATTTAAAGGCTAATAGTCCTATTCATCCCAAAATGAACCTTGTTTTCGTAGTAACGTTACCATATAGGAATTACTGTTTACATATATACAGGTTATTCAATAAAAGTTCTTATCGTTTAAATGGTGCTAACTAATTTTGCCCCAACCAATCAGATGTTCGCTTTCAAATGTTAAATAAGATCTTTAACATTAGCACCATTTTAAACGATAAGAACTTTTATTGAATAACCCTGATAGATCTGTGTATAGAGTGATAGGTGTGGAAATATTTGCTTACAGGATCTTTAGAAGTTAGGGGGGTGTTTAAATCTCTTGTGTTTTAATTAGTGATATAGTTTTGAAATGCGGTGGAATAATAAAAGATATATTTTATTGTGTGCTGATTTTATGTTCACTGCCCTTCCGTCTCCTTTCAGTTTTATTCAACTTTTCGGTTATTTGGAGTGCATTTTTCGACAACTGAAAGGTGAATAGGGGTTGTGGCATCTATGTCTTGGACTTGCTATGTGGCGAATAACTGCAAATTTAAAGGAGAACTAAACTTAATTTCTTAAACGTGAAAGCTTTTCTCCAATATACTCAATAAGCCAAAGTTTTTGGTTTTTAAATGGGCCCCAAAAACCAACCTTGACTTATACTCGAGTCAATTTCAATATTTATGTGGTGTCCCAGATATGTAGAATAGGATGTGCACTCCTTATAACCTGTGCCATCAGGTAAGTATCATAATTCATTACCTTTGCAGGGAGGCACACTCACTTAATAAATACTCATTATTAAGTGCCGAAAAAAAAGCCAAGTGCACAACGTTTCAGGGGTTCAACCCCCTGAGAAGGACTCAAATATGTATTCAGTAGTGGTTCACCAGTCTAAACACATGTTTTAGAAACACACAGCCTAAGTTTCTACATGTACCAATATTTGTGTGGTATCTCTTGGGATAGGAACTTTTAGCAAGACATAGTACTCAAGGTTGAAGGTTTAATTACCCAGACCTAGTATTGATTTTTACTGAAATGTTTCTTTTTGTGTGAAAAGCAAATTAATATATTATTTTTACAACAGAACATTTAAATAAATTTAGATAGCATTAAAAAACTGCATTTCATTTTTTTGTTCTGTGTCAGGGAGAGGGAGGATCTCTGTGCTGTTATATAATTGGTTGTTAACACTAGGAAGCAAGTCTGTAGCTATCTTTATTTTCATCTGTTGAGAACTATAGAGCATGTGAAGTGTTCTGCATACATTTAGCTGGGGTTCATCTACGTGGATTATGGTTACTGACTCCTAGTACCCACAGGTTAATTTCGTAAATCACCCAGCAGCCACATCAAAGAGAGGTGAGACACACCTTGTTGATGTTTGCGAACATGCTCTGTGTATTGGATGAAGAATAGTCTGAAGAATTTAGTTCCTCCTTTAAATGATGAAGATCACGACCAGTTTGTAGGCGGTGCTTGGCTACCAGTTTCACCATTTTGTTGTCCCCATGTACTGTAGAAATTTCCAATCTGTGTCCCTCAATTCCAAGTCAAAGAGGTCAGTGACTGTTTGATCCTCAATTAAATAATGGTATTATAGTAGTTCATATACAGTGAAAGGTGGGAAATTCAAAAGCCAAATCTAATTTTTCAGGCTAAAAAGAATGTAAACCAACAGTAACAGCTATTACAGCACCTATTCTTCAAGACCGCAGCCAGACAAAATGGGGTCAAGTCACACTAACTGATTCAATATTAGTGAAAAGTGGGTCCAGCTTCAAAATCTAGTACTTACATTCAAAGAAAGTGAAAATCAATTCTAAGGACTATGGATTTAGCTATACAAATGAAGGTCATCACCACTGCTTCTGTCCTGCAGCCTGACCAATAGAAAGAAAAGCTGCCCTATTGGTGGTCGGCCCAGGCAAATGGGCGTGGGTGGATTGAGATGGCTAAATTAAGTAAAGTATTGAAGGTGTGACAGTTAAATATAATCTGGATTATTGGATTATACAGGAAAAACTAGGAGACAAATACCTAGCACCTGGTAGTACCTGGGTCCTTTAATTGGGAGAGAATGGTTGAGAAAGGGATTGTTGTATTTTAAAGCTTTTTCACCCCCAAAACTAAATTTAACCCACCAATGGCCCCCCACTATGTAGTGTATAAATCCTTACCTTACATCTCTGCTCCAAATGGTTCTTTGCTGTGCCTGTTCAAAGTCCTAGAAAGTGTAGTGTAGGAGCCTGTCAGTGATTCATCCTGTCCCTGTGATTTTTTTACCTCAACAAGGTAGCTGACATGCGCAGCGGACCCCCCTCCTGCCCAAGCTGACTTTTTAAATGATACCCTAGCATTAAACCATGTCTCTGTAGTGTAGGGCACCCTATCCCACCTCCAACCCCAGGTTCGATTGTCACAAAGAATATCAAAACGATACTTTAATCCTTCATTCCTGTGTTCAGTAAAGTTGGCAGCGCGCGTCCATGATTGATCAGCCAATCACAGACGTGCTGCTGGTCCGCCCCCCTGCTTGCAGATTCAGCAAGCAGAGGGCCCAGATTTGAGCTTCGGGGAGCGAAAGATTGTAAGTATCATTTTGATATCTTTGTGACAATCGAACCTGGCGGTTGGGATGGGGATAGGGGGCCTTACCACTACAGCAAAAAAAATTTTGGTGGAAATACCCTTTAAAGGTAAGATATGGACAATCTGAAAGACTAATCTAAATTAAATACTATCCAAATCACTGGGAGTTGTTTTAACATGAACAACACAGGCTAAAGTTTAAACTGATATCACGCTAAATGATTTCACATTTAACCCAAAGGGGTCATGGTTTGTAATCTATCTATACACCAATTTTCACATTGTAGCAAGTCACAAAGTTACCACCTCTTTGGAATATGTTATTGATGTGTGTGGCACAGAAAATCTGACCATGCCTACAACATGTTTTTATCTGTCACAGCATCCCAATCCTTACAGATTGCATTCCATATGAATACCCTTTAATATTACCCCTTTAATAGTTACACTTATAAACAACATGTACAGAGCTGCGAGGGAGGATAATGATAATTGAATGAATCTTTCACATCTGAAAGTGAATGCACTTTCACTATCTAAAAAGTGAATGAAACCATCACTATCTGAAGGTGAAAAAAATTCTGAGCAAATCAATCTGGCTCCACTATACTACTATAGGATTAAGTTAGACTGAATCCTCATGATTGACAGCTCTATCCTCCTATCAGAGCAACAACAGGAAAAATGAAAAGTAAAGCACTACACCAAGACAATCCGTGACATTTGGAAGGTATGCATTTAACTTAGCGATTACTCTGTTCACCAGCAGATGGCAGCACGCTGATTAATTAACTGAAAATGTCTAGAAAAAAGGGTATGGGGGAATTTGTAAAAATTGTAAAGTAGCTTTTGTTTTTTTCCAGCTCCTGAAATGTATGTATACCATCTTATGAAATTGTCCTAGCTGTTCGGAAGATTTTCTGGAACATACATATACGTAAATACATAATAACAACCATACATACTTTACATTTGTATAGATAATATTAGGTATAAGCACATCTGACTGGATTGCTGCAAAAAATAGCTGAACTAAAAAAAGCGCTAATGCCTTGTTTGTGGACAAACTTATTTTCTCAAACTGGAAGTATTTGAACATTTCACCCTTGAACATTGCATCCTGGGACCTATACATTGGTTATAAAGAAACTATATGAAAGTTTTTTGTATATATGGTTGACATTTATAATGTAACAGATTGACTATTACACAGATGGTAACATTATCTCTTCCTCCCTTCACTAAGGGTCATTATTGGGCTATACTTGAGTACAGTGACATCTCTTGATACTTTGTCAATAAAGTAATACACAGAATGACATCATGCTCTCATGTCTAGGAAGGGACTTTCTCCTGCCCCTTTCGCTCTTTTATAATAGTCCAGCAAGATAGTAATAGCTGAATGAGTTGAAAGATTCTCTTACAGGCATCGAAATAAGGCTCCTGTGCTCTCTCTTTCCAACCTATGATGGTAGATATATGCATAGGCTGAATGACATTTGTTACTTATCCTGTGATTATGCTTAAATATATTTATGTGATAAGTGATATGTTACATCAGATACCCTAGCAGAAATTTTTTAACATTTACATCCCTGTGCAATCTAAAACGCAAGAGGGATGCTTTTCCATCCATGCCTTTTTGCTAAGTTCAAAAGCATTTCGTTGAACCCATTGAACTCCCAAAATTAAATTTTTAACCGTATTGAATTACATTTTTTCACATTTTTTAAGAGAAAGTTTGGATTTTTGATTTTCTAACATTTAATATTTAGGTTTGTTTTTAAAATCGGACTCATCATGAGTTATGACTAGAACATTAAATAGAGAGATTGCTTTTTTCAAAGGGGATACAAACACAAATGCTGGATAAGGCAATACAATTGGCTCAAGAATTAAAGCATTAAGGTTCCCAACAAACAAACACAACATTTTACATTGGCATTTGTACAATCAGTGCACCTCCAAAATGCTAGCTAGACCCTTCCCACATAAAAATGCCCAATGTATATTTTCTTGACTTTGCTTTGCCAATGCTAAATTTGAAATTTATAACTGCAGCATAGCAAGCAGCCTCTTTAAAAATCAGAGGCACAGCTAGAGTGGGAGCATTGACCCAGGGAATTCATGTTATAGGAAGAAAACTGCTTAGGTTTGTGTTACACCACTGCTTGAGTCAAATTGATTTTATTTTAGCTGGAGAGTTTGAAGGGGAGTGTGTGTGTAGGTGGATTTCTTTAGTTATATCAGGGGCCTAACTCCCAGGGGTGCAGTGTGAGCAATCGCAAGGGGGGGGCTATCTTATTTTTTCAATGCCTTCTCCCAGAAAACCACTGTTAAAAGGGCCCCCAAAAGTTCTGTGTGGGGGTTGAGGGTGGGGAGGGCAGTGCTTTCTTCATAGGGATGTCAGTAACACAGAGAGACATTAGATAATTGCAGGTTGGTGTTAGTTGCTGGCACAGAAAGACACAGAGCAATATATAATGCTTTTTCCTTTTCAGATCTTAATTCTGAATTGATTAGCCAGACATAAAACAAGTTTTGCTTTTATAAAATGGATGTTTCTACATGTAGTGTGCTGAAGCAATAGGCTGGGAGTGAATGGTTGACAGTTCTTTTACTGATTAGCTGTGCTCCGCCCTCTTTAAAAGTAAACGTCCCAGAGCTAATAACAAGAGATAGGAAAGTCAAAGGAGGGACAAAAAAAAAAAAGAAAAGAAAAAAGATTTAAGATTTATTTCTGTGGAATTAGTTGATTAGTTGATATTTGTCCTTTAAACAGTATTTGTATATACGCAGTATTTTTTTTTTTTAATGAATGTTAATTTTATGCTTATGTTTAAATTTTACAAAAATCATTAAATAAAGTGTTTAAAGTAAATATATACATAACTGAAATATTTAGCACTTCTTAGTCAATAACATATAGACAATATGTGGTAAATTTTGTTTAGATCACCCCATACCCTGTTCATATTTTTACACAATGTGAAAATTTATTTATTGTATTCACATCCATTACAGATCATAATAAAAAAAAAAAACTTGTTGATCTTATATCCTATTTTCAACTAATCTAAACTTGCTACTTTCATGCTATAAAGGAAACATAGCTTTCATTTTATTGCAATGTAGCAGTGTGCTTTACTTTTCTAAAAACATTCAGGACATTTCAGCATTTTTTACACTTAAAAAAGCAACATTCTCATCTGTTACCGATCTTAACTAGAGATGACTTTAACAATTCTGATTTGTTCTACCATGTTTAGCAAAACCAAAATTGTGACCACAAAATTACTACTTAATGATAGACAAATGATGCAAATAACATGCTTATATCAAGGGCAGGTGGATCATAACATATTTAACCCATACAGCCCAATGTAGCAAAGTAGATATTGAACACAAGAATAAGGTGAATATAAGATCTCCTCGCACTCCTGGTTCTGTAGCTCTTTGGGTGGTGCTAGGTCCTCAAAACTGCTGTTATGATCCACCTGCCCTTGATATAAAGCATAAAGTTTATACTCACCAAGTGAGTGTGGTCTTCGCTTCACATTATTTATGATTCTATTCCATCTCCTTAATTCTTTTTTTGCAAGTTTTTCTCGTCTGTCCATTTCTTCTAACTCTCATAAACTGGCCCTGCGGAATACCTATAATTAAATGTTTTGGATGAAAACTTGTTCTAAAAGCATATTGTTTCTATCTGTGGGTTTCACGTATAGGTCAGTTTTGAGGCTAGAATTTCTTAACACACCATAACATCTAAGAACATAACTTCTGTTTGTCAGATTGCACGTGAATTTGAGATGTTTATGGTATACTCACGAGAAAATGTGTCTAATTCTATCTCTGTGCAGATATCGTCCACAAATCTGATATATTCCAGAATTTTTAAACCATACTTTGCATACTTATTATGTGTTCTTTTTAGAATTTTGATACATATATGTTTGCATATGATGCCGTTTAAATTGCGCCCATTGGTGCCACATAGTTGTAAATAAAAAGTATTATTAAACCTAAAATAATTTCTAGTTAAGGCAATTGTCGTATGTCAAGATGAAGTAAACCAATGCTGTCGGATGATTTTGTGCTAGTAGTGATTCTTTTATTGTCTTTATTCCATCTTGTGTTCACAATAGAACACTTACAGCCAGCAATAAAACAGCAAGTGAAACAGCAGATAAAGTTGAAGAAGACATCAAGAGATCATAGCCAGTAAGGATTTTGAATCCTTTCAAATAGAACTACAAACCAAGCTTGAGGACTTCAAGAACGAATTGCTCCAGTTCAATGAAAAAGTTTAAAAGAGATACCTTAGACTACGACCGAAGAACGGTGTACACGTGGTCCCCAGAAAGATACCGGGAGAGACCACATGAATGGAGTCCCGGAGAGTGACGTCATCAGACAGCACTGCATCCCAAGCTTCGATTTGAAAACTCCGTGGAACAACAGGAAACAAATGTAGTTCTTGAAGACGTTTCGCTAGTCATCCGACTGGCTTTCTCAATTCAGAATGACTTGTACAAGAATCTGTGGCAATTATGTACCCTGGAATCCACTTAGCATATCACAACCAGGTGTTAAGGGTGTGATTGGGTAGTGGCTAAAGGTGTTATAGGAACGCCCAGAGTAAGGTGTTAAAACAGCATTGTACATGGCAGACAGTTGGTGTCGAACCCCCCCACCTCTATTTAGGCTTGGTTTCTTTATTTTCACATAAATGGCCTCCTACACCTCTCTTGAACCAGTCACGTTCCTTCGTCAGTATATTAACTTACAATCTTCAAAGTATGTCCTTTATCCTTAAGATGCAATACACGGCTGAGTCCTGACCCGAGGATTGGCTCTTCTGTGCTGGGCCATACGTTGATGCAGTGGCTGTTTGGTCTCCCCCACATACAAATCAGAGCATCCTTCACTGCACTGCACTGCATATATGATGTCGCTTTTCTTGTGTTTAGGTATTGGGTCTTTCGGATGTACCAATTGCTGCCTCAGTTTGTTGTTCGGTTTAAAGAAGACAGGGATACAATGTTTTTTGAAAATTCTTCTTAATTTCTCGAGACCCTGTACTATGGGATGGACCATTTGTTCTTCGCACCACTGCTGCCATGTACAATGCTGTTTTAAACACCTTACTCTGGGCGTTCCTATAACACCTCTTAGCACTACCCAATCACACCCTTAACACCTGGCTGTGATATCTAATTGGGATTTTCCAGGGTACATAATTGCCACAGATTCTTGTACAAGTCATTCTGAATTGAAACCCAGTCGGATGACTAGCGAAACGTCTTCAAGAACTACATTTCAAGTCCAGTTGATCTAATTGAATACAACAGATATACCATGACCTGGATGAATGAGAACCTTCACAAGCAAACAGGAACAAACCACAATAACGTTTTTTAGTCAATCAGTGACCGGCATACATCGGGACATCACTGAGAGGCCAAAGAGAGACCGATCCGTAAAGGGCAAAAGAAGAGAGCCCTAAGAGTCCTTCCAGCCTGTTCAGCCAAAGAACTCGGAGACAACGTTGAAAGGTAATAAAACTCTCAAGGGAGGGAACCAGGAAAGCACAACACCCAAGTGATTAATATATCAGGAACCAACTTAGACATAGATGAGTTAAAAAATCAGTAAAGGGTTAAATTTCCCTACATACACACAGGTTCTCTCCTAGATACTAAAATTGACTTTTTCAAGTTCACCTGACAATCAAACTAAAAATGGGTTATAGAAACACACAAGTCAGTAACAAAGTACCTTTTAAGAAAATGAGTGACTTTACCCCAACAACATTTAATGCCTATAATACATTTTCAAAACTAGTCCTTGGTGAAATACAATCCATAAATTGGGATGACCAGAAATGTAAGCGAACTTAACTTACGTATAATGTCAAGCTCTACAAAGTGAAAAAACGGACAACATAATAATAAAAAGGCAGACAAAAGGGGAGAAACTGTCATTCTAGATAAGGCAAAATATATGGCAAAAGTAACATCACAATTAAATATTGAGGAAAATACAAAAACTATCAACAGACCAGTATTCTCCCTTATGCATTTATGGATAAATGGATGCTTGGTCATGTGGAACAATAGACAGTACTACTAGAGACTTTTTGATGGAAGAATCCAATAACTCTAGTATTTTACCTAGCACCAAAAATTCAAAAGGATCCCATAACCCACCTGGAAGACCTATAGTCTCCAGTTTGGGATCAATTCTTCAACCTTTGGAATATTCATAGAACATTATTTAAACCCCATAGCTTCTCTATTCGGGATTGCATCCAAGATACCACTGACTTCTAAATAGACTAGATATTATAACACAAGTCAATGACAACACATTACTGGTAACAATGGACATCCAGTCTCTTTATACCTGCATCCCACACCAAGATGGAATAAAGACAATAGAAGAATCACCACTAGCACAAATCATCCGACAGCATTGGTTTACTTCATCTTGGACATACTGACAATTGCCTTAACTAGAAATTATTTTAGGTTTAATAATACTTTTTATTTACAACTATGTGGCACCAGTATGGGCGCAATTTACACGGCATCATAGCAAACATATATGTATCAAAATTCTAAAAAGAACACATAATAAGTAATGCAAAGTATGGTTCGAAAATTCTGGAATATATGAGATTTGTGGACAATATCTTCAAGTTGTGGACAGGCACAGAGATAGAATTAGAGTCATTTTCTCGTGAGATTAATACTTGGCATAAACATCTCAAATTCACTGTGCAATCTGATAAACAGAAGATATCGTTCTTAGATGTTATGGTGTGTTAAGAAAATTCTAGCCTCAAAACTGACCTATACGTGAAACCCACAGATAGAAACAATATGCTTTAGCAACAAGTTTTCATCCAAAACATTTATTAAGGGTATTCCGCAGGGCCAGTTTATGAGAGTTAGAAGAAATGACAGACAAAACTTGCAAAAAAAGAATTAAGGAGATGGAAGAAAAATGTATACAAAGAGGCTATCCACAAAATACCAAGGAAGCAGCAAATAAAGCATTGGTTACATCAAGACACACACTCCTTATAAGAATTTAAAAAACAATCAACAAAGCAAATACCGTTTGTTCACACATACAGCACACAATCATTCAAAATTAAAAACATCATTAGAAAATACTGAAATAATGATAAGATGAACAGTATGGTGATTTATTTAAAGATTACCCATTGTTTCTCATACAAAAGGAGTAAAACTATAGGAGACCAAATTGTCCACTCAATTTAAAAACGATAACAGATACACAAAGTTATTTAGCTACCACAAAGAAAGGCAGGTTTCCATGTCTGAATTGCCAAGTTTGTACGGCAATAATTAAAGGAGATACCTTAGCACATCCATCTAAAGGCACCAGTATCCGTTTAAAGATTTGTGAGTTGTGTCACCACTGGCGTCATCTATATGCAAAGTGCCCTTGTGGCTTAGCGTATGTCGACAGACAAAAAGACAGTAAGTACGCATAAGTGAACACAAACGCAACATCTCTAAATGTAACCTAGACAGAAATAACAGGAGCAGTAATGTATTATACGCAATAGTGACTAACTTACAGCTTGAATAACGGTGCTTAAGTGTACATTACCTGCTGCTTTCTAACGGCTTTTTGCTCCCTAACAGCTTCTGCTTGCTCTGCTTTACCTGTATGTTAAGCTATGAACAGCTTCATATTTTGCACAAAGTAGGAACCTTATGCTTACCCCTGCCCAGGAGGAAGAGGGTTGTGCGGAGGGGCACCTGTTAATACGTTGGTTGCTCATATTATTAACATACTTACCTCTCTGCTTAACCCACTGGCTCTAATTATACTGGGGACGCCCAGTTTCTCTGATGTGTCAACGGAGGTTGTTTTTATTTTTTCTATGTGTATGTAAATTTTTTTGACATGATGAGGACTTTTGTATGCATTTAAAAGATTAGTGTTTTGGTGGAACCTTCCTGAATTTTGATTGGTGTCTACATAGTATACTAGCATGTGGACCATATATTTCCCCTTGCTATTAACTGATTGAAAAAATCAAAGACTTTTAAATTTTATGGGAAATCTCTGCAGTTTGTACCCGGGTGCCCAGCTTTGTTTGTATATTGTGCTGGTGATGATAAAATATCTGTGCTTAGTTATTGTAGCCTTAATGCGAAATATGGCATTAGTAGTGGCAATAGTTGGCAATAGTTGCGGATAAATGCTTAGCAGTACCCTAGTCACTCCAGGATCATTTCAAAATAATTTATCTTTCAAAATGTTATTGTAAGTAGTTTTTACTATTTGTCAAGAAGTCAAAATCTTCTCCTACATAACATGTTTAATAAAAATGTCAAATTCTGAGATTTCAATAGCCTTCTGTTCTGTGTCAGAAGCACAAACATATTCTTTAGGGGCATGCTGAAGATATATATACTGTATAAAAAATGTAGTCAGTTAAAAAAACAAAACAGAAATAATCACTAAGGGGCATATTTCTAAAAAATCGAAATTAGCGCAAAAAAATTACCACCGCACACCGCGGCCGCGAAAATAGCGCTATCGCCGTATTTATAACGGCGAGCGCCATTGCCGCGATATGTATCGCGGCCGCAATGTGTTGCGGTCGATGTGTTGCGGTAATTTTAAGTCCCTTCCCTTCCGGACGCCTCTGCTAAGGGGGCAGGGCATACGCCCACAACCCCCCGCGGCAGCAGAGACCACCCGCCGCCGCTTCCCAGCAGCCCCTCCCAACCCCTTCCCCGCTCGCAGCAATCTCGGAACGGGAGGCTAGGAGGGGCTGCCGGGAAGGGGCCGCAGCAGGTGGTCGCGACCACCCGCCGTGCACCCCCTCCCCAGCAACCCCTCCAAGCCCCCCGCCCCAGCCGCTCCCGGGGAGGGGAAGGGAGGGAGCCGCTGGGAGGGGTGGAGGCACCCTCCAGCGGGGCCCTGAGAAGGGCCTTTTGGGGCTTAAGGGGTCCCGCAGCGAGAACCGGGACCCCCCTCCCCGGCCCTATCAGGGCCTTTTGTGGCACTTACAAGTGCCTTTGGCGGGGTCACCCCCAGTGTGCGGCTCTTAAAAGAGCCCCTCCTAGCCTCCCATTCCGAGATTGCCACGAGCGGGGAAGGGGTTGGGAGGGGCTGCTGGGAAGCGGCAGCGGGTGGTCTCCACCGCCGCGGGGGTTTGTGGGCAGGGTGGGCGTGCCTCCCGGGGCGGGAGGCACGTTAAACGCGATTTATGCGTTAATGTCAGTGAAAACGGCTGCGAAAACTTAACGAAGCTTTATAAATATGCCCCTACATAATATATTTACAGGGAGATTCAATAAAAGTTCTTATCATGTAAAATAGTGCTAATTTTGCCCCAACCAATCAGAACTTATTTAACATTTGAAAGCTAAAATCTGATTGGTAGGGGCAAAATTAGCACCATTTTAAACAATAAGAACTTTTATTGAATATCCCTATTTGTTTATTATGAAAATGTTTGTAAAGGTTTTCAGTCATTCAGATCATGGTATATGTGTGGTAATACAGTCTTCAAACATGCGTCCTTTTTCCTTTCCATTACATGTTGACTAGCTGGATATGCCATAGTACTGTATATTTGCCAACTTCAAATAGTGTTTTGCTTCCATAAATTTGGCCTTCCTCTTCTTTAGTTAGATGGAAAAACCTTTTTTTCTTTTCTTTCAATTTAAAGTTCTCTCTTTTCCTGCGACATCAGTATATTATTATAATATCAGTATATTATTACTTGAAATCAACAACTTTACAGTCATGGGACATGGTATATTACCTTGTGTCTGAGCTTGAGACAGAAACCTATAGGCTAATTCTACTATAAAAGTATTAGACAATCCCAAATTGTGTTAGTATCCATTCTCCAGTTGTTGTCCCTCTAACCCCTAAGATATCACAATAAATATGCTGTCACCTCAGTCTATTTTCAAAATTATCAGCTTAAGCCTGATAATTATGCAAACTTTAGTTCAGATATTGTTCATCTTTTAAGAGTAGTGTTATTGTATCCTCAATACAGGGTACTCTGGTTTCCACCTTGCCTATTCTACCATTCTAGATTCTAGATTCTAGAGAAATTGCATATCCTGCCTCAAAAGGCCAAGTCCCATTTTACACCTGCGATTAATATACTCAATGCACTTTTACTGTCTGTTATTGTTTGTAAAAGTATTAAGAGAGGTTTTCATGATTTAGTAGTACTAAAGTTTATCAGACATCTCGGTGCTAGATGTGGATGTCACCATCCCTCTATCTTAGCATACTTATGGCATAAGGGTAAGTAACTTACTCCTATGCTCCAATGGTCCGGGTATGTATACCCCGGTCCTTTGGAGTAGGGTTAGTCTCAGAACTCTCTCTATCAAGATTTGTATACTGTATTCTGGATAGTAAGAGGAAATTGTGCACCATTCAATCATGTAGCGGGGTGGCCCGGGTGCTGGACTGCCCCGGACCCATCGCTTGGTCCTCTCGTTATCGGCTTTATTGGGTTTTCCACACTCCAATTTTAATAACCACACCGGTATCTCCAATTAAAACTTTACAATTTTATTGGGTCCATACCCTTAATCATAGGCTTATGGACTTCCATTTCCTGTATCTCTTTATAGACCACTTGTATCATGTGTTAATCAGTGAGAAAAGAAATTAATAAACATACAAACATATGTAGCAGGGGAAAGCTACAAAGTTTACACTGCCCTCTATTGATACTAATTAAGACTTGTTCCTAGTACCAATATCATGTTTAAATAGAAAGCAGCCGCTGCACTATTAGGACAGTAATTCATGTTCCTTCAAATTACACTAGAGGAACGTGGTCCCAATCCAATTGGGGTATACTGTATACTCCTCGCTATATACATCGGTTAACTTCAAATACTAGGCCATACCTGTAGTACCTTATACAATCGTCTGTTGAAATCACCATCTTGCCATGCCCCCAAAAGATATATGTCTCATTAAATCAATTCTCCTCTAGCGGCCTAAAACCATTCTAGGATCTAAAAAACGGAACGCATTCCTACCTCACCATCACCAAACACATACATACCAAAACACCAGTCAGTAATTCTCGGTCTTTTCATACAGAAATATATGAGAAATGCTGGTTTCGGTTAGTCAAATGGAAAGAATTTGATGCCCTCAGTTAAAAATAAACAAGCCCATGTGAATACCATTACATAGATGTATTAAATGGTTAATGGAGAGGCTGTCTCCACAGCAGCCTGGAAAATGGTCTATGCAGTCATTAGGATTGATTTCTACCCCCTAATGTTCCTCCCTCCACCATGTTAACTTATGTGTGTTAAATGGTCCTATGCATTCATGTTGCATCATCATGTAGCTGTGCTGCTGGAGCAAAAATTCGCCATAGGTAAAGTTTGTGAACTTTTGTCTGTAGCAAACAGCAACATTTGCATCTTTAAGAAAAAGGCCTAGAAAATTGGAGAAAGAAGAGCCAATACCTAATGTTATAACATTGCAATTTAAAGGGTATATCCACCCTTAAAACACTTGCCCCCAGCCCTACCTGATATATTCAGCACTTTGGGGAACTTTACTGCACTTTTAATGATTGTAAAATTTATGACTGTGATCGCACAATTACAAATGTATGATCTCCTGCACAATACCATTGCGGTACTTTAGTATAGCATGGTATAGTGCGGGCACCTGGTCATAAATATATGATAGTGGCCGTATGGGGAGAGCTTGTGGGTTATTGTAAATAGGGGCCTTTATGTAGTGTCTAACCTTTTTGAGATTTTATAACCCAATTGTTTGTACATTAGCAGGGAAATTTAAAATAATTTTAAAACCCAGACAACCCCATGTAAGATAATTTAGGGCACTGTGCTATTTCCAAGTGTTTATGGAAAAAACGCAGCATTCCTGATGCAACACCAAGTAAGTTAGTGAAACTAAACATGGTATTTTATGTGGAACCGCGCAAAAAGGACCGTCCTAACCTTGCTGTGATTCCTGTGATGCATATTGCGATTCAGGATAGTGATACACTAGGAAAATACTTACAGGGAGATGTAATAAAAGTTCTTATTGTTAAAAAAGGTGCTAAATTTGCCCCAACCAATCTGATGTTAGCTTTCAAATGTTAAATAAGATCTGATTGGTTGGGGCAAAATTAGCACCTTTTTTAACTATAAGAACTTTTATTACATCTCCCTGTAAGTATTTTCCTAGTGTATCACTAGGAATACACTAGTGAAATTTTTGAAAATTCACCTTAAAGGGCATCTTTAGTGAAGTTTTTTTTTATTTTAATAAAATCGGTATTTTGCCAGGTAGAGAGCAGTTAATACTCCAGTGGCGTAACTAGGAATTACTGGGCCCCCCAGCAAAACTATGATGGGCAAAACTATGATGGGGCCCGTGTTTCATCTAGAGGGGTTTTCTCGGAGGAGGCTGTATCTGTCATAGGCGGAAATATGAAAAATTTGCCCCCAGTTTCCTGGACTCACCTGCAGTTGCAGAGTCTGCTTCCCTGGTAGTTACGCCCCCGGAAACTCCATTTCTTTAATGTGACAGCTTCTCCTCTCCTCCCCCTTTCTTCTGCTGTGACACTTCTCCCTTGTAAAATGATGCTATGCATACTCAAAAGAGGTGTGGAAAACTGGAGAGGTAGGAGCATTCCCTGCAATTTATAAAGTTTCACTTTAAATGCCTTTTAAATTGACATGAATCTCTCTTTTGTTACCTATAAACTTGCATTTTTCTGAGTAGAGATGAGATCCGGGTCCCATTCGGACCCGGATCCATCACGGAACTGCTCGGTTTCTGAAATCAGAAATTTCTGTCAGAAACGAGCAAATCGTTTGGATTATGGAAATTCAGAACGAGGGTCACCGAAAGTACGAGGTTATTTTCGGTAACCCTTGAAAATACAATCAGAAACTACTTTTGAGTTTCTGATTGTATTTTCAAAGGTTATCGAATATAAGAGGTTATTTTTGAAAGTACGTTCAGTTTTCAGATTTTAGGATCTTCAGGTTTTTCCCCATTTCTGTAAATCTGAAAACGGAATGAAACTTCCAAGCTTCAGACATCTTTATTCCTAAACCATTCAAAACCTTAGAAAAGAATTCAAGTCTTCAAGTTCAGAAAGGGTTTTTCACTGTGAGAATGGTAAAACTATAGAACCGTCTTCATTGGAAGTTGGGATGGCAGGTTCATTGGATAGTTTCAAAAGAAAGCTTAATAAGTTTCTGAAAACAAGGAATGTTGCAAGTTACTGGTATTGATACATAGAAAGTAGAGTTGATCCAGGGAAATTTCAGGAAGGATTTTTTTTCCCTTTCATAATTCTAGTGGGGTTTTTACGCCTTCCTCTGGATCAACAGTTAGGCAGGAAATGAGGATATTGCTAGATGGGTTGGACTGGATGGACGTATGTCTTTATTCAACCTCAAATACTATACTATACTATCATTGTCTCTTAATTTCTATAGGTTTGTCACTTGACGTCAGTGTGCCCATGACATGAGGTCAATGCACATGTCTGTTGGCGTTACCGCGCGCACGTGTGTGACGTCATTATGCCCCGACCAAACACGGCACAGCAATTATCCAGGAGGAGGAAGCCAGCAAGTTGGAATCAATTTTTTTTTTTTGCCAACTTTTTTTTTTTAAAGCCACAGTTTGCCACTAACCTAAAGTTTTTTTGTTTTTTTTATGGTGTACATATTCTTTAAATGTATTGTTAACAGTGCTAAAGCATTTATGTCACTGTATGTTTTATTTCAATTAACGGCACTTTGATAAAACCACAATTTGTGTTAACAGTTGATTGCTATTGCTAACAGTAAGAATAATATTGTTGTCTTTAGCCTTCAACTTTATAAATAATTACGAGCTGTGTTATGCTAATGTTATAGGTTAGTGCATTTAAGTTAATTAAGATATTTGTTTCTATCATAGTATAAATATTTTTAAGATCTAATAAAAAATTATACTTTTGCAGAACACAAAGTATAATTTTAATAGGCACTTGCAAGTAACAGTTGTTTTATTTTAGGTCTGCCAGTTATAGCTACAGGAGATGTGACCTAGTTACATCAGCAAAATAGAGCTCCAAGGAACAGTTTCTACTCTTTGTATAAATGCAGGTCTATAAAAGCTTGCTCATTTATATATTTAAAAAAGACGAAGAAGAGCTGGAAAAAACGGCAAGTGTATGTTAGTCATTGAATTCTTTTCTAGCCTACGTGTCTATAAATAGATGTTGACTCAACCCCCAAGAACAATTACAGCTATTTTCAGACAGTAAGTGATGCAGTACAGAGTACAAACACCAACACATATACGTACATCAGTTAACATTCACGTGTGCCCTTTCTCAAAGGGTAATAACAGAAATCCTTCCCTTTGTATTATTTTTTAAAAATATTGTTTTAGCTAAAATTAATTTAGCACATGCTTTTGTGTTAACACTGTAATATACAGCTGTGTATTTAGTTGCATAAATACACATCCCTTATTTAGTAAGGATTCAGAGTGATTAAAGGACATTTTGTCCTTGAATATTTGCATTACATATAAGAGTTACCATGCTGTCTGCACTGAGTCATGAGCACTTTTAGTAATCAGAAATGGAGAATCCCTGAGGAAACTGCAAAGAGGATTATGCAGTTAAACAATGTAAGTGTGGATTTATGTTATTGTTAGAGATTCATAAAACGTTTTAAAATATTGCTTTTTTGTCTGAGCAAATGTAACAAAGGGTATTAACGCTTCTAAAGAGGAGAATGAGAAAGTGGAACCAATTTGTGATAATTCCGTATTTATTTGTTTTGATGAAGGTGAGTGCAATATCATTTATTCAAATGCCTTGATTATATGTATTCTATGCTAAGAAAATACTACGGGGCATGTTAATATAGCACCAATGTCGATTTTTGGCACTATTTTCAAAAGCCACAAATTTCACTATTCAGTAAAAGGAAAAAAATTCTGGTTTTCAACACTTTTTCTCCCTGTAGGCAAAGTGCGCCACATAGCACAAATGTACTTTTCTTGCCATTAAACCTTGCGGAGACCATAGTGGTATATATATTTTTTAAAAATCTTGCTATTCAATATAGTAAAACTGTTTTAAGTAGATCGGATGTATGTTGTGGGTTTCTTTACTTTCCCCATGGAAACTCAAAAAAGAAAATAATACCAAATTGTATTGTGCTACTTATTTATCATACAAAATTAGGAATGGTCAATAAAATTACCTATCTTTTCTGGCATTAAGGCTTCTGCTTCAATGATAATTTTGTTTATCAATGTTGGGTATGAATATTCCTTTAAAAAATTATTGAAGATGTTTTGATATATTAGGACATTGTAGTTAAAGTTAAACTTATAGTATTATTTTTTACCTTTATTGTGAAAGCATTCCTCCCCAGAGCAGCCATGCATTGTAAGATACTATTCCAGTAAGTTGTATTGATTTCTCCCCAGCAATATGAACGCCTCTGCAGTTTATTTTGCATACAGCATGAGTGGCACAAACAACAGCCTGCAAGAAACAATACTAAATGGTCAGCTGATTTTACTGCCTTTTTGTTTTGATTTAGGTTTTTAAATATATTATATTTTTATATAGTAGCTCTGGTAGGATAGTGGTTTAATGCTTTGCTTTTAGTAGAGATGGCCAGTTCACGGATCCAAATCCGGATCCATGGCGAATTTATTTTCAGAAATCTGTAAATAGCGGATCTTGCAGATTTTCCCGAATTCCGCTTTTGAAACTTTTTCTGAACTTCGTTCGGAAATTTTCGAAAATCATAGAACGTTCAAATTTATTATTCAAATATGATTGTTTAATGTGTGATCATATGATTGCAAGCATTGAAAAATTAACCAATCACAACTGGATTTGGTCCTTCAGAAAACATATCTAAAGAGGTGCAAATCCCCTGGAGCTCAGAAGTCATCACAGTGATGGCAGAAGAAAGAAGATGCCGGCAACACTGGTGACATTGATGTCATCAGCGCCGGTGGTGTCACTGGCGACCGCAGTGACATTGCTCAGTGTTGGCAACATCAGCAAAATTGGTTTTGCCAGGTGAGAAGAAGGACGACTTCAGGTCCGACTGATGTCACCAGCTTTACCGACATCTTGATCTGAAGTCTTCTTTATTCTTAGCCAGTGGCACCAACTCTGCTGATGTCGCCAAAACTGGGAAATGTCACTGCTCTCCTGAGTAGTGCATATCAAACAATCCTTACATAAATCAGAGTCTTTAAATAGCACATAACAGGAAATGACACATATACACCCTGTTACCAGTAAAGAGCATAATACACAGTGTTCACTATAAGGATATAATACATACATATATGCATTCTACCCCATTAATGAATATCCCATATTATCAATACTGATGTTTTCTTAATTAACCATTACTGATAACTATTAAAATAAGTTCCCCTAAATATACAGATCAGGTAATATTCCACGGTTCTAAAAAATTATATAAATCGTAATCTCGATTTAGACCAGATGGAATAAGTGTCCTAAGATGCTTGATCAATCTAACTTCTTTCCACTTATGTTCAAGATGCTGGTCCCCACCCCCCAAAGGCATGGTCACGGATTCATGCACCAGGAATCTCAGCTCACTTGTCCACTTGTCCAACGCACTATGTCCAGCCTTTATAAAATGTTTTGGTACCAGTAGATGGGTATGTATTAAAGGGTCACTATACTCATTTAAGCAACTTTACATTATCTGAAACTACAATTTGAGAGAAGTAATATGGTGGTACTCACATATTAATCTGTGCTTGCTTTGTCATTAAATTATTAATGTTAGTGAGTGCTCCTAATTGTCCCCCACCTTCCCTTACTCACTGCCTTCTTGTACTGTCTGTGACACTTATAAGGTCTGCACAGCCTCACCATGGAAACTGCTCTGTTTAGGCAGCTCACCATCATCCCTACCTTCTTTTCTCTGCTGGTTTTCTTAATTGTTGCAGAAAGTATGCTGGCAGGCAGCTATGATTTCAAATGATAATTACTCAGGATCTACAACTTAGATTTAATATCCACATTTTTTTGGGAGCAGTGGGATTTTGCTGTATCTAAAGGTATACTTTTTTAAATGTGATAGACGACTTAAGCTGGGAGATACGTGATTTAATTTTTTGAGTTGTTTCTCCTATATACAATAAACCGCAGGGACAGTGAGAATATAAATGGCAAAATTAGTGTCACAAGTAACCATTTTATGTTAAATAGGTAACACTCTTTTTTAAAGTAGTATTAAGTTGGTTAATACATACTAAACACTTATCTTTGTTATTTAAAAATAGCCTAACACAATTGTGGAACATTTACGATTCATGGTTTTTGAAGAGATTGTTAATAGAGAGTTCAAACTGTACGAAAACTGGTCGATAAAGTAGTTCAAAATCGCTGCATCCTCATGGATTAAATCAGGATTACAACTTATATCTTGCTTTTATAGGGTTAATAGTTTGCTTTTTGTATGTGTTATAATAAATTGGATATTCTGATTCTCTATTAAAATTTTGGAATATTAAGGTTTGCCTTTAATCAAGAAAAAGTCCAGTTAATTGATGACTCTCTTAGTGAATTTGTTTAAATGTCTTTATTACCCTGTGGTCTGTGAATGCGAATATAATATTTCACATACATCCGCCGCGGATTTATCCCGTTTGCGAACAGCGGATTTTTCCGGATTTTCCGCCTTCCGAACTTCCGAGCCGCTGATTTTTCATATTTTCGAAAATTTTCAAAATTACGAGATTTCTCGTATTTTCATCAATACGTATTTTCGAAAATTTTTGAAATTACGAGGATGTCTCTTATTTTCGTAAATACATATTTTTGAAAATTTTCGAAATTACGAGGATTACTCATATTTTCGGAAAATCCGTTTTCGAAAATTTTCGAAATTACGAGATTTCTTGTATTTTCGAGAATTTTCGAAAATACGCGGAAACGCATAATTTCGAAAATTTTCGAAAATCCGTGAAATCTCGTAATTTTGAGAATATTTTCATTTTAACGGGTCTGCTCGCGGATTTTCGAATTTTTTCGAAAATTCGCGGATCCTCGAGCGGACCAGATTTTGCGAAGTTCGGACATCTCTAGTAGGCATGTTATATTTTTCTTTTAATTTTGGGAATGGTATGTATTGGCCATTCTCGAATAATTGATATAATGAAATTAGATTATATTTATCCCATAAGAGTTTTAGGTTGGGAATGCACAGTTCAATGCTGGAAATATCAATATCACCACAATAATCTGTAAATAACTGCGTTTCTTTGGAGAGGTTTTCCCATATTAATATAGTATCTTGTACTGTAGGAGACCATAACACATTCCTTCTAGGTTTATATCCTAACAGGATCGCTCCAAGTACTTGTTTTAAGGTGTTAGGTTTTACCTCTTCCTGTTCTATATTGTACCACTCCTGAGCACTGGATCTTTGCTGCCACCATATTCTTGATTGGTTCATTATTACAGCTTGATAATAATCTTTCAATATAGGTAATGTCAAGCCTCCTGTTTCTTTTGTTTTAGCTAATGTTTTTCTATTAATTCTAGGAATCTTATTATTCCAAATAAATTTCGTTTTTATATTTTGGGCTTGAGTGAAATATGTTGGTGGGACTGGTATTGGCACTGCTCTGAATATATATAAAAATTGTGGTAAAACCATCATCTTAATAATATTTATTTTGCCTGTTAAAGTCAAGGAGGCATGTTTCCAGTCTGTTAATTGTTTATGGATTTTATTGAGGAGTGGTAAATAATTATCTTGATATATTGTGGAATTGGTCTCTGTCATTTTTATTCCTAAGTATGTAGTTTCTTTTATTTTCCAGTTTATAGTAGGATATTTTGTTGAATGTTTCTCTGTGTTTTTGGATATGTGGTAGTGATTGGATTGGGTTTCTTATTGTAAGTATGATATCATCTGCAAATAAGGCTATTTTATGAGTTGAATTGTTGTATTGGATACCGTGGATATTGTTGTCTTGTCTTATTGCCTGTGCCAAAGGTTCCATAAGTAGAGCAAAAATCAGAGGTGACAAAGGGCAGCCCTGTCTGGTACCATTGGTTATATTAAATGGACTAGAAAGCATTTGGGATATTAATACTTGAGCCGATGGATTTTTGTATAGTGCTGATATTGCGTTATTAAATATGGTTGGAAATTTAAATTTCTCCAGTACCATTTGCATATATTTCCAGTTTATTCAATCAAACGCTTTTTCTGCGTCAAGCGTGATAAATAGGGATGGCATAGAACTTGAACTCGAACCCGAGTTCGAGCCGAACTGATCGAGTTCGAACGGACCCGGACTTTTCGAACTATCTCGGACGCGGACTTTCGATATTTCCCGGACTTTCGATGATTTATCGAATGTTCGAACGTTCGAGCATCGAACCCGCGAGTAAAATGTACATGGTATCTAGGCGCGAACATCGAATCTGCGAGTAAAGTCTCCATTACAGCGTATACGCGAGCATCGAATCTGCGAGTAAAATGTCCATGTTACTTCGAACGTTCGAACGCGAAAGCTCGAAAGTAGCGTGCGTGAGAGTAAAACAGATTTTTTGAATGTCCTGGATATTGGAACATGCTCCCCAGACCATTTCCCAGGTCCCACAGCCATTTACATTAAGTTAGCATTAATATTTTAGTTGTATTTGACTCGAACTTTTCGAACTATTTGCCTCCCATTGACTTTAATGGGTCCGTTTTCGAACTTTCGAACTTTCGAACTTTTACAATAGTCGAAAACGGACCGAACTTTCAATAGTTCGACCATCTCTATTGATAAACAAGGCTGATATTTTTTTTTATTACATTTATGTATTAGATTAATTATTTTTCTCGTATTTTCTATAGATTCTCTGCCTGGTACAAATCCTACTTGATTGGAGTGAATGAGTAAAGGTAAGTATTTATTGAGTCTGGTAGTTAGAATTTTGGAGTAGATTTTTAAATCTGTGTTCAATAATGAGATTGGCCTATAATTTGTGGTTAGGGCTGGATCTTTCCCTTGTTTATGTATTGGGATAACCAGGTCATTTCTTGAGGGAATATATTAGTTTCTATTGCTTTATTGAGTGTAGCTTTTAGGGATGGAATTAATAGTGTTTGGAATTGTTTGTAATATTCATTAGTTAATCCATCGGGTCCTGGTGATTTATTTGGTTTTAATGTTTTGATTGCTTGAAATATCTCTCTCTCTGTTATTGATTCTCTTCTGATTGTTGAATTGTAAGTGTTGGGATTTCTAATTTTGAGAGAAATTCTTCAATATCTTTTGCAATAGGTTTGGGGGTTGGAGGTTGGAAGTTGGAGGTTATAAAGTTTTTTGTAATATAGGCTGAATTGATCAGCTATTTTCTGTGGGTTAATAATATTTTGTTTAGTGTCTGATGTTATGTGTGCTATTTTTGTTTTAGCAGCTTGATATCTCAGTCTATTGGCTAAATTCTTGCCTGCTTTGTCCCCTTGTAGGTAGTGGTTGGATTTTAGTCTTCTCAAAAGTCTATCATACTCATAAAGATTTAGTTGATGTAGTTCGGTTCTAACTTTTTAAATTTCGTTTTTTATTGGTTGTGTCTTATGTTTTGATTCTAAGTCTGTAAGTTTTCGGAGAATATCCATTTTTTGTGATTCTCTCTTTTTTTTGTATTGAGGCGATTTTTATACATATGCCCCTAATATATGCTTTGTGTGCAAGCCAAATTGAGTTGATATCTGTTTCAGGTATCATATTGATTTAGAAGTATTGTTCCAATTCTTTTTTAATTTGTTCTTTAATTTGTGGTTGAGATAGGAGATATGTGTTTAATCTTCCATTTATGTGAAAATAAAGAAACCGAGCCTAAATAGAGGTGGGGGGGTTATACACCATCTGTCTGTCATGTACAATGCTGTTTTAACACCTTACTCTGGGCGTTCCTATAACACCTCTTAGCCACTATCTAATCACACCCTTAACACCTAGCTGTGATATGCTAATTGGGATTTTCCAGGGTACATAAGTGCCACAGATTCTTGTACAAGTCATTCTGAATTGAGAAAGCCAGTCGGATGACTAGCGAAACGTCTTGAACTAAACTTCAAGTCCAGTGGATCTAATTGAATACAACAGATACTCCATGGTGAATATGGTTTTAGATTGTATGTTTCTGTTATGTCTGCTGTTACAGGGGCATGATCTAAAATTGTTATATTCTTTATGGATGATTTTTGGATTTTTTGTAAAGTCCATTTATCTGTCAATATTAAATCTATTCTTGTGTATGTATTATGGGTTTGTGAGTAGTATGAATAATCAATATCTAATGGATGGGTTACTCTCCATATATCATAGAGATCTTCTTTTTTTAACCATTCTCTAAATTCCTTATTACTCTTGGTTTTTATATTTTTGGAGTCTCTCTCATGATCTAGAATAAATTAAAATCTCCAAATACAAGTATTGTATTGTTCTTAAGTTCTCTAGCCTTATTGATAGTTCTTTTAATAAATCTGAGTTGATTCTGGTTTGGTGCATAGTAATTCACAATTTTTTTTTGAAAAAGTAGCCTGAAATATATTAGGATATTTTTTATTTTTCAGCAGTATGCTGTTTTGGTGCAGCAGATGTGTCTCCTGGAGACACACTACATCCGCTTTTATTTCGTTAAGTTCTTTATTTAGTGAGAATCTCTTTTGTGGGGAGTTCAACCCTCTTCCATTATAAGTTACAGTTGTTAAAACCATTTTTAGAGGGTTCTAAATTTTGCTTTGGATTTTGGCTGTCAGTCAGGGACTCCTTGGCCTCATTGTTCTCTTCTATTTTTTCCTTACATTCAGCATTCAAGGTACCATATCTAAACAGTGCAATTCTATAGATTATACAAACAGTTAACAAATATAACATATAAAACATATAAAACATAACCTGTATATTATAATGATCCCAGACATGGTGGGAGGAGGGGGATTCTCCCAATCCAGGTTTCATTATTAAAACTGTGGGGGGAAAATACCGTGAGTTTGATTTTTATGAGGTTTAGGGCTGGATATTTATCTTTAAAATGTTCCAGTTTAATAATCCGGTTGTTTGTCCTTGATATTTTTTCCATTTGTGGTTTTATTTTCCCTTCTTTGGGGAGTTGTAATCCAATCCTGTGGGATCTTCCTCTCCTTACTGCCATTTTTAAATTCTTTAATTATTTTTTCTGGGATTCTCAGGTTCCATTCTTGGAATTTTTGTATTGCTTCTCTAGGTGAGGTAAGTTTGGGGATTTTTCCTTCTCTCATTATTGTTAAACTGACTGGGAATCCCCATCTGTATACAATAGAGTTGTGGTTGAGAATCTCTGTAGCTGTTTTAAATTATTTTCTTTTTTGCATTGTGTTTTGTGAGAGATCTGCAAAAAATTGTAAATTCTTGTATTTATCTGGTAAATCTCTTTTGTTTCTGATTGATCTCAGAAATAGTTTTGTTTGGAAGAAATGAAATCTCGTTATCACGTCCCTTGGGGTATTAGGGCATTTTTAGATTCAAACAACCTGTGTGTTCTGTCCAATTGAGTGCTAATTGGAGGAGTATTTGGTAGGATGATCTCTAGCAGTTCCTGCACATATTGTTCAAGTTCGTTATTTTTGATTGTTTCTGGTATTCCTCTAATTTTTAAGTTATTCCTTCAAGAATGGTCTTCCAGGTCTGCAACTTTATTTAACAAGTAGGATACTGAATCATCCAATTGGTTATGAGCATCTGCTAGCTCGTTAAATTAGTTAGTGAATTGTTCCATTTTATGTTCAATGTGTGAGGTTCTTTGAGTTATTTCTGTAATGTCCTTTTTCACAGAATTAAGCATTTCAGCTATATCCAGTTTAAATGCATTGTGTTGGGATATAAGTAACTCCTTCATTACTTCAGATATGGGTTTTTCTGTGACTGGAAAATGCTGTAAGAGGTTATTTGTTTTAGTTTCACTTTCATTTTGTGGAATGGAGTCCCTTTTGATTTTTATGTACAAATTTGTTGGTGAGATGTTATCTTTGTTTGTGAGATCCATTTCCTGATCTTCTTGTATTATAATATCATGTGTAGGAGAGGAAATTTGCTTACTTTTGCTGATCATAGATTCATCTGGGGAAATTGAGCAATCTTCCTCACTGCTTGCCATTTCCAGCCTTTGTATTGAATCCATATGTTTTTGTTTGTTTTTTTTTTCGTTCCAGTTTTCTTTCTCCCCATTCTAGGTTTATCAGACTCGCTTTTGGAGAGTTTTCCAGCCCTGTAAATGGGTCTTAAGTGGAGTTTTACACGGCAGCTTCCAGGAGCTCTCAGTCCATGCGACTGCTCTCTGGGACTGCAAGCCAGGCCCCGAAAAGTTTTACATATTTAGCCTAATAATCTTGAAAGAGGTGTATCTTTTCACTTCCCCTTAAGTCACTGGCTTTTATGAGAAAGGAATAAGCTTCTTTTACAGTGTTTAGTATATTTAGATATTGTATGCATTTAAAATCTTTGTAATTGGGCTGAAAGCATCCTCTAGGGCCTATATAATTTCAGCTCAGGACGTAAGTCCTTAAATAAATATGTAAATATGATATATAAGTGGCCTAAATTAAAATTGGAGCAACAGTGGAATATATCCTTATAACTACGTAGTTGAGTGATTTTTATAAGAATATATACAACTGCTGCTCCATTTGCTGTCCTCCTTCCACTTTAAGCAGCGCATTCCCCATCAAACCCTGCAATAAAAAAGATTGATGTAACACACAGACCTTTACTGTTTGTAAAATCCTTATCTTAGTCTTTCATGTAAAATCTGTTTCACCCGGTAACCTGTTAAATCCTGTCAGCTGTGAGAAAAACTCCTGCAGCCCTGCGAGTGAACTTATGCAGAGCATGCAGGGGAAGTTGTCAGTACGCTACAGATATAACCCATTTTTGAAACTCACACAAAACAGTTATAAAATATTAATTCTGTTGACATCTTGCCAGAGGGATGTCCCCTTTAATGTGTTTAGTTTCCTCCCTGCTAAAACTGATCTTAAAATAACATTTAATTCAACTTCACATATAGTCACACTATATGTATATCTGAAGCTTAAAAGGTGTCAATGTTCTGTTGGTTTACCAGAAACTGGCTGAACCGGTGCTGCAGACATAAAAACACCTTCTATCACATTATACACAATTTGTGCACATTTTTCTCATCCATACTTTCTTATACTAATGAAGCTTTTAAATAGACCTAAAGATAAACCAGCTACAGATTTAAACATTTGTGTTACAAAAAAAAAAAAAAAAGAACAGTAAAAACAAGTTGTGGACAGATTAAATAAATACTGGAATTAGCAGTATCCTAATTCAAATACTGTACAATATATTTCATAAATGGAATCCCATTATTTTATTTTACTATAAAACACAACCATTGTACATTACTATAAGTATAATCCTTGATAAATAAGCCTTATTTGCTAGTCAGTCTCAACTTTGTAACTAATGTGAAAAATCAAAGAGACTCTTCCTGGTCCCTCTGCAGAAATTAGCACATTCAAACTGGGGATGGGGAGTACATGGCTCCTCTGCACTAGGACCTTAAAGAAGAAACAGTAAAATCTCTTTCACAGCACAGACCAAAGTTATAAGTCACTATTATAAACCTCTTTTAATAATAGTGCAAAAATTAAACTTATATTTTCATTATGTTAAAAGGTAAGAAAGCTGAATTTAATTAAACAATAAATCTCTTTGCAAATTTAAGACCTGAATTGTCCTGATTGTTCCCTCACTATTCTCATCTTCCACAAGGTGCTGTTTAATGACCAATATTTACAATAAAGCTCTAGTCCTTCATCAAGCAACTTCCTAAGCCTAGCAAAGATGTGACATCATCTTATGCATACAGATCAAAATTTCTTAAAAATGACTGTTTCAAACAAGACTAATGGGCAACAGATTAAACACAGAACTTTAATTTCTGGTTTTGCATGAACAAAAGTGTTTGGGAAAAATTTGTTCTGGTAAAAAAAAAATGTACATTGCAAATGCAACATATTAAATGAAATTTATTTTGTAGAACAAAATAAAATACCTTCTCATTAAATGGATTTAAAAGTGAACACACACAAAAAAATGGTGACTTTGTGAGTTTTGTTCCGAAAGTGGTTTTGTGGAACTTATTGAAGTTTTGAAAATCAGATTCAAACCCAATTGAATTTTAAAAGTATTCAATAACATTTTTTGAATTTTCAATAGGAATTTTAAAAAGAATTTTAAAATTTGCAAAATTGACAATATTTCAAAGAAAAGTTTTGTTTATTATATTGCGTTTTAGCCTAGCAATGTAATAACAAATATTCTAAAATTCTTAGGGCTATCATATTTCCCTTTTTCTGAAACAAGAAAAGAGACGTTGTAGTGTCGTAGGAATCCCCAAATATATATTTTCAGCACTAATTTCCCTATCTTCAGACAAGCCCCCATTTACCAGGATACTTTATTGGCCCCCTGGAATTCACAAGAAATCAACGCCAGGTCAGAAACTGTATCAGAAAAACAGGTAACAACTGGTTGGACCACTTCTGCTGCTATGGCTCCAGGCTTGTCTCCAAATACTACCAGGGTCTCCACTCATACCCTAAACAACATGTATTTAGACCCAAGATGTCTCAGTCTACCTATATCTTAAGTCTAAATACAGAAAAAAAGGTTTACTGGGATAAAAAAAGTCAAGGTCTGGAACAGATCCAGAGGTCGTACACAGGAGGTCAGTTAGTCAAGATTATTAGGCATTATTTGTTGATTCACTGGGTCAGATCACCAACTATGTCCGAATGAATGGCCATACATGGGCGGTTATAATCTGGAATGGAGGTTTAGGAAGACATAGCCAACATATCTTCTGGAAAAAAATGCATTTAGCTTCAGAAACCTGTTATGCAGTTCTAAAGCTACATTGGGTTTGATGTCCTATATCCTTGGTCTCAATGCATTAATTGAATCTGATTGGTGAATGTGAAGGAAATGCCGAAGCTACAGGTGGATGCCATTACAGGTAAAGAACAGCGTACTTAACCTGCTATTCTCCTGGACAAAAATAAGTGCTAGATTAATATTTCCTTTATTAATGACTATATCATATACGTCTAATCATAAACAAATATGTAGGATATACAGTAAAAAAAATCTACACATATAAAACACTGCCCCTAAAATGTATCATATAGGCTTACATCAGGAGGCCTGGGGGAATCAAACCCCAAACCTTTTACTTAATGGACAATGTAGAAGTTGAACAATGCAACAATTGCTATCCAATGAACACTTAACGCTTCTTAACGGTGGTCCGGTTGCCGCCTGCCCCTAAACCTTTGCTTGGTTGGTACAATAAAGCAATCCCACCAAGAGCTTTGAAAGCGCACACTGGTTCTTAAGGAAAAAACGTGCTTCGTGTAGTTTAAAGCAATACATCCAACATCGACATCCAAATACAAAAAAAACGTAATGCCTGAATGCCTATTGTTTGTATTTGGATGTCAAATACAATTTATTGCCTCAAAGGTGCCTCTGATGAAGTGCTAACTACAGCATGAAATGTGTCAGGTGGGACTAGTGTGTTGTTTTCATCTTTTGGTAATAAAAGTTATTTTTTACCTTAAGGTGGATGTCATTACCGGATGATGCGCAGTCCCCAGGGAGGATTTATTTCACACACATAATCAAGTTAAGGGCTGTAATATTTATACACAGAAAGTGCCGAAATAGCAAATTATGGTGATTCGGACGTCACCGTGTTCCACAACTGAACAGGTTCTCGGGTAGCCAGCCCTGCCTCTACTTACCAGAATACCAATGTTTGTCCCTATCCTAGAAAGGCAAAATGGAAAACTACGTGCATATGGTGTCCAGAAACCCGGCATTAATAATGTGGATGCAGAAATTAATACCGTAGTACATACTTTAAGTCCAGTGCATTTTTATGCTCCAAAATTCAGTTGTTAAAAAATTTTCGTCTTGCCAATATGCAATGTAGGGCAGTAATTAAATCTTTTATAATAAATTCTTTCCATGAACCATCAATAGTTATTTTTATGTTAGCCGTGAAATTACAAGAGCTACTGTGTCCAGATTTTATCCTAACACTCAATGCCACCATACTGCCAATACTGGATGCCCTTCTTCCCATAATCGAGGGAGACTTATTGATCACCTACTATAAATCCTTTACAAACCAAAGCAAATACTGAGCCACTGTGTGTTGTACTAAGTAAGCAATCCTACAGGTTCAGATCCTTCTTTATACTTTGTACCATTGATCATATTAAACATATTGAGAAATGTGGCCCTTTGTAAGCTTTATTGATTAATTTGTTAATCTGTAATCTAGCATTAAGGTTAGTGGCTGCATCTTCAAAGACTTTCCGTGTAGAGAATTTGTTAAATTATTTTTTAGGAAAGAGGGATACACTCTTTGACCTTGAGTCAAGCAGTAAGGAACCACCTGAGTTCCTAGGACAACATCCTATCTTGGGATACTGGAGAATAATTGTGGACAGTTCACAACAAGCAAATTCTGTGGTTTTTCATTCTGTCTTTCTAAGATTGGGACAATCATTGAGATGTTAATGGAGGAAGGGCTGGCTGGATATTCAGGGGGAGATGCAATATGTGGTGCTGTGGGCTAAAGCAAAGTTAAACCCATGCTTACCTGTGTAATATAGGGTTAGTATGGGGTTAACTCTAGTTTACTGAGGCCCGCAATGTTTGATAGTAACAGCACAGGCACCTGATGCAATATACTTCTCAAAAACACCTTTTAAATTTAGTTTAGCACACCTTACTACAGATGAACTAGAACTCAAACCTGAGTTTAAATCAGATATTACAAACAAACTGAGACTTTTCACATTTTTTTGTGGGTTTTGGGATATTGTTTTTTTTCTTTTAAAATTTCTAATTTTAAAAAATGTAATGAATTTGGGGAAAATATACATTCACATGTCCCAAATTCACCAATGACAGCCTATTTTTAGCAATGCCAACCCCCTGGGTATAAAAGGCAGATCAACAGGGGCCCTGTTTTTGTGATGTGTTACACTTCTGCCTATTTTCCCTACTTCCCATACTTCAAGGGAGAGAAGCCAAGGTGGTGTGTGGTGTGTTCAGAGGGGCCGAGCTTGCCTGGTTCTTCAACAATGGTGGCAAATTGCAGTGAGCCTACTCTAACTCAATGGCCCTGATGTTGTGAAGTGTAACTCTTTCACCCACTTTCCCTTGCATGATGCATACTCTGAGGGAGAGTAGCCAATATTTTAATGGGTATGTCTAGACTCTAGATAGACTCTAGAAACATATAGAATTTCCGAGATAATTATTGAATGTCGAATGCATGTGTATAAAAATAGCCTTTTCAAGCAGAGGCAGAATCAGCAGTTTTAAACTTTCTGTCTGGTTCTGCCTCTGCCTGAAAAATAGCATTTTTACACTGTTTTTTGTAAGGGGAGTTATGGGTCTAAGATGCGAGTGGGAAAGGGGCCATGGGTGGCCCCCGAAGGGAAGCGGCCATGGGTGCCCTGTGAAGGGGAGGGGACATTTGGGAGGGTCCATGGGTCTGCAAGTGGTAGGGACCATGTGGCCCACGAGTGGGAAGGGCCAAGTGGGCTGCAAGAGAAGGGGCCAAGGGGGCCCCGCAAGGGGTGTGGCAATGGGGGACAAAGGAAAAGAGAAGCCCCTGGAATGGCATCTGGAAGCCTCCCATCTCTAAATTTCTGAGATTTCTTCATACTTTGGGCTTTACATCACATAAAGAGGTGGTTGATCGCTCATTTTAAAGGTATGCCATGTATTTTAAATGGAGACAACAGTTCCCCTTTAAAACATTAAACAGAAAATGTATTTTTTATACAATATGTATTACTGAAACATACTAATAGAAAGGGAATTGGAAAAAATAGACTGCAACAACCAATTAGATTTTTTTTAAATTGGAAAATATAATTAATTAGCATCAATAGCTGCCCCATAAGTGCCACCAAAGCCCCAAACTTTTGTGTGTGAAAAGGGAATTGTTTATCTTGTGTATCCAAAGGTAGAGGAATGGACAGAGAATGTTTCCATGTCTGTAAACCTGCAAAAAAAGTTAATTATTTTCTAAAACTAGGTTTAGAAAAGACAGTATAACTTTATTATTAATATTAAGTTAGCATCCAGAGAAGCTAGGGGCATAACCCTACACTTGTTTGAAAGGTATTAAATATAGGTTACATGTTACACTTGGGTATAGTTGAGAGATAAGACCCCTATTTAGATTTGGAGATAGTATGGTTAGGAGCAGGTTTGCCTGAGGGTGGAGCAAAATGTTTGTTGAAGTTATTTGAGTATATTAAAAAGCTGCATATGTTGGGAGATTATATTTCTGGGTTTTTTTGTTTTTTGGTTACTAAATGACTTATTAAGTTAAAGTTTAAGTGGGCCAAGTCTAGAGTTGTAATATAAAAGTTGTAATTTTGTTGTCATTTTTGGCAACTTTGTTCCATATTCGCAGGGTAGATTTAGTTATATTAAGCATCTTGGTGTTCTTTGTTTTAGAAGCAACCAGATTGAAGAAGTCAGGGTATTCCCTCAAAGTACCAGGTCTCAACCTGTGACCAGTGTTTACCACTGCCAGAAAAAAGTTTTGTACTGAATGAAACTTAGGTAAACACTGCGGTAATCGCTTGAGCATATTTATAAAATGGAGAAAACGCATAAGTGGCCATTTATTTAGCCTGCCAATGGGTCCATGGAAGGTGTCAGTACATTGTGGAGAGTTTTTCAATACTAACAAGTACCCAGGGGGGTGTTAGACTATTTTCCAGCATAATACGATCTGAGATTTCACTTTTTGAAGGTTTTTCCCCCCCGCATTTTTAAGATTTCTTTTTTTTTTACAAAAAGGTTACAATTTTCTTTATTTACCAATAAAGTCAAATGGGGGTCATAATTATAAGGGACATAATTATAAAGGTGCATTATTTTTGTTTTTTTTGCCACCAGACTTCACCACAATTTTTTAAACTTTCAACTTTTCTTTCAAAGTTATTAAAAAGGCGAATTTTCATCAAAGGCAAAAATTATGTAGCAAAAAGTAGCACTAATAATGCTAAAAATATGGCAAAAAGTTAAATTCAGTAATGACAATGTGAATACCCTCCTTCTAATTAAACAATATAGGGGGATAAAACAACTGGGGTCCCTCCACGGTTGTTATCAACTGCCTAGTATAGACAGTCCAATATAAGAATCATAAAATCAGCAATCCCCATAAAAATTCAAAACAGATAACTAACAGATAATACGGAAGTAGTCTCTAAAATGGCATCCGCTATTGAAAAACACAATATAGTAATGGCTGGCCAGCCTAATATTATAATCATAAAATAGATGATTTGAGTCCATACATATATTCAAGAAAATGTAATAATATTATTATCGTATTGTTCATATATCACAAGCACTGTTGTGCTGTTATTGCTGATGCTGCATATTTCACTTCTATAATGACAGTTGGTTATAATATATCATTTCCAACCTTATATGAGTCCTCAGTATTTTGTATTCAGGTGTTGTCACCAATAATGTGCAGTAATCTCTATTTTTATGCGAGATATAGGGATATCTCGTAATACTCTTATATATACATTCTTGAATAATAGTTTTAATGGAACCAACCGGTTTCCTTTTCCAAGCTGTGACTCCACTGACTCTGAGCTATAAGCCCCAGGAGTGGAGTTATTCACAAAACAAGTCTGACTTTTACATCACCAAAATCACTGAGTTCTCATTTTTAGCACTTGATTTAATGCTGCAGCAAATATAAGGTACAGTATTTATCCCATTCCATGATGTATCCTGTAAGAGCTGCCCGGTGATGATCGTCAGTCATGGACCTCGGCAATCCCTTTTATGGAGCCTTTCAATCCCCCAAAATTCTGTGACTCCGGTGACTCTGTGCAGACCACTACAGGAGCGGTTTTACTTACGGGACTTGTGACGTTGTTTGGCTGGAGTCTGTGGAGTCTTTCGGCATCCACATTGCTCAACTGGTCCCGCTCTGATGACGTCCTGGATTCTCTCTGTTAAGTTTTGTAGGTTAGCAGCATAAATATTATACAATGTATGGCTCTACTATAATAGAATAAATATAGTATAAATAAGTATAAATATAGATAAATAAAGTATATCGCTACACGTTTCACCAATACTGGCCTGAGGAAGACAGTATTGGTGAAACGAGTAGCAATATACTTTATCTATAGTAGAGCCATACATCGTAGAGATGTCCGAACTTCGAAAAATCCGGTCCGCGCGAGGATCCGCGGATTTTCGAAAAAATCCGAAAATTCGAAAATCCGCGAGCGGACCCGTTAAAACGTATTAAAATGAAAGTTCGGCAAAATCCGCATTAAAAGTGGTCTAAATAGCCTTGGTAACGTACACTTAACCACTCAGGGACCTGGGTAATGGCCTTAGAAGCACGTATAAATGCCAACAATACCTAAAAAGTACAGTCCGCTAGCGTGACTTTAAAAAAACGGTATTTTTCGAAAATACGAGGATTCCCGTAAAAACGAAGATTTCCGTAAAAAACCGAGGCTTTCTGTAACTATGATAGCTGCCATTGGCTAATTTGGATCATGTGGCTTGCTCCGTCTTGAAAATTTACACGAATTACTCGTTTTTACGAGTATTCTCGTAATTACGAGAATACTCGTAATTACGGGAATCCTCGTAATTACGTGAATCCTCGTAATTACGAGGATCTTCGGGTTTTCCGTATCCCGCAAGTATCGTAGACCCTCGTAATTACGGAGATACTCGTATTTTCGAAAATTTTCGTAAAAAAAAAAATCCGCAGTTCGGAAGTTCGGAAGTCCGGAAAGTCCGGAATAATCCGCCGTTCGCGGACGGGAGAAATCCGCGGCGGATCCGGGTTCGGGTCCGCGAACCGGCCATCTCTAATACATCGTATAATATTTATGCTGCTAACCTACAAAACTTAACAGAGAGAGAAAGCAAAAGCTTTCGCAAAATCCAAGTATACCACATCCACTGCTGTGTCTGAATCTAAATTCTTACTTGCAATTAAATTTGTCTGGCATGATCTATTTCTCATAAATCCATGCTGAGTACTACTAATAAGATGAGCTCTGGAGACAAAGTCAAGTATATGATCCCGTAACAAAGTTTCCATCACCTTCCCTACCACTGAGGTTAGGCTTACAGGTCTATAGTTACCAGTCTGTAAACAACTACCTTTTTTGAATATTGATATTACATTGGCTTTTTTTCCAATCCAGCGGCACATCCCCAGACCAAAGTGAATCTGAAAAGATGAGAAACAGTGGTCTAGATAGAACTGAACTAAGCTCTACCCCAGTGTAGTTCAACGTACCCTCCCCCCATACCTAGTTTAAAATCCCCTACAACCCCCTAGCCATCTTATCCCTCAAAACAGCTGCACCATCATCATTGAGGTGTAATCTTTCTCTACTAAAGAGCCTGTAGCCAACAGAAAAGTCATCCTAGTTCTCTAAATACCCAAACCCCATCTCCTTACACCACCCTCTTAGCCTTGCATTTATACTCCTGAGCTCCCGTTGCCTCCCTAGCATAGCATGTGGCTGTGGTAGATGTGGCTGTGAAATCATTACCCTTGAGGTCCTTGCTTTTAACTTGGCTCCTAATTCTCAGAAATAATTTTTAAGGACCTCACCTCCACCTCTAACTTTGTCATTGGCACCAATGTGAACCAAGACCACCGGGCCACTCCCAGCCACACCCAATAATCAGTCTACACGATCCACCACATGTCAAACCCCAGCACCAGGCTAGGGTAATATGCTTGAGAAGGTTCTCATTCATCCAGGTCATGGTATATCTTTTGTATTCAGTTAGTTCGACTGGACTTAAAGGGGCATATTTATAAAAGGCCGAAAACAACGCCCTAAAATTACCACCGCTCATCACCGTGGCGAAAATACCGCTTTCGCGCGAAAGGTTAACTTTTCACACTCGTTTTTTGCCATTTTATAAATCTCGTTAATGGCGATTTTGGCAAAAATGTTGGGAAAACCAGCCGTGAAAATTACCGCATGTTTATAAATATGCCCAAAAGTTTTGTTCTTGAAGACGTTTCACTAGTCATCCGACTGGCTTTCTCAATTCAGAATGACTTGTACAAGAATCTGGTGGCAATTTGTAATATTGGTTAGCATGCCTTAAATGCTTTCCTTGAGGCAACTGCTTTGATAGCATGTACTGTAAGTTAACTACACAGCTGCCACAAGCGATGTTATATACATTTAGCAGTAAACCAGGATTTTTAATGCTTGTGAAGGTTCTCATTCATCCAGGCCATGGTTTATCTGTTGTATTCAGTTAGATCAACTGGACTTGAAGTTTAAGTTTAGCTCTTGAAGACTTTTGCTAGTCATCCCACTGGTTTTCTTAATTCAGAATAACTTGTACAAGAATCTGTTGTCAAAACTGTCTGTCATGTACAATGCTATTTTGACACTTTACCCAGGGTAGTTTCAATAACATTTGCCACAATGGAATCACAAATTATATTCAGAAGGTCCCTAACACACAGATACTTTGACAAGTCATTCTGAATTGAGAAAGCCAGTCGGATGACTAGTGAAATGTCTTCAAGAACTAAACTTCAAGTCCAGTTGATCTAACTGAATACAACAGAGATACAGGATTTTTTAATGTTCATGTTTTTATTTACTAAAAATAGAAGTATATATATCCATAGCGATTTAGTTCACCCATATAACAATGAACATAATAAAAGGTCATAGTCAGATGATAATATGACCTTTTTTGAAGGACATTTTTTTTCTAGAATATGAATTCTGTTTTTAAATGATAACATTTTCCCATCGATAATTGAGATTACTAAGACTGAAGTGCAGGGTTCAAACTCTTCATAGCATAGTTACAGTAGAACATTCCATCAGCAGTATTTTAATCTGTGGTTTTCTTGCTGTTAAACATATACAGTAATTTGTAGTATTTTTTGTTCTTAAATGTATTTCACATTTGAAAACTTTACATTTTTATGATATTTAGCATTTCTGAACCTTCTTTTAATCATATTCTCATTTGTGAACATTCCATTTGCAGGATTTTGTGTTCTAAACATTCCATTCTTGTGTCTGAACATTCCTTTGGTGGAATTCTCATTTGCAAACACTCCATCTGCAGTATTGTTCCTTTTGAACATTTAAAGGGTATGTCCAGCAAAAATGTAAGTTTGTTTCTATTTGATTTACTGAAGAACAGGAGGCCTGCGGCCTCGTGCTTCTATATGGTCATGGAACTCAATGGTGGCATAATATCCTTATATTACACTGTAGGTAGCGTATTATCCCTTATATATTTCACAAATGCTTTCTTGAGCTTTCATTCTCATTCATTAACATTCTACATACATTCTAGATTGCTAGTTTGTGAACATTCAGTTAGCAATATTTTCATTTGTAAAAATTATCCAAGACAAATATCCAAGCTTACCTACATTTCCTCTGTTCCCATGCCACTCCTTCTGCTTATTCGTGCTCGTGCGGCTCTTCCGGGTAGTTTTCTTTCTTCATTCATTTCCAGAAATGATTGTGTGCTTTTTGACTTCTGGTCTCCTATTGGTTGTTTCATTTCTGGTGGCAAATTCAAATCTCCTTCTTCTAAGTTTTCTTTCCCCTCTCTTCTGATTGGACTGCTCGGGCCTTTTAAGTTCCTGTTTTCGCTTGCTCCAATGCCGTTATAGCTAGTGGTTCTCCACTTCTCATAGTGTTGCATTGTTTAATTCTCTGAATTTTGATTCCTGCTTGTCCTGCGTTCACAATCCTTTGCTGCCTGTCTAGACATCTGACTGCTCTTTATGCCTGTTATCTCGCTCCGCTGCTTGTGTTTGACCCTTGGCTCTGTCCTGAAATTCGATTTGCTTATCCTCCTGTACCACGCTTGTCTTGTCTTCCAGCTTGCCCACTTGAATGTGCCCAGTCTACCAGTTGCACATCAGTATTCTTAAGTATCCCCAGCCTCAGTAGTGGATCCTGGGTTGTTTGGAGGTGAAGACTTGGCAGATTATTATTATTATTGTAGATTTATATAGTGCCAAAATCTTCTGTAGCTCTTTACAGTTGTATTAATATACACAAGGAAAACATGCTTGTTACATACTAGGGTAGTGCAAGTAATACAAAGTGGAAATAATTCAAGTGCTAGTCCAGCAGCATTTAGTGTGGTAAGTTACAGCATTACTGTGGTACAATAGGATGGAGGGCCCTGCTCAAAAGAGCTTACAGTCTAGAGGAGATGGGGATGAGACATAAGGTGAAGCAGATCAGTAGCTGTAACTAAGTTGTCAGTGAAGTATAACTAGCGGGTCAGCAATGGGTCAGTAAGAGGGGTAGGAGTTCAAGGTCCAGATTGTAACCTTGCCTGAAGAGGTGAGTTTTAAGGTTGCATTTGAAGATATGAAGTGATGGCGAGTAATCTCATTGTATTAATACCATCTGTACTGTCATGTTCTATTTATGTCTATTTTATTGAGCTAAAAATGGAATAGTTTGTGATTTTGTTTGCATTTTATTCCATTTTCTCAAATCATTATAAAGGTATTAGATATGACCAATACAACCATATTTCATTCCACTGACAGTTTTGGGAAATACTATTAAAATATATAAAAGTAAGATGCCTTAATTTTATTGGGGAAAAAGATTCTTTGTAGAAATCAAGATTTCAATGGCAAAACCTGATATTTCTAATAGCTATTTAATTAATATTAAAATTTATAGAAACTGCAGTTCACCGCTATAAGGATTGTTTGAGGTAGGATCTGCTTAGAGAGATTCACCAGCGGCTGTGTGGTTCTGGGTAAATCACCCCAATGTTTTACCTTAACATTGCTATTTAACAATAGTTAGTAACACAAGGCAAGCCATACAGCTGCTGTTGACTGGCTAGCTGCGACTATGTGTCTCTTGTGATACTTTTGCAATTGTTGCAAGTAAAGCTGGGTACACACTTGCCAGATTTTTGGAAAATGGCAGACAGGATCTGCAAGATCCTGTCTGTCATTTATCAAAGATCTGAGTACACACAGTCCTGATCGTGCGTTCTTCCTATGCACAGCATAGGGAGAATGCTCAAGAGAGTGTGTTTCCCTCGGCCATGGCAGACTCCCTTATAGGGAGACTACCGCAGGGGAGGGAAATTTTTCCTCTTTCCCGAATGAGCGCTCAGCCGACCCCAATGTTTGGTGGCCGTGCACTCGTTCGGGAAAGCTAGGATCCGATGGTATGGGGGCTTAATCAGTACTGTGTGTACCTAGCTTAAGGGGGGTTCACTGTAGAAATAAAATAAAAGCATGAGCAATTTATTTAAACCTTTTTCAATGTTCTGTTTAGTATTTCTCACAGTCTGTTTGATTCTTTCCCTAATAAACTGCAGACAAGTATATTTCAAACTTGTGATGTTAATGCAGCCTTTTAATAGCTATGATATTGGTTAAAATTGCTAAATCAAGATGGTAGAAAGCTGCTGGAACTGTATTATTATGCAAGAAAGACAACCTAAATTTTATTCTATTTAAAAGATTTTATTTAATCATATTTCAAAAAAAATATGCCAGGAAAAATCAAATTAAAGTAACAAAGAGAAAATCTTATATTAAATTAAAGTTTTAGTTCATAATTATTTACCTACATGTCAGCTTTAGTGAGGTCATTTGAAAAAGGTGAATTTATAACAAAGATTAAACCAAAATGAAAAGTTCAATAAACAGAGAAGATTAAGGGGCCATTGCTACTTGACATTATTAAATTCAATGTGAGATTTGTAACCCTGTTATCAGAAAGAGCATTCCATCAGGCTCCAAATAGCCCATCTAGGACACGCTGGCACAATTCTCGCGTGCTTTTGTTTTGCGATCCATTAGCTTGTGAGAACCGCATGCCAATGCATTCTAATTTGACTAACTACACTGTGTACACTGTGCTCCGAATAAGATAATTGAAACATTGCAGTGCAAATGCATATTAAAGTGTTACCAAGTTTTGATAATGTAACTGCAGCCTTAGGGCTTGTGCCTGTGCTCTTAATCTGCAGCAACAATGAGAACAGTAAAAAGCTAACATATGATGTTGCAACAGAACAAGAGTAAGGGCAAAATATAGCACCATTTAAATAAGCACTATAATATGCAACAGTGTAGGGACTAGAAAGCAATCCCACTATTGCACCGCATTAAAGCATCACCAGCAAACCCCCCAATAAAGCAAACATGCATTATGACAGATATATATACGTTTCCAAACATGTCACAGTACACCGATTATGATGATGTAAATGAGAATAAAGTTCAAATATACCCAAGCACACTGCTGTTGGCTGCTAGCCAGACAAATAGGTAGGTGCAATCCTCTAAGCCCTCTACTCCTAGGGCAGAGTAATCCAGACTAGATGAAAGGCAGAGGAGCACACTACTTAAAGTTGTTTCATAAATTTATTAGTGCAAAATACATTCAACGTTTCACAAACACGATGCCCCTTCCTCTGGTATTACAGGCATTGAGGGTTCAACAAACATTAATACCACATAATCCCACCTACAAATTATGTGACAGCATGACAGACATGTTAGGGCACCAAATTGAGGCTGCCCTACACATCTCATTTAGGGTGCATATATGATAACATACTTCATTACATCAACTAAAGTACATTTAACATGAATCATAAAAAGACCATAAAAAATGCTTAAAAACACATCATTATCTCTTTAAAATCATAAAATATATATATTTATAAATATATAATAAAGTGCATTCTAGTACATATAAATAAAGTGACCTAAAATATAAAATAAAAAAACAGAAAATTTCCATGAAATATTCCTTAAACATTAAGTACAGTACAACGGTTAGGCAGGAAATGATGATATTTCTAGATGGGTTAGACTGGATGGACGTATGTCTTTATTCAAACTCAAATACTATACTATACTATACTGTAATGCCCATCTATTATTACTTTGATATTATTCTTTTTCTTCTTGTAGATGGCAAAATATTCCTGAATAAAAATGTTAAAACGTAAATAGAAAATATAATATCTTGCATTTTGCTAATATTAAAATATACAAGTTATAAATATAAAAAGTTATATACACAGAGCCGAAAGCAACCTGGGCTTAAAGAAAGCTGTTCAAAACTGCATCTTCATTCATACCCTTGTGACTTATTGTTTGGAATTAAGTTATTCTATAATCATCACCTCTTGTTCTGGATTTCACTACCTCCAACACTTGCCATTTGAGTTGTGATGCCTGTTCTGAAAATAATGCTTACTTACTGGGGTCTCATATCTGGAGTGTATACCTTTGTAATTCATAATATGCCTCTTATGTTCCCCTATTCTCCTTCTGGCCTCCCTATCTATTTTTCCACACAGCCCCAACCACAAGGACTTTGAGTAAATAAACGATTCCCTTTGTGGAGCATGTAGCAAAATTGTGTAATGTAAGGTGATATACCACACCTCCCGAGATGCCAGCATTGCATACTCCACATTTCCTGCAGGGAAAAGTACCTGATTTTCAGGGACCTAGGAGAAAGCTCTTATTAGTTTCAATGGGGGCCACATCTGTATGTACTACATTATCCACTATGTTTCTTTTATATGAGAAGAGAGGTTGTTCTGTGTATATATTTACCATATTCCACATAATGCTGTAATACTGTCCATTTTTATGCATTCAGAACAAATACAGAGAACAATTAAAAAAAATTGGAGAGTATTACAACGTTATGTGGAATATGATAATTTATTCACCGAACCATCCCTAGAATACCCTAAATATTTACTGCATACTTTCACTTTAATTTTTTAGTAACCTTAATTAAATATGAGGTTTTGGAAAAATAAATTGCTAATCTGTATATTAGTATTCACTGAATTTTCCTAGGTTTTATTATGCTTGATACATTGTGAAACATAAATACTGCATAGTACACTTCCAAAGTATAAAGGCATGCTCCGAAGTATGGGCTATATTTGTCACTGCTTACAATAAGTTTGCATGGTTTTGTGTTCATTGCTATGGAAACTAACTACATACAGCCTTTTTTAAGGCAGTTGAGTTGAACAAAGAGAATGTAGGTGGCAATTAAGGACTTGCTGTGAGATTTCTTAAGTTACTAAAACACTAAATAGCTAACTCTAGAAAATATTTGCACGAATAAGAGCTTCATGTTACAGTTTTTTAATCGCAAAATAAGCAGCTTGTCTACTAAATTCTTTTTTGTTAGGCTTTGGGTTTGTAAATAATGAATTGTGTTCATCCAAACGTTGGCTTTGTGGTAATATAAATTAATATATTAAGATATAATAATATTCACTTGAAAAGCACCTTAATTGTTAAAATGGGTTTGTTCTTTTATAAACCTTTCCTAATGTAGTGTATTGTGTGATTGCGATCAGATAAGCAGAGTTGGTGTACGGGTTAAAGTACAGGTTACGTTAAACATAACTAATTGTGTATTGCATTGGGTGC
Organism: Hymenochirus boettgeri; assembly: GCA_019447015.1. Taxonomy (NCBI): domain Eukaryota; kingdom Metazoa; phylum Chordata; class Amphibia; order Anura; family Pipidae; genus Hymenochirus; species Hymenochirus boettgeri. The sequence continues at coordinate 110,641,478 of CM033473.1, forward strand.
CCTGTGCAAAGTGTTGAACATTATGCAGGCTATGCATATTGTATAGTAAGTGTATATTAAACCCTTACCCATTAATATATCAGATAGTGTGGGTTTTAAATTGCATTACATCAAAAAATGTATTACATCTCACTGTCTATATCAGCAGTAGTACCAAATGGCAAAGGCAAAAGAATAGAATTACCTTGCTGCCCTTGCATAAAGGACACAAAAGAGTAACTTTTCATGTATTCAGTGGGAAACATTTTTAATCTCCTTAACATAAGCTTTAGACCTTCATAGTAGTTGGCAAAGATTTTTTTATGCTATAAGTTTTGGTTTAGCGAAGTAGAAAACTTTATAAATAGACTGCACAATAATTACACCTGCTGAAAATGCAGTTTAACCCTTTAAGTGCCAGCAAAATTTTTAACTTTTGTTACAATAAGTGCCAAAACAAACAAGGATTTTGCACTCAATCAGTTTTGACAGGAAAAACAATAGGAGGGGAAAAAAAGGAAAATTATGAAACATCAAATATCTTATTTTTTCAGCACAAACTGTGCAAAATAAAACTGACTTTTTAAAAAAAAAATTTCAAAACGTAAAATCTGCAACACCAGACATGTATAGGTACCACATTTTTCCTATTTCATAAACATTTAAACAGCACTTTGTAGAATTTTTACACCAAATTAAAACATATAAGCTCTTGTGATTATTGATATTGAAGAACTACCTAATTAAAGGAGAACTAGACTTTTTTAAAATCCTTATAGAAAAGCTTTTCTCCCCAGGACACCTATATATTGTTAGAGACTTCTCTAGTAAGTTTCATTTATTTACACGTAACATGTAGATTCTGTGGTTAAGAAGGCACAAAAATAAAAAAGCTTGATAGGGCACTAGTGAAGGTTAAAGAGCAGTATTCCAATAATCCAGTAATTATATAGTTATAATGGGGAGGTGCAATATTGGGATAAAAAAGCCAGAGTAAAGCAAAAATAGGAACACAGTATGCAATAAAGTATCTACACAAGTAATTCTGAATAAAAATCCTTTATTACAGACAGGGATAAATAGACTCAACACGCTTGATATATAAAAACAATTTAAAATCAATATTTACAAACAATCTCAAATAAAGCCTACAGCAGTAATGTTTAATCAGTATATGTAAAAATTGATCAAGTAAATATGGGGAATGTATATTGAGATATGGAAAAGCGGTACCTCTACAATTGTCACACTGAAAAAATACAGTTCTCTATTAGGGATGGCCGTTTCGCGGATCCGAACCCGGATCCGCCGCAAATTTATCCCGTTCGCGAACGGCGGATTTTTCCGGATTTTCCGCCTTCCGAACTTCCGAACCGCGGATTTTCAAAATTATGAGGATGTCTCTTATTTTCGTAAATACGTATTTTCGAACATTTTCGAAATTACGAGGATTACTCATATTTTCGAAACCTCCGTTTTCGAAATTACGAGATTTAGCGTATTTTCGAAAATTTTCGAAAATGCGCGAAACGTAATCTCGTAATTTTGAGAATATTTTTCATTTTAACGGTTCCGCTCGCGGATTTTCGAATTTTCAAATTTTTTCAAAAATTTGCGGATCCTCAAGCGGACCGGATTTTGCGAAGTTCGGACATCTCTAGTCTCTATATCAAAAACTGTCTGATTTAAAACAGTGACTTATCTGTCTATATCTGCAGTCAACAGTCAATGTACAGAATGGTGAGAGTTGACACTTCAGTGAAGCAGTAGATTGGTGGCCTGGATATACCGCACGGAGACGCATTGAGGATGCCGTACACACTCACTGATGACTTCAGCTTCTGGATGGGGATGAGTAAATGTGCCTATCTATCTTCTTCCTATTGCTTACCATACGTTGTAATATAACTGATCTTATCATCTTGGTCCCTTTTGCTAGGTGTAATTAATTCTAACTGTGTCTTTTTATTAGCTATGGGATTACAGTATTGAAACCCTGGCAAAAAAATGTTTTATTAGATTGGTTGCTTCTTGATCATAGGTATGTTCTTCAATACTCTATCAGTTTCTCCTAACCTGATAGAATTGACCTTTGGGGATTGCTTCTATTAAGGTATTTGGTGACCAATATTATAGTTAAGTAGGGCAAAAGTGGCTTTGTCTTTTCTAAAGAGACAGGTTTCAAGGCACCTATTAGCCCCCACTTTGATCCTCCTACCAAGAAAGACTATATCTGTGGCCGAATAATCATGTGTAAGTCTGATCTTAAAGGAAATGTTGTTAAAGGGCATGTCCACCCCAAACCTATAATTTCCCCCACTACTAGCCCTACTCTGTAGTGAATAAAAATCCTTACCTTACATCCCAGCTCCAAATGGTTCTCCAGTAATCCCCCCCCAAGTCAAAAAAACTGCCCACCAGGAGTACTGCAGAGTCCATATAGGACTCTGCCTCCTGTCTCCCCACCAGGAGAAGTTTGGCATGCGCACTGCAGCCATCTCCCCCTTACCTCTCCCTCCCATTTTGTGATCCCTCCCGCTAGCTACAAACCCCTTTGCCATATAATAGCTCTCCTTCTCCCAGCCCCAACCGCTATAAAAGATTTGTTAGAAAGTCCCCCGATAGTTATTTACCTTCCCTCTCTCCCCCGGTGTTCTGTGCAGCTGGCAACCACGTCTGTGATTGGCTGCCTCTCAGCCAATCACAGATGTGGCTGCCGGTCCTGCCCTCTGCTTGCAGTTCCATGCAAGCAGAGGGCCAGGACTGTGCGGCGGGGGATAGAGGGAAGGTAAGTAACCATCGGGGCACTTTCTAACAAATCTTTTATAGCGGTTGGGGCTTGGGGAAGGAGAACTACTATGTGGCAAAAGTTATTGAAAGGGGTGGACATGCCCTTTAAGTTGCATTAAAAATATCTCTCTGGTCCTCCTTTCCATATAAAGAAAATATTGTCTCTATATCTAATATGGAGAGCTTATATGAATGCCAATCCGTGCTCTGTCTCCTCAGGTGTGAAGACAATTTCTCTCTCTTAACACCCCAGGAAAATATTTGCATATTACGGGGCACATTTCGCACCCATGGTAGCCCCTCTGGATTGATGTGATCGAAAATAAAGTAATTATGTTCAAGCACAAGGTTAAGGAGCAAACTCAGAAAGTCATACCTTTGGATTAGGCGAATGTCGCCTCCTTGTAAAAAGTACTTGACAGCATTAATTTCTAAATGGTGGTCAATACAAGAGTAAAGTGATTCCACATCTAAGGCAACCAACAGATCACCTTCATCAAGGTATATGTCCTGGATTCTCAAAAGTAAATCAGGTGTGTCCTGAATATATGTGTGAAAAACGGGTGTAGATATTTGTCAATAAATATATAGGCCAGTTCAAGTAAACTGATACCAACTGCCACTATGGGCCTTTGTCAGATTTTTGTGCACTTAAGGCAACAAGTAAAAGGTAGGTGTAAATGGATGCTTCACCGTGAGGTATGCTACTTCTTTGTCCCTGATTGTGTTCCCTTCCCTTCCCTTGCTATTTCTAGAATCCTGTTTAGTTGCCTCTTGTATATCGATTTAGATATAGAAGAAGAGCAATGTATTTTTATTCTTAAGTTGTAGTTGAGCTTCCTCTAGATACATATGAATTGTCCAGAGCACTATATTCCAACCTTTATCGCTTTATGATCATGTCTTTTTTGTCTGTAAGAGCTTTTCTTTTGTGATGTCTCAGATTATCATTAATGGCTGTAATCTGTGGAATATGTTCTATTTCTTCCAACATTACTTTGTAAAAGATGGAAATAATGGCTGAGTCAGAAAAAGATGATGTGAAAAGACTTTAAGGTTTAAAAATGCATTGGTTACCTCCATTGCTTGAATCTACACCGGGTTGTTGTCTCTATAGATGTCTGGTTATCATCTCCCTTCTCAAAGTGTAATTTAAAAGGACAGTTCAGTGGAAATTATCAATATTTTTTAGATTGTTAGTTTGTGTAATGCCTTCTCAGTTATTCTACATATTCTCTCCAATTTTGAAAAATCAGTTGATTTCATACCCTTTGCTGTTCCCTGCTGTTGACATTTTTGAGCTGAGATTTCTTCCCAGGATGCACCACTTCCTTGGAATGTTCCTAACAGTTATTTTTACTGATTGGCTGTTGGATGGGTCAAACATGCTCAGATCTCTACTGAGCAACTTAATCAACCCAGGCACTGGGTCAAGAGCAAGATCATAACGGTCTCTACTAGGGGTCCTGCAAACAGGAAGTCGGTATTTCGGTTGAAGTTATTTATACACAGACAAAATGCTGAATTGGCAGATTAAGGTCATTGTGATGAAAAATGACTGCTCTTTTTTATGAAAAGAACATGTTTTAGTACTGAACTTCACCTATAAGCCTATGGCAAAACAGATCTTTAAACAAGTCAAATTTACTAAGTTCTCTTGTAGGGCAAACGCCTAGACCTTTACTTAACACTGACCTCTGTGCATCTGTGAGTGTTCAACTATTGGTAATCACTCCTGACCCTAGTATTTACTGTCCCTATGCACAGATTACTTAATATGTATGTAGTGGAAAATATAGAAAATAAATAGCATTGTTTTGAAGCTGGGAAAAGTGATAGTTTATTCAAAACACGCACGCAACATATTTTCGATTCACATGTGCTTTCTCAAGCATCATGCCCAGAGTAGGGATGGCTGGATCTGCGGTGGATTTTGGGGGTCCACGTATCACAGATCTCGCAGATTTTACCAAAATCCGCTTTATTTGTTTAAAATTTTTTGAAAATCTTAGAACGTTCAGTAAGCCTTGAATGGCCAAGGATTTCTGAACAGCCGAAAGTCGTGCGGGCAGATGTTCAGAGGTTGAACCCGGGACCCTCTCCTGGGTCCTTAGAAGGACCATTGTGGCCCTTACAAGGGCCCTTTGGGGCTTAAGGAATCCCACAGCTCGAACCGGGATCCCCCTCCCTGGCACTTCTAAGTGCCCTTGTGGCACTGACAAGTGCCTTTTGGGGCCTAAAGGGACACCCAGCTTGAACTGGGATCCCCCTCACTGGCACTTAGTCACGGGACCCTTGAACATCCGGCCGCAGGACTTTTGATTTTTCTGGAATCCTCAAAAGGCCAATTTATGAATACTCGAACAATCATCGTTTCTCGAATGGGCTGTTTGAAGATTACTGAAAACGCCCCTCAGAAACCTGAAGGAATTGCGCGTGTGTGCTACTTCCAGTTTTTTGCTGTTCTTCCCATGGGGACGGGTCCCCCGGACCATTTCCCAGGTCCCAGAGCCATTTACAGTAAGTAACCACTGCTATTGAAACCCTTATTTTAGGCAGAAACTTTTCCCCCCATTGATTTTGATGGCACAATTTGCGGATCCTCAATCCTCAAGCGAAACGGATTTTCGGAAGTTCGGCCATCTCTACCCATGGGGCTACAGGTTCAAATCCCCATGGGTTGCTTATGAAATAATCCAAAATAGTCAGTTGATTTTACTGCCTTTTTATGTTTCCATTATGTATGTTCCTAGGAAAAGATGAACAGGGAGATACAATATCGCCTACACCAAAAATGAGTTAAACCTTCACTTAGCAATGTAATATTGGTGTGGGTATAACTCATTTACAGGGCTTGCACCATTTTCTATTAATGGCACAGGTGCCCAATGCAATAAAAAAATGTTGATTAGTAGTACAAAAATGTACTAATGCAATGTAGTAATTCATGCTCAGTAGTGCATCGTAAGAACCTGGAAGGAAGAGTGCGGAGGGCAAGTATTACATTGGGTTTGAAGTTTCTACATGTAATGACATTGTGCAAAGTAGCTCTTTTAGGATGGTGGCATTATTATCTGCTTTTTGCAAGACAGGTTGTAGGTTGTAGGTTCAATTCCCCAGAATTTTTTTCTGAAATGTTAATAGAATTTTTATTACATCCATGCTAGCTAAGAAATAAGTTGCAAAGATTACTTTTAATTTCTTATATAATAAGCAAAGGAATATATCATTCTTGGGTACAGAAGCATTTTAATATGTGTACAAAAACTACACTGAAATCCCTGATCTGTGCCAGGGAGTGGGAGGATCTCTAAACTGTAACATGACTGTCTGTATGTTTCTAGGGAACAAGGCTGCAGCTGTGGAGTGTACTGTGTACACTAGGATAGCTGGCACCCAGCTAAAGGTGGACAGCTTTTTCCGATCAATCTGGAATGATGGAAAATTTCCATTGGTCGTTATCATCTCCCTTAACTTGAAATAGAGGGAGCAGATACTATTGTGCAGTGTATGTCCGCACGGCCGACCGATCCCCATACCACGTATGGGGATCGGTCAGGTTATGCTGTTCCCACAGCATGTGTGCCGACAGATACAAATGTGATCTGTCGGCACACATGCTGTGGGATCGCATATGTTTGGCCATCTTAAGGTGGATGATGGTAACTGACCCCTAGTACCCACAAGAAAATTTCAACAATCACCAAGCAGCCACAGCCAAGGGAGAGGTGAGACACAGCATGTTGCTTGTATCTTGTTGAATGTTCTCTGTCTATTGGGGCAATGTTGTCTAGAGACTTTAGTTCTCCTTAAACTGAAATATCGCTACAAATAAGATATTTGCTTTTAAAAACTAGGAATTCCCAGATTTTTGAACATGGTATAATTTTTTATCAAAATGCAGGTTCTTTTTCTTGTTTTCCTTTAAAAAAAAAATCAAAGGAGAATATAACACAAAATCTGAAGTATAATTTCTCCTTGTCATGACAGGGTGTAGTGACTTGGCATGAATGGGTTAATTATTGGTATTAGTTCTTTCAAAGGACCTATAAAAATGCCATTCCACCCTGGAAACAGTACCCAGTGTAGGGATGGCCGAAAATTTTCGAAATTACGAGGATTACTCGTATTTTTGAAAATACATATTTTCAAAAATACTAGCCGTAATTTTGAAAATTTTTGAAAATACGTGAAAAATTGTAATTTTGAGGGTATTTTCCGTTTTAATTTTTTTCGAAAATTCGCGGATCCTCGAGCGGACCGGATTTTGCGAAGTTCGGACATCTCTACCCCAGTGTTTATATTAGGGTTAGTGGAGCACAGAGCAAGATCTTCTCTTCTAAACAATGTGGGGCTGAACCAGATTTATGGTATCCTCTACAGCCATTTACAAAGAGGTCACCTTAAGGACATCCATATGTATAAAATAAATATATTATTGTATTGGAATATGTGATACAGGAACCATTATTATATTTGTGAATGGGAAGTGTTATCAAAACTTCGGGTAGGGTGCCAAAACAATTAGTGAAGGAAAAACATGATACAAATGATTAAATATTGCTCAAACCTCACTAAACCCACAAACAATACTAAATATAAGTATTTCATGTGTATTGAAAGGCATGCCACAAACACATAGCAAATAGCCCCAAAAGCACCCAAAGCATGACTTTGGTGCTTTACCCTATCGACAACCATCCATTGTGTCAGGCTAAACATCCCTTTACATTGGAAACAACCTCAATAAAATATATATATTTTTGGTACAAAAAAAAAAAAATTGTGTGTTTTTTTTTTTTAAATATTCATGTAACATTTTCAGGTAGCACAGACCGTTGTCTCCCAGGGAAGACAGCCTTTGGGCATAATTTAACCAACAGAAATAGGCAACAGTCTTCTGTTTGGTTTTCAAACTGACCTCAGTAAGGTTTATTCAGTGTATTAACTTACACAATAAAATAATAAATCCTATGCCACACTGGTCTTAGGCCAATACTAATACAAAATAAGTGTCCCTGACTGTTGGAACACTAATGACTGTCCAGTACTCACACACAGCTCTGTGTCTCTCTCTGGAAAATTATCTGGTCACACCCAGTCTCATGCTGGGGTTTACAAATCTGACACTCAGAAGATCTGGTCTGCCTACTTGCAGACCTACAGGCTCCCTGCCTATTTAAACTCACTGGAGTATATACCTCCGTGCTTGATCAGACTCTCCCCCCCAAACAGGCTACACCCAGCCACAGAGAATGAATTGAGCCAAACTCTGGACTGAATCAGCACTGAAACCATTTATCATTAGTGGCTTGGGCCCCAGTTAAAGTGCATGTCCACCCCAAAATTTTACTTTTGATATGCGGTAGGGCATGCTCTCCCAGCCCCAACCGCATTAATATAATTGTTAGAAAGTCCCCCGATTCTTACTTACCTGCCCTCTCTCCTCCGCCGCAGTATTACGGCCCTCTGCTTGCATGGAATTGCAAGCAGGGGGCGGGACCAGCAGCCACGTCCGTGATTGGCTGAGAGGCAGCCAATCACGGTCGCGGCTGCCAGGAGTTCTGAACAGCGGAGGAGAGAGGGAAGGTAAGTAAAGATTGGGGGACTTTCTAACAATTATATTAATGTGGTTGGGACTGGGGGAGCATGCCCTACAACATACCCAAAGGGTTTAATGTTAGGGGGAGGGAGAGAAAAACGGGAGGGAGAGGGAGGAAGAGGGAGGGGGGAGGGCTGCACTGAGCATGCCTCAACCTTGACGAGGTTGAGGAAGTCTCAGGTACAGCATGAGTCACACACTGCTCCTACACAGCAGTTTTCTGGACTTTGGAGGGGCACAGCAGGGGAACTATTTTGAGCAGGAATGTAAGGTAAGGATTGTTTTAAAGTACTTGATGTGGCCAGTAAGGGGTTGAATTTTAGTTTTGGGGGTGGACGTGCCCTTTAAGAAAAATAGATCAAAATTTAAACCATTTTATGGCTCTCTTACATTTACACCTTTCCAATCGCTATAAGTCTTTACCAATTACAATCCTTTATAAATACCAGCCTAAACACCTTTAATTATGTAGTGGAATTCTTTCACATATGCTTGTAGAATTCCAAACTCAGTTCTTCATAGAATTTATACGGGGAGATGTAATAAAATTTCTTATCACTAAATATGGTGGTAATTTTGCCCCAACCAATCAGATGCTATTTACCATTTGAAAGCTAACATCTGATTTGTTGGGGCAAAATTAGCACCATTTTTAATGATAAGAACTCTTATTACATCTCACTGTAATTTTTTAGGAGGTTTTCTGAAAAAGGAAAAAGGTTATTCAAAATTAGAAATCTCACTCAAACTCACATGACAAGTAAAAGCTAAATATCAATCTTTCACAGTTGCTGAAACAAATTTATGGCTTAGGCACACAGAAACGGGCACCATCTAACCCCAAATGGAGTATTTTACATAGTTTACACTTTTTCAAACTAATCCACAAATTTAACTTAAGCAATTGATGAAAGTAGAGAAATATTGACTATGAAGTAATACATTTTATTGTATTAACTAAAATTACAGAAAATTCAAGCTTTTGAAGCTCTGAAGCTTCATATTTAGGCATGATACCACACTGAATCTTTGAAACACAAATATACACAAAAGAAAACAGATTAACATTGTAAAGATATTATCTTTTGCTCCAACAGTAAATATAAATTTAATGGTAATAAAAATTAACAAACGTGTGTCAGACAAACTTCACATGAATTGTGAATGGAGGGTCTAGAATAGATGAAATATTTATGAGTTTGAGTAGTTTTGTGAAATTAAGCCTGATTAATTTTACATGTAATTTAGATTAGAGCAAGTACAAGTGCAAAGAAGAATGACTCCCTCTCATGAAGTGATGGTTAATCATCGTGAAACGCATCAGGATCCAAGGCTGTCTCCTTTGCCTGCGGTGGTTTTAATGCTTTAATAAACGTTAACTTTTACCTACCATTGGGTTGAGCTATCCCTTTTTTGCACTTGTTTGGATTTTGGATTTACCGGACTCTATTTGGAGGGACTCTCACATTGGGTGGCATGGTAGAGGTATTGCGGGTAAAGATACATTCTGTGTCTATTTTGTTTCACAATTTACATTGTAAAGAGTGGCACATTTTAGTTTATATCCAGCCATATCTTCTTTAAGCAAATGAAATACCAGGAAGGAAAAGAAATAATTCAGTATCATAACTAGGAATCACTTGGCCCCCAGCAAAACAATGTTGGGGCCCCTATCCATGCTTCATCCACAGTGGTTTTCTGGGAGGAGGCTATATCTGTCATAGAAAAAAATTAGAAGATTGGGCCCCCTTGGCTCCCAGGTCCCTCTGCTGTTGCTCCCCCTGCCCCCTTGTAATTATGCCCCTGGTATAATTCTACTGCAGTAGAGAGCTCTTGTAAGGCCTCATTTTGCATAGTGTTACTATAAATGAGTGGCTATTTCAATAAGGATACGTTGTTATCGTACTATGATTTTACTATGAATTTAGATTTTACTATGAATTTAGAATTATGTTTTTCTTGTTTTCAAATAAATGTAGGGTTTTGATTTAAAAGAACAGAAAATAATGTTCTGAAATGGATATTTCTTTGTTAGTGAGTAAGAGCAACTGGACTTGAAGAATTTTAATTCTGTTGACTACATTCAGTGTGTCTTGCTAGTTTTGGCAGTTTTGATAATACCTCTTCAGCTACAATGCAATCAAAACCTTGCATTCTGGAAGTCCTTGCTGTTATATGCTGATTTTGACATGTTCCAGGAGATTTATTGCCATCAGATTCTTGTCATTCTGAATTGAGAAAGCATTGACATACCGGCCAATGGCTTATGGTCATTACTGATTGAGCCGACACTGCTGCTGCTTGTGAATGTAAAGAATGCGTTGCAGCAGCAGAGGAGAAGAAGCAAGCTGGGGTGGATTGTGGAGTTTGTAAGTGTAATTCATCAGCCTGGGACCATAATTAAAGCACGTGGGGTTTTTTAGGGTGCTCCTTGACATATTAAATTTATGTAGAAGGGGTGGGCATACCCTTTATGAAGGGAGTGGTCACTTTACATAATAAGAAATAAGAATGGATGAGGAACTTGTCTAACAGGACCCTGACCCAGACAGAAATGTAAGTCCTGGCTAAGGGTTTGCATTTTGCCATTACTTCTAAAGCTATCCCTGTGCTGGAGATTATAGCAGCCACAGAAGCCTCAATCCACAATAATATGGAATATGGTACAGGGTGAGGCTGTACTGTGGTACTCAACACCTTTGGACTTCCAAGGTGACCACACTTCTAGCCAAAAATAACATGTATGAGGCTCTTCATTTAATATCATAAATAACATTTTGTGACTTACAATTAAAAAACGTTGTCAATTTGTGGTTGTGTTTTCCCACCATGATGAAAACCCCTACCCACATATTTACAATTTACACACCTCCCAGATTTAAACATTCACTCTAAAACCTGCATACTAATATGCATTATTTCCTTCTCATTACACACTGGCAACATGCTAGGCAAGAGGATGTCTTTGAAAGTGTTGCATCTTCTATAAATTATCACCCTGTAATACAGACCACTGTTTACTAAGGATTTTTGTTGTTTTCAAGCTATCTTTATTAAAATCAAACACTTAAACTGGCGCTTTTTTGTATTTATCTTTTCTTTTTGTTTTTGGCATTAGAAGTTTATTTCTGTCTGTTCCGTATGCCCATTTTATTGCCTTTCAATACATTCTATAGTGTATCCCTTATCCTGAAATCTGTTCCTAAAATTTTTCTTTTTCTGAGCAATTTCTTTTTAACCTTAAAAAGAAAGTGCTACTGTCAACCTCTTTGAACAAAGTGCTGGTCATCAGCTTCCCTTCCCCTACTTCTGTGTTTAAATTTAAAAAAAAATACTTTATCTTTACTGTAACAGCTCTGGAAGCATAGTTATTCATGAGACTGGTTAATATATGACAAAAAATCTTTTAATCCTCTAATGCACCTGGAGTATCCCCCACACTAACAACAAAATATTCTCTATATATCTTTTTCAATACAGACATTGCTCTTTGTTGGCATTGCTCTTGTAGGGGTGGGTACCCCAAATGCATCTCTCCTCCCAATAGCCCAAAAATAGGCTTGCATTACTGGGTGCGAAAGTCATTTCCATCTCTGTTTGTTCGATATAAAAATTCCCATAAAATGTAAAACCATTACAACAAAGGATAAAATCATGAAATCAGTGCACACAATCAGAAATTCTATCATAGTATCATTAAGACTTCTTCTTAAAAGATACTCAGAGGCCTCTTTACCCTCCTTATGAGGAATCACTGAATACAACAACATTATATCCATTGTAGCCAGTATGTTATCAGATTCCCATTTAATGCTAGTCAGAGAATTAAGTACCTGCATTGTGTCCCTTAGATAAGAAGGAATTTTTTTAACAATAGGGGCAAGGAAAAAGTCCACAAACTTCATTAGATTTTCTGTTGGGATGTAAATTCCCAATATTATCGCAATTATATGCAGGACCCCCTTCAGGAGGCCATTAATTTTATTAAGAGGATATCCTACCTTCTCATAGGTGTTAGTATCCCCTAATTGCCAGAATGGCTCATCAAGGTAATGCATCATGTTTTGTATAACTATCCCCCCCCCCCCTCTTGTCTGCCGCTCGGATAACTATCTTTCTATCCTTTCTTAATTCTGTCAAAACTTTTTTCGCTGTGGGAAAGATAATGTTTTGTATGTGCTTATGTTTTTGGTAAGGGTTTTTATATAATCAATTTTTTATAATTAATTTATAGGTTTAGGGCTGGTCAGCCTAGATTGTGTTTAATTGTAAGGTACTTTTTGTTGGGTTATTAATTGGGCTAAATAAATTATTCTAACAGGGGTATTCAATAACAGTTCTTATCATTTAAAATGGTGCTCATTTTGCCCCAATCAATCAGATGTAAGCTTTCAAATGTTAAATAAGATCTGATTGGTTGGAGCAAAATTAGCACCATTTTAAACGATAAGAACTTTTATTGTTCAGTGTATGCTGTCTACAATTACAGCTGGAATATAAACTGCAGGGTAACGTGCAGCTTTCAAAGTCTTATCAGGGACTTCTATATTGGTGTGGAGACATAGAAAAAAATATGTGCATAAAGACAGTAAATAGTGAATGGGTGTATTTGCTCACAATGTTTTTTTTAACATTACACGGGCTGTGAGTTGTACTGGCAACAACATGAAAACTTTCTTAGTTTAGATCGTATTTCTTACATGTATGTAAGTGCATCTTCAAAAGATTTCACATTAAAAAATACAAAAGGTTTTGTTCTCCTTTAATTTAGTAAAAACAAACAAACAGACTTTATCATTAGTCCTAACAAGCAGATTGCTGTAGAGTAGAGATTTCTTAGGCAGCTGCATGAAAATACCTACAGTATAAGTCTTACAGGGTTATTCAATAAAAGTTCTTATCGTTTTAAATGGTGCTAATTTTGCCCTAACCAATCAGGTGTTAGCTTTCAAATGTTAAATAAGATCTGATTGGTTGGGGCAAAATTAGCACCATTTTACACGATAAGAACTTTTATTGAATAACCCTTTTAGTTTACCTACTGTATAAATCATAGGTTTTGCAATTTTGTTTTTAGAATCTTGACTACTTCATTAAAGTCCACCAGTAAAAATGAAACATTTTTGTAGGTGAGTTACCCCCAAACCCCAAAACTGCAATAGTTAGAAAGCTGAAAGGTATAAGACTAACCTGAAATGCTTCACAATATACTGTTACCACTCTTTCTGTTTCCTGGTTCTTCCTGTAAGAAACTGTCAGTCAAGGATATGACAGTTGACATTACAGCCAATGAATAAGTGGCTGATGCAATAAAAGGGGCAAACGTTTTCCCATGCTATTAATCTGCAGCAACCAATCAGGTGTTGTGTAATTGCAGTCAAACAGTGAAAAGCCAACATCTGATTTGTAGCTCCAAATTAATAGCATGAGCAAAAGTTTGATCCTCTTATTGCATCAACCCCTAAATGCTATTTCCCTAGCTGCCTCTTCTGAGCATGTGCAAGATCATAATGAGCATCGAAAGATTAGAGAGTAGGCAGAAAAAATGTAAAAGGCAGAGGAAAAGGGGAGAAGAACATTTCACTGCATAACAGGTTAGCCCCACATCTATCAGCTTTTTATTTGAGGGGTGGAATTGCCCTTTAAGCTTTGACATAGTTTAGAATACAATCATCAAACTAGGCCTGTGGGAATATTTTACTTTCAAATAAATGGAAACCAGCTTACCAATGCTGTTTCTTGAGCAAAATAAATTGCATCTTCCATACTTAAAACAAAGATAAAACAAGTAGACATGTATCTACATTTCTTTTCTTACTGTGTGCTAAACATTTCTTTGATTTAACCTGTGTTGGTGATATTATATTAACACTTCTGTGATATGTCAAAAAATATTATCACTGTTTGTTAACTGTTACAATTTGTCTCCCAGACTAGATTATTTTTAATTAGAATGTTGTATTTTATATTCAGGTTAAATTGTTTTTAAACATTTTGTAGCAGACACTGATGAGACTAAAAATTACAAAAAAGTGCAAAAGAAAAAAGGGTTTACTTAACTTTTTTTATGAATATGTGAAATTAAAATAGAATTATACCATTTTGGCACCCCTCCCATTATAAGTCCCTATGGTAAGGTCCTAATCCCTGGATTTACAGTATATCAGCTATTTGACTAACCTCATTTTCCTTCACTGGTCCATCTAGCTCTGCTACTTTCTTTTAATACAGAAAAGACCCATGTACTGAGAGAAGAAACTCTTCCAATTGGTCAGATCCCAAACTGATAAATTAGCTGGAATTTGACTGGATTGTCCAGGCAAAGTTAAAGGAGAACTAAAGTTAATTTTTTAAAATCCTAATGTGAAAGCTTTTGTACCCAGAATACCTATACATTGAAAGATTATTCTCTAGTTATTTGCATTTAGTAGATATAAGTAATAGATTCTGTAATAAAGGAGGCTTCCATGTTGTTGCCAGTACAACTCATAGCCCATGTTGGCTTCAAAGAGCCACGCCCCTAACCCCAGGATTCACTGTCTCTATGCACAAAGGTTCTAGTTTCTCTTTCTAGCAAAAAATAAAATCTCTAAATGTACCTGTGATCACAGTGGAGTTGCTGGTGGTGCACCATGTAAATGCTGTGTTTTTAGGAATGAACACACCAAGAAGTCACAAGTTCTAATCCCCTAGTTTACTTATGAAACAATATAACAGTCTACTGCCTGAGTTTATTGCTTTTTTTGTTTGTTTGTTTCCATGTTTCTAGAAAATTTCTACATATGTACAAACTTTTTATATAGCAGCTCTGTTGTTTATTTACCAACCAGTGTAAATTGCTGATAGTCTACCAGTAGCAATAAAAAATAGTGAACTGATTTTACTGACATTTACTGAAATGTACATATATTTATTGCAAGTTCACTGGTGGCGCATTCTGTTAAAGTGCTGGGTTAGTAAAAAAATTGGGGCACAGGTTCGATTCCCCATGCTCCTTTTGTTTTTGTTTTTATTATGTGTCTAGCAAAAGATAAAGACTCCACATGTACTAAATAATTATTTATTAGCCCTTGTGGCCTAGCGGTAGAAAGCTTTCTTCTGATTAGATTCCCCATACTTACTTTTTTATTTTTTGCTGAAATGTTAAATATTCTGTTTCTTTCATCAATGCAAGCAAAGACATACACTGCAAAGATTACTTTTCTTTTTTGTATGAAAAGCAAAGTAATTTATCATTGTTAGGGACAGAAGCATTTGTAATGTGTTTACAAAAAAAACGCACTGAAATCTGAGTTCTGTGTCAGAGGGAGGGATCTCTGAGCTGTAACATGATTGGCTGTCAGCTTCCAGGAAGCAAGACTGCAGTTTCCTGTAAATGTCTACTGCACACATTTAGTGGGGTGTTCATAGATAAGGTGAACTGTGGGAGCTGACCCCTTGTACTCACAGGTTATTTTCATAAATCACCCAGCATCCACAGCAAAGGGTGAGATGAGACACAGCTTATTGTGTGTTTCTGAATGTGTTCTGTCTATTGGGACAATGTTGTCTAGGGACTTTAGTTCTCCTTTAAGGTAAGAAGAACAACTCACCCATGGAACTTTATTTGGAAATGGGGTATAGCACCCCCTTTTACAAATTGCGTTCCATTAGGAAGAAAAACAAAAGGGTGATAAGAATAATTATCTATTAAAATATCTGAATATATTAAATATATTTTACTCAGCTGTATTTTACTCAGTAAAATATTGTGGCTAATTAGTTTTAAGGATGTAAGTTACAAAACAATTTACATTACATTTAAAAAATTTAACACAGGCCCCTCTATTTATATAGTTTATTAATCTTGAATTGGTAGTGTATATTATACATTTAAAATAGATGTAATGTTATTTAGCGAGATTGTGTTTTTTCACTCATAATCTATAAATGTCTGTAAGACCATTCACAACTTTTGTAAATATTGTGGTACTTTATGATAATGATGATAATGTTGTAGTAACAATACAAATGCTTCTTCTTTGGCAAACATAGGTCTTACCTAATCAAAGTGCTAAAGAAGCAGTGCTCTCCAGTGGGTAATTGTGCGGCTTAGTTAAATAAATCAGTCCTCACATAAAATTTAACTTTTGTTTCTCATCTATATACAGGTTCAAGGATCAGGGGAGCCCCTACCATGAAGCAAACTGAAACATTTGCTCAGGGCGCGCTCCTGCGGAACAGTTAAAAGGCGGGAGTTTAAAAAATCCTCCTTCCTGCAATACTGCATTTCAGCACCAGTCCAGACCAGTCCCCTTTCAGCAAGTCAGCCCTCCAGTCAGGATATAAGGCTTATGGGGATGCACAACCCATTTATTTATTTTGGAAATAACCCCCTAAAAACAAATTTTTTTCCCTGTCAAAATGTAATACATCTTTTATGTTGGACTACACCCTATTAGTCTCTAGACATGGAACAGGAGTGCATATAGGAATGTGCCAATTTGTCAAAAAGTAGTTATCCAGCTAGGTTTTAAATTGTTTATTGATATTATTCTGTGTAAAATATTTGAATCTGTATATACCGTATATACTCGAGTATAAGCCGAGGTTTTTAGGTTTTAAAATAAACCTAAAAACCTTACCTCGGCTTTATACTCGAGTCAAGGTCCACGAAGCTGCACTCCAGGATGATCGCTGTCTCCTTATGGCCAAATCCGGCTGCCGCACGCTGGGTACGTCCTGTGGGTTTGCCGGCTGATGTCACTACTCGGCGCCAGGCTGTGAGAGGCGCCGAGTAGTGACGTCAGCCGGCAAATCCACAGGACTTATCCAGCGTGCGGCATCCGGATTTGGCCATAAGGAGACGGCGATCATCCTGGAGTGCAGCTTCGGGGTAAGGACCAACTGGGGGGACTTCAGGAGAGGGAAGGGGGATGTCACTAAATGCACTCACATGAGTAGTGCAGCTTCGGGTAAGACCAACTGGGCGGACTCTCAGGGGAGGGAGGGAAGGAGGGAAGGGGGCTATATAGGAATGTCATGTTAAATGTTAAAGGGCAACTTAACAATACTGAAGGCAGTAGTGGTCATAGTTCCTAACCTCGGCTTATACTCGAGTCAATCAATTTTCCCTACTTTTTTAGGTAAAAAGGGTACCTCGGCTTATACTCGGGCCGGCTTATACTCGAGTATACTTTCCCTGTTAATCTGTTAATGATATTTACTTTTTTTAATTAAGTAAGGGAATATTTTATTTTGTATATCGTTAACCTTCAAATAATCGGTCCTATAAGTTCTACTAAATCTTTACTTTAATGGCCAGTTTTCAATTTATAGTTTTCTTAAAACAGATCCTATTGATTGATTATTGTCTTTTGGCAAAATAGTGTTCTATTTCAAATTTCCTGACAAAAGCACTAACCAATTTTATCTCTGTCAAACTTAAATTCAGTGGCACAATTTTCCTTTGAAGTCAATATGATTAGGGTATAGAAACTTTAATTTTTGTTATTTTATTTCCTTGCTATTGCAACATTAAAGCAGGGATGGACAAGAAATCGAACCCGAGTTCGAGATGGATTTTATGAGTTCTTACGAACTGGGACTTTCAGGTTTTTTGAAAACACATTAAAGCAGGGATGGACAAGAAATCGAACCCGAGTTCGAGATGGATTTTATGAGTTCTTACGAACTGGGACTATCAGGTTTTTTGAAACCACATTAAAGTAGGGATGGACTAGAACTCGAGTTTGAGATGGATTTATGAGTTCTTAAGAACTCGGACATTCAGCTTTTTATCGAACCATATTTTCGATAATTATTGAAAATTCGAGGATTATCAAATTTTCAAATCAAATAACCCTTGACTTTAGCGCTTCATAACGCTAGATTGCGGTGTTTGGTAACCCTTAAATTTAGTGATAACTCTCGAATGTAGTGTTCGGTAACCCTCGAATAAGGCAAAACCCCTTAAAAGTAGCGTACGCCAGCCCTTGAATTTGGCCATAACCCTTAAATGCGGCGTTCGTTAACCCTCAAATTCGATGATATATTCAATGCGGAAGTCCAAAAATTGTCGTGTGGAAAGATAGTATTTAAACAAGTTTTGGTGATATGTACTTGTTCCCCAGACCATTTCCCAGGTCCTAGAGCCATTTACAGTAAGTTACCATTGCTATTTTAACTGTATTTTATCAACTATTTTTCCCTGTTGACTTTAATGGGTCCACTGTAGAACTATGGAACTTTTACTGAAATTAGATATTTCTAAAACGTACCAAACTTTATGAAGTTCGGACATTTTTACATTAAAGCTGTTTTGAGCAAATGTCAACAGTTCTTCTTTAGCACAATAAGGTACAGTTACCTGCTTGCTAATCCCTCCCCATTCCTCTCATCCACTCTTGCCTGTTGTTTAGTTTTTATTCATTTTGTTACATTTTTACATGGTTATTTGAAAGGCTGGTTTGCTCCATTGAGCAACCATATTGTTTATTCTCCACTTGACATTGTCACTTGTAATTTTTTCCAGGGCTGTCTCGCTAATGAGCCACATTGAGACAAAGTTGCAAAGCGGCACATTGTCTGTGTGGCTCAAGAGCAGCATTTCTATTGTAAAAAAAAAAAAAATCGATCATACCAGTGCCGGGTGGAGAGGGAGGAAGCACAGCGTGTATTTTGAGAGGCGGGGCTTCTGTACGCAGAGGAAAGGCCTGGCCAGCATACCCAATCAGAGCGCAGGAGTCAGGACCCTTCACTCCCAGCTTCCCAAGGCTGGCCACTGCCCGCTGCCTGCGCGATCTGACAGAGTCCCAGCTTCCCAAGACTGGCCTCTGCGGTGCCTGCGCAAATTGACTGCTTCTATGGGGGCCGGCCCAGGCGGATCCAAGCTCCCTCTGTCTCTGCAACACTGTGCGCTTACTCTGCATTCTCTGGCTTTCATTCCTCACTTTGCACTGAGCTCTCTGGATTGACTGAGGGGACAGACCCACAAGAGGAGAGGCAGCAGCAGGAATCTACACAGTGAAGGTGAGATCAGCGTTTAACATTTGCCTAGTTTATTTCTGTCCATGGAAATCCTACCAGCCAGGGGCTCATGCACTGGGACAGTGAGCTTGGTGATTTGCATGCTGCCTGCCTGGGGTTGGTGGGATCAAGTTGTGCAGAGGAAGGATAGAAATGAGAGTTGAAAATAAAGCAAGTTGGACGCACAGAGCCCTTTACTGCCTGTGTAGCTTGTCACATAGAGTTCCCTGTTCATTCAGGTCACTTTATAACTGCCTGGATCCTCTCAACTACACAGGTAAGTACCAGCTACTGCTTCATGTGCTGTACACCCAGGGAATTGGGGCAGCTTAAAAGGGAAGTGGAAGGGAAGTGGAACTTGTAGTTCAGTGGGTTTGGTCTTTTTACTAAGTGTATTGATACCGTGCTTTATAATAGGAAGTAGGGGAATTGTTTCCCCTACCTCCTAGTAGCAGCTGTAATGCTTGATTATCTATAGATCTTCTATCTATCGATCTATCTATCTATATATGTATTATCTATTTTTTTATTATCTATCTATCTGTCTGTCTGTCTGTCTGTATTTTTATTCATCCATCCGTCCATCATATCGATCGATCGATCTATCTATGTTTCTATTGATCTGAATAGATAGGACCAGTGCAGCATACTGAATAACTGAAACACATTTGAGAGACGGGGATTGTGCAAGCAGAGGAAAGGCCCGGCCGGCATACCCAGTCAGAGCGCAGCCTGTGCAGGACCTTTCACTGCGCGCCCAACTTCACTCCCAGCTTCCCAAGACTGACCGCTGCCCACTGTGGTGCCAGCGCGATCTGACTGAGTCTCAGCTTCCCAAGACTTGCTGCCAGCTGCGGTGCCAGTGCGATCTGACTGCTTGTATGGGGGCCAGCCTGGGCAGATTCAAGCTCTTTGAGAATGTTGAGGTACAAGATGGAATTGATTATCGGGTGAAGAGGTCAACAACCGTAAGTCCAGAATTCGGTTTCTTGTTATCTGCTTTAATTAGCCGACGTCCACAGCAGGGAGTGTTTTTAGAGTTTTCACAAGTGCACAACTGTACTGTACCTGTTGCTATTTTGGAGTTTCCCAGTTATACACTGTTCGAGACTTTGAGACTCTATCCTCCTTTTTGGATTATCACTACACGGTTACCTATGATTACTCATCTGTGTTGTTTTTAATGTGTGTTTTATTATGTTGGTTTATGTTTTGGTTCTGGTAAAGGGGGAGAGGGGGGATTTGGGTATCTAGGTAAATTTTTTCATTGAATACACATTTGGTTTTTATAGTCATTTAGCTCCAGGCTGATTTCATTCGCATCTGCTGCTATCTGTAGTTATTGAATAGGGGATATATTGTGAAGCCCCTTTGTTTTCTTGTCACTACCTATAATGTGTGCAGTGCAACTTTTTTTCTGACATCTCTGCCTTTGGAGAGGGTTGTCTTTAGTTTGCTCTATATACAGTGGTTGCTTTGCACTACTTAACTCATATAAAGTGTTGGCACATAGATACTGGTAAACTCATTGGCACAAACTGTTTATCAAAGTTTGTGCCAATTATTTTGCCAGTATCTGTCTTCCAACACTTTATCAGAGTTTGTGCCAATTATTTTGCCAGTATCTGTGTGCCAACACTTTATCAAAGCTTGTGCCAATTATTTTGCCAGCCAATTATTTTGCCATTATCTGTGTGCCAACACTTTATCAGAGTTTGTGCCAATTATTTTGCCAGTATCTGTGTGCCAACACTTTATCAGAGTTTGTGCCAATTATTTTGCCAGTATCTGTGTGCCAACACTTTATCAGAGTTTGTGCAAATGATTTTACCAGATTTGGTGCCAACCATTGTATGTGAGATAGGGTGTATGTACAGTATGTGTGAGAGAGTGTGTGTAAAGTATGCGTTAGAGTGTGTATGTTCAGTGTATGTTAGATACAATGCTGGAGAGTGAGCTAGAGAATAGAGACTGCAGGAGAAATAGTGTGTGATAGATAGAGGACAGAGACTGCAGGAGAGAGAGAATATGAGAGATAGAGGATAGAATATTTATGGGACCTTTACTGTCTGTTCTCACTGTATGGGTCCTTTACTGTCTGTTTTTACTGCATGGTACCTGTACTGTCTGTTCTCACTGCATGGTACCTTTACTGTCTTTTCTCTCTGTATGGTACCTTTACTGTCTGTTCTCACTGTATGGGACCTTTACTGTCTGTTCTCATTGTATGGTACCTTTACTGTCTGTTCTCACTGAATGGTATCTTTACTGTCTGTTCTCACTGTATGGGACCTTTACTGTCTGTTCTCACTTTATGGGACCTTTACTGTCTGTTCTCACTGTATGGGACCTTTACACTGTCTGTTCTCACTGTATAGGACCTTTACTGTCTGTTCTCACTGTATGGGACCTTTACACTGTCTGTTCTCACTGTATGGGACCTTTACTGTCTGTTCTCATTGTATGGGACCTTTACTGTCTGTTCTCACTGTACATGTATTAGATATTGTTAAAAGATAAATGTAGATAAATGTCTATTTAAGGAAACTGTACAAATAAAAGATGCCAAGTTCAAAATGCAAAATGGCTAGCCGCAATCCCACCAACAAAGCCACGCCCACACACAAGCCACACCCACTTTGTATATGCGTGCGCCGCATATAGGCACCAATCAGGGTTTGGCTCAGGTGGCAAAAAACCTAGAGACACCCCTGATTTTTTCATTGTTCTGTCCTGTATATATATTTGTAAGTAAGTAAATCAAAGTATTCATTTTAATATCAATTTTAAGATGTATAATATTTTATATTTGTTTTATTTTAAAATAAAAGTTTTACTTTAAACAGACATATAATTACTTATAAAGGATTCCATATACAAACATTAGTTTGCCCCTGACAACAGCATTGCTTTACTCATTATCTAGTTTAATAGAAATTCCTTACACCAAATACTGACACAATACATATTTGTTGTTATCCATATTTTATATGTTTTTTTAGAATATTATATAGTTTCATTTTTAATACTTTTGCAGGTATAAAAATAACCAGAAAAATAAAATGTTCAGAGTAGTTTTTAAAGGTTAAACAAATAAAATGGTCATTTTTTTAAACAAATCACTAGACCTACTTTATATTGTTAGTAACTATAGCAACAAGACTTGCTGTTCAAAAAACAAGATTGTTGTGCTCATTTCCTAAAAGAGTTCTTCAAATATAGCTAAATTACCAATTAGAAGATTCTCTTCCTTCCTTGGAAATTGCTGATCAGATGTTGTACGTTTCAATAAAAAAAAACACAAAAGAAGAAAACAATTATTTTAAATACAACATTGTCGTTTTAGTTTAAGAGAAGTTTACCAGCAATATCATAAAAATACATTCATAATTTGCTAATAGATTGTATTGTTTTGTTTTAAAAGATGTTCATTTAAAATTGTTTTTATATGATGTTCCCCCATGTCTGGCAGCCCCAACCGCATATATTTTATTTCAAAAGCCCCCCAAACTCTTACTTACCTCCCCTCGTTCCTCCGCCGCACTGTCGGCCCTCTGCTTGCGAGAATGAAAGCAGAGGGGCGGGACCGGCAGTCGCATCTGTGATTGGTGAGCGCAGCCAATCACGGACGCGGCTGCCGGTCATTCAGTGCAGGGGAGGAAAGAGGAGAGGTAAGTAAGAGTTTGGGGAGCTTTTGGAAAAATAAAAAATATGCGGTTGGGGCTGGCAGACATGGGGGAACATCATATTAAGGGGGTTTAAAGCTAGGGGGAGGGATAGTAGAATGGAGGAAGAGGAGGGGAGAGGGAGGGGAGGGAGGGGGAGGGAGGGGGAGGGAGGCGGGGAGAAGGGCTGCAGTACGCATGACAAATATCTACCGGAGGCAAGGTAGCAGGCAGAGTCCTGCTAGCCTCCTGGTGGACAGTTTTGGGACTTTAGGGGGGGTCTACAGGAGACCCTATGGAGCTGGGATGTGAGGTAAGGATTACACTACACTACATGGTGGGGCCATTACTGGGGGGATTATAGTTTTGGGGGTGGACATGCCCTTTAAGTATTCTGGTGCTATTTCTCTATTTCCCATAAACAATCTAGTTTATAAATAGGGCAATAATAACACTATTTGCCATTGCAAAGTTCAGGGCAAAAAAAAAGCTCTCTGCCCAAAAATGTAGAATAGGTATGGTACTGTAGGTATGTGTAATAGAGATAAATAGTTTACTGTAAATAAAGTTTTTTTTTCAATGAACATCTTTTAAAACAAAACAATACAATCTTAGCAAATTATGAATGATTTTATGATATTGCTGGTAAATTCTCTTAAACTAACGACAATGTTGTATTTAAAATAATTGTTTTCTTCTTTTGTGTTTTTTTTTATTGAAACGTACAACATTCGATCAGCAATTTCCAAGGAAGGAGAGAATCTTCTAATTGGTAATTTAGCTATATTTGAAGAACTCTTTTAGAAATGAGCACAACAATCTTGTTTTTTTGAACAGCAAGTTTTGTTGCTTATGTTACTAACAAATAAAGTAGGTCTAGTGATTTGTTTAAAAAAATGACCATTTTATTTGTTTAACCTTTAAAAACTACTCTGAACATTTTATTTTCGGTTATTTTTATACCTGCAAAAGTATTAAAAATGAAACTATATAATATTCTAAAAAAACATATAAAATATGGATAACAACAAATATGATTGTGTCAGTATTTGGTGTAAGGAATTTCTATTAAAACTAGATAGATGAGTAAAGCAATAGCTGTTGTCAGGGGCAAACTAATGTTTGTATATGGAATCCTTTTAAGTAATTATATGTCTGTTAAAGTAAAACTTTATTTTTAAATAAAACAAATATAAAATATTAACATCTTAAAATGATATTTAAAATGAATACTTTGATTTACTTACTACAAATAATATACAGGACAGAACAATGAAAAAATCAGGGGTGTCTCTAGGTTTTTTGCCACCTGAGCCAAACCCTGATTGGTGCCTATATGCGGCGCCGCATATACAAAGTGGGTGTGGCTTGTGTGTGGGCGTGGCTTTGTTGTGGGATTGCGGCAGCCATTTTGCATTTGAACTTGGCATCTTTTATTTGTACAGTTCTATAATAGAATTTATCTACATTTATCTTTTAACAATATTAATACATGTACAGTGAGAACAGACATAAAGGTCCCATACAATGAGAACAGACAGTAAAAGTCCCATACAGTGAGAACAGACAGGTAAAGGTCCCATACATGAACAGCAGTAAGGTCATACAGGAGAACAGACAGTAAAGTCCCATCAGTGAGAACAGACAGTAAAGGTCCCAAAAGTGAGAACAGACAGTAAAGGTCCCATACAGTGGAACAGACAGTAAAGATACCATTCAGTGAGAACAGACAGTAAAGGTACCATACAATGAGAACAGACAGTAAAGGTCCCATACAATGAGAACAGACAGTAAAGGTCCCATACAGTGAGAACAGACAGTAAAGGTACCATACAGAGAGAAAGACAGTAAAGGTACCATGCAGTGAGAACAGACAGTACAGGTACCATGCAGTAAAAAACAGACAGTAAAGGACCATACAGTGAGAACAGACAGTAAAGGTCCCATAAATATTCTATCCTCTATCTCTCATATTCCCTCTCCTGCAGTCTCTGTCCTCTATCTATCACACACTATTTCTCCTGCAGTCTCTATTCTCTACTCACTCTCCAGCATTGTATCTAACATACACTGAACATACACACTCTAACGCATACTTTACACACACTCTCTCACACATAGTACCACACCCATCTCACATACAATGGTTGGCACCAAATCTGGTAAAATCATTTGCACAAACTCTGATAAAGTGTTGGCACACAGATACTGGCAAAATAATTGGCACAAACTCTGATAAAGTGTTGGCACACAGATACTGGCAAAATAATTGGCACAAACTCTGATAAAGTGTTGGCACACAGATAATGGCAAAATAATTGGCTGGCAAAATAATTGGCACAGCTTGATAAAGTGTTGGCACACAGATACTGGCAAAATAATTGGCACAAACTCTGATAAAGTGTTGGAAGACAGATACTGGCAAAATAATGGCACAAACTGATAAACGTTTGTGCAATGAGTTTACCAGTATCTATGTGCCAACACTTTATATGAGTAAGTAGTGGCAAAGCAACCACTGTAATAGAGCAAACTAAAGACAACCCTCTCCAAAGGCAGAGAGGTCAGAAAAAAAGTTGCACTGCACACATTATAGGTAGTGACAGAAAACAAAGGGCTTCACAATATATCCCCTATTCAATAACTACAGATAGCAGCAGATGCGAATGAAATCAGCCTGGAGCTAAATGACTATAAAAACCAAATTGTGTATTCAATGAAAAAATTTACCTAGATACCCAAATCCCCCTCTTCCCCTTTACCAGAACCAAAACATAAACCAACATAATAAAACACACATTAAAAACAACACAGATGAGTAATCATAGGTAACCGTTGTAGTGATATCCAAAAAGGAGGATAGAGTCTCAAAGTCTCGAACAGGTATAACTGGGAAACTCCAAAATAGCAAAAGGTACAGTACAGTTGTGCACTTGTGAAAACTCTAAAAACACTCCCTGCTGTGGACGTCGGCTAATTAAAGCAGATAACAAGAAACCGAATTTTGGACTTACGGTTGTTGACCTCTCACCCGATAATCAATTCCATCTTGTACCTCAACATTCTCAAAGAGCTGAACTTGCCCAGGCTGGCCCCCATACAAGCAGTCAGATCGCACTGGCACCGCAGCTGGCAGCAAGTCTTGGGAAGCTGAGACTCAGTCAGATCGCGCTGGCACCACAGTGGGCAGCGGTCAGTCTTGGGAAGCTGGGAGTGAAGTTGGGCGCGAGTGAAAGGTCCTGCACAGGTGCGCTCTGACTGGGTATGCCGGCCGGGCCTTTCCTCTGCTTGACAATCCCCGTCTCTCAAATGTGTTTCAGTTATTCAGTATGCTGCACGGTCCTATCTATTCAGATCAATAGAAACATAGATAGATCGATCGATCGATATGATGGACGGATGGATGAATAAAAAACAGACAAGACAGACGACGATAGATAGATATAAAAAAAATGAAATACATATATAGATAGATAGATCGATAGATAGAAGATCTATAGATAATCAAGCATTACAGCTGTACTAGGAGGTAGGGGAAACAATTCCCCTACTTCCTATATAAAGCACGGTATCAATACACTTAGTAAAAAGACCAAACCCACTGAACTACAAGTTCCACTTCCCTTCCACTTCCCTTTTAAGCGCCCCATTCCCTGGGGGGTACAGCACATGAAGCAGTAGCTGGTACTTACCTGTGTAGTTGAGAGGATCCAGGCAGTTATAAAGTGACCTGAATGAACAGGGAAACTATGTGACAAGCTACACAGGCAGTAAAGGGCTCTGTGCGTCCAACTTGCTTTATTTTCAACTCTCATTTCTATCCTTCCTCTGCACAACTTGATCCCACCAACCCCAGGCAGGCAGATGCAATCACCCAAGCTCACTGTCCCAGTGCATGAGCCCCTGGCTGGAGGATTTCCTGGACAGAAATACTAGGCAAATGTTAAACGCGTGATCTCACCTTCACTGTGTAGATCCTGCTGCTGCCTCTCCTCTTGTGGGTCTGTCCCCTCAGTCAATCCAGAGAGCTCAGTGCAAAGTGAGGAATGAAAGCCAGAGAATGCAGAGTAAGCGCACAGTGTTGCAGAGACAGAGGGAGCTTGGATCCGCCTGGGGCCCCCATAGAAGCAGTCAATTTGCGCAGGCACCGCAGAGGCCAGTCTTGGGAAGCTGGGACTCTGTCAGATCGCGCAGGCAGCGGGCAGTGGCCAGCCTTGGGAAGCTGGGAGTGAAGGGTCCTGACTCCTGCGCTCTGATTGGGTATGTGGCCAGGCCTTTCCTCTGCGTACAGAAGCCCCGCCTCTCAAAATACACGCTGTGCTTCCTCCCTCTCACCCGGCACTGGTATGATCGATTTTTTTTTTTTTTTACAATAGAAATGCTGCTCTTGAGCCACACAGACAATGTGCCGCTTTGCAACTTTGTCTCAATGTGGCATTAGCGAGACAGCCCTGGAAAAAATTACAAGTGACAATGTCAAGTGGAGATAAACAATATGGTTGCTCAATGGAGCAAACCAGCCTTTCAAATAAACCATGTAAAAATGTAACAAAATGAAAAAAAACTAAACAACAGGCAGAGTGGGATGAGAGGAATGGGGAGGGATTAGCAAGCAGGTAACTGATACTTATTGTGCTAAAGAAGAACTGTTGACATTTGCTCAAAACAGCTATGTAAAAAAGTCCGAACTTCATAAAGTTTGGTACGTTTTAGAAATCTAATCAGAAAAGTTCCATAGTTTACAGTGGACCATAAAGTCAACAGGAAAAATAGTTGATAAAATACAGTTAAAATAGCAATGGTAACTACGTAAATGGCTCTAGGACCTGGGAAATGGTTGGGGAACAAGTACATATCACCAAAACTTTGTTTAAATACTATCTTTCCACACGGACAATTTTTTGACTTCCGCATTGAATATATCATCGAATTTGAGGGTTAACGAACGCCGCATTTAAGGGTTATGGCCAAATTCAAGGGCTGGCGTACGCTATTTAAGGGGTTTTGCCTTATTGAGGGGTACCGAACACTACATTCGAGAGTTATCACTAATTTAAGGGTTACCAAACACCGCAATCTAGCGTTATGAAGCGCTAAAGTCAAGGGTTATTGATTTGAAAATTTGATAATCCTCGAATTTTCAATAATTATCGAAAATATGGTTCGATAAAAAGCTGAATGTCCGAGTTCTTAAGAACTCATAAATCCATCTCAAACTCGAGTTCTAGTCCATCCCTACTTAATGTGGTTTCAAAAAACCTGATAGTCCCAGTTCGTAAGAACTCATAAAATCCATCTCGAACTCGGGTTCGATTTTCTGTCCATCCCTGTTTAATGTGTTTTCAAAAACTGGAAGTCCCAGTTGTAAGAACTCATAAAATCCATTCGCGGGTTCGATTCTTGTCCATCCCTGCTTTAATGTTGCATAGCAAGGAAATAAATAACAAAAATTAAAGTTTCTATACCCTAATATATTGACTTCAAAGGAAAATTGTGCCACTGAAATTAAGTTTGACAGAGATAAAATTGGTTAGTGCTTTTGTCAGGAAATTTGAAATAGAACACTATTTGCCAAAAGACATAATCAATCAATAGGATCTGTTTAAGAAAACTATAAATTGAAAACTGGCCATAAGTAAAGATTTAGTAGAACTTATAGGACCGATTATTTGAAGGTTAACGATATACAAAATAAAATATTCCCACTTAATTAAAAAAAGTAAATATCATTAACAGATAACAGGGAAAGTATACTCGAGTATAAGCCGGCCCGAGTATAAGCCGAGGTACCCTTTTTACCTAAAAAAGGGGAAAATTGATTGACTCGAGTATAAGCCGAGGTTAGGAACTATGACCACTACTGCCTTCAGTATTGTTAAGTTGCCCTTTAACATTACATGACATTCCTATATAGCCCCCTTCCCTCCTTCCCTCCCTCCCCTGAGAGTCCCCCCAGTTGGTCTTACCCGAAGCTGGACTACTCATGTGAGTGCATTTAGTGACATCCCCCTTCCCTCCCTCCCCTGAGAGTCCCCCCAGTTGGTCTTACCCCGAAGCTGCACTACTCATGTGAGTGCATTGTAGTGGCATCCCCCTTCCCTCTCCTGAGAGCCCCCAGTTGGTCCTTACCCCGAAGCTGCACTCCAGGATGATCGCCGTCTCCTTATGGCCAAATCCGGATGCCGCACGCTGGAATAAGTCCTGTGGATTTGCCGGCTGACGTCACTACTCGGCGCCCTCACGCCTGGCGCGAGTAGTGACATCAGCCGGCAAACCCACAGGACGACCCAGCGGCGCGCAGCCGGATTTGGCCATAAGGAGACAGCGATCATCCTGGAGTGAGCTTCGTGGACCTTGACTCGAGTATAAGCCGAGGTAAGGTTTTTAGGTTATTTTAAAACCTAAAAACCTCGGCTTATACTGAGTATATACGGTATATACAGATTCAAAATATTTACACAGAATAATATCATAAAACAATTTAAAACCTAGCTGGATAACTACTTTTTGACAAATTGGCACATTCCTATATGCACTCCTGTTCCATGTCTAGAGACTATAGGGTGTAGTCCAACATAAAAGATGGTTACATTTTGACAGGGAAAAAATTTGTTTTTAGGGGGTTATTTCCAAAATAAATAAATGGGTTGTGCATCCCCATAAGCCTTATATCTGATGGAGGGCGACTTGCTGAAAGGGGACTGGTCTGGACATGGTGGTGAAATGCAGTTGCAGGAAGGAGGATTTTTTAAACTCCCGCCTTTTAACTGTTCCGCAGGAGCGCGCCCTGAGCAAATGTTCAGTTGCTTCATGGTAGGGGCTCCCCTGATCCTTGAACCTGTATATAGATGAGAAACAAAAGTTAAATTTTATGTGAGGACTGATTTATTAACTAAGCCGCACAATTACCCACTGGAGAGCACGCTTCTTTAGCACTTTGATTAGTAAGACCTATGTTTGCCAAAGAAGAAGCATTTGTATTGTTACTACAACATTATCATCATTATCATAAAGTACCACAATATTTACAAAAGTTGTGAATGGTCTTACAGACATTTATAGATTATGAGTGAAAAAACACAATCTCGCTAAATAACATTACATCTATTTTAAATGTATAATATACACTACCATTCAAGATTAATAAACATATAAATAGAGGGCCTGTGTTAAATTTTTTAAATGTAATGTAAATTGTTTTGTAACTTAATCCTTAAAACTAATTAGCCACAATATTTTACGAGTAAAAACAGTGAGTAAAAATATTTAATATATTCAGATATTTTAAAGATAATTATTCTTATCACCCTTTTGTTTTTTTCCTAAGGAACGAATTTGTAAAAGGGGGTGCTATACCCCATTTCCAAATAAGTTCCATGGGTGAGTTGTTTCTTACCTTAAGAGAAATAAAGTCCCTAGACAACATGTCCCAATAGACAGAAAATTCAGAAACACACAATTAAGTGTGTGAGGGTGGACATGCCCTTTAATGACAGGGGCAACCCTGATGATGTCATTATGCACTGCCGCGCAGCGTGATTGGTTCTTTGCTAGTCGTGGTGGCACGGATTTTTCAATAGAGGACTGGCCCGGGGAGTATATGCCCCTGAATTTTTATGTGCACTAAAACATGTGCATATGGATTTTAAAAGCGTGGGTAATGAAGTGAACCTGATCTTGCATTTCTCATCAGTGTACATGGGTTAACATGACTTTAAAGGGCATGTCCACCCCCAAAACTATAATCCCCCCAACTACTGGCCCCACCATATAGTGTAGTTTAATCCTTACCTCACATCCCAGCTCCATAGGGTTCTCCTGTAAACCCCCCCCCAAAGTCCCAAAAACTAACCACCAGGAGGATAGCAGGGCTCTGCCTGCTATCTTGCCTCCGGTAGATATTTGCCATGGCACTGCAGCCCTTCTCCCCCTCCCTCCCTCCCTCTCCCTTCCGTTCTACTATCCCTCCCCCTAGCATTAATCCCCCTTAATATTTTGCTCCCCATGTCCCCCAGCCCCAACCGCATGTTTTTTTTTTTCAAAAGCCCCCAAACTCTTACTTACCTCTCCGCTTTCCTCCGCTGCACTGAATGACCGGCAGCCGCGTCCGTGATTGGCTGCCGCTCAGCCAATCACAGACGCGACTGCCGGTCCCGCCCCTCTGCTTGCATTCTCGCAGCAGAGGGCCGGCAGTGCGGGGCGGATCGAGGGAGGTAAGTAATAGTTTGGGGAGCTTTTTGAAAAAAGAAACATGCGGTTGGGGCTGGGGGACATGGGGGAGCATAATATTAAAAAACGATTTTAGGGGTGGAACATGCCCTTAAGATGGAAAAAAGATGATAACGGCTCTTGGTGCATAGCCCTGCAAGAAATGGTAAGAAATGCTGGAAAATGTAGTTTAACTATTAACTAATATTATTTTAACCATGTGTTGTTGTGATATATTCATTGCTGCCCTAAATTATGCAGTTTTTATTTCACTTATATAACTTTATTCAGTAAGGGCTAGGCCACAATGGCGTGATTCTTACATGCTTCCAGCCACCTTTAACATCCGTTATTGCGTGAGAATCGCATGTCTGTGCACTTCAATGTGTGTGGCCACTCTATGCGATATGCTGTGATCCATTTTCGGAGAGCATGCGATGGGATGCCCTCTGAAAACAGATTATTGCAAGAATTACAGTGCAACTACATGTTAATGCGCGTGAAATGTGCTGCAGTGTGATTGCGTTTCTCACAAGTGTTAGTGTCCGTTGATTGTGTGGCCGCAGCCTAATGATTGCTGGGTGGTGTAGTTCAACAATCAAACAGGGTCATTTTAATCATGCAATGTTGTGTCATTCACTGCCCTGAATGAGGCAGTTTTTATATAACTTTGTTTGATAATTGATACTGGGAGGTGTGTAGTATAATATAGTATAGTATTTGAGGTTAAATAAAGACATACATCCTACCAGTCCAACCCATTTAGCAATACCCTCATTTCCTGAGTCCACACTATAACGCACCAAGTGCGCACATTAGTGCACATTATTTTCACCTTTGCGCTTGTGCTTTCGCTATCTTTAAAGCGAAAATGCAAGCGATTGCGTGAAAAAATGCTTGCCGCAAAACGCGAATGGACGCACAATCGCATGCGCATGTTTACACACTTAAGGTGTAAACAAACTGCATTTTTCATGAAAAGCTTACATTTGTTGCAAAATGGCTGAACTTCCCTTACCACCTGATGAAAGGCATAATATTTTTTTGTGTTATGCATATCTACCATGAACCAGAGTGAGACATTTGTTTCAAGCCGCACCCCTGCACTGAAGTAGAAAGGTGGCAGACGGGCAGTGGTGCAAAAATTTTTTTTTGCTTAACAGGTGCCAGATGCTTGCGACCACGACCGTCCACGCATGGCCATGAGAAGTGTGAATGCCGCCCACATGATTCCAATATATACAGTGACTTGGAGTCAGGACACACACCCTGCTGCTCATCAAGGAAGGAAGTCAGTGGAACAGTCCACCACAGTGGCAGTGTGGATATTACAGACAGAGCAGGCTGAGCAGCTGCAGCAAAGTGGTGAACCTTCTTAGCATCTGTTGCCTTACCCTTTGCCTACTACTGTGAAAGGGACACTGTGCCAGACTGTGTGTGAGTTTTTTTGACAAAAAAAAGTGCCTTTTCTTTGTGTCAGTGAGTTTTAACCAGCCTTTGGGGTGGGGTGCTGGGCCTTGGTGCGTGGCCTGGGCCTTGCTGGTGCCTGTCTTTTCCATCTCAGAAAACTACTATAAGAGTGATATTTATGTGGCAAATTGTTTTAATGTCCTTTAATAACATTCTATATATCTAAGGGAGGTAAGAGCCAAGACTCTTGTTGGCACTTAAACCCCATACATAAAAATCTCAGACTCTATTAGGGGTCCTGCAAACAGGAAGTCAGTATTTTGGATAGAATTTATACACATACAATGCTGAATGGGCATGTAAAGGTCATTGGGACAGAAAAATACTGTTAAAACCATTTTATATGGTTCAGTTAGCTTTAGTTTGTTAGTTTGGTTAGTTTAGTTAGGGCCCTGCTGAAAGAGTCTACCTTCATGTGGTGGCAGGCTTACAAATGTTTTGGCTAAAATCTTTTACACTACAAATCGCCACGCCCATCAACAAAACCATGCCCACCGTCAAAGCCGCACCCACTGTGATGCGCTGGAAATAATCAAAGGCAGCATTCAAAAGTTTTGCTCAGGCAGCAAAAACCTTAGAAGTGCCCTTGATACCATACCCTGATCTGTTTCACATCATGATCACCCCTTTGCAGCTCTATACTATGTTGTTTCTATTAAAGATGTAATGTTGGAAGGTATGCATTTAAGGTTGATGTTTTAACTAACAGAGATTGTACATTTGGGTAATGTGGATAATGTTAATTGTGCCAATACTGCATTGCGTACTCACTGTTTTTTCTTTTTTTATTTATTAGACTTAAGCTGCAGCCACACTACAGCGCACGTTATTGAGCGTAAAGATGGGCAAGTGCAATGTAGCGTGTTTCATGCATGTTACAGGGAGTTTGCTGGTGATCACATGCGCTTTCAAAATCAGATTGCAGTGCTCACAGCGTGACAACAGAACACAAAACACTATCGTAAGCACATGACAAACACTCTTACAAGGCGATGCACTGAGAGCTGCTTTTGCCCGGCTGATTTTAAACATGAAGCATGCCACAATGGTTAGTTATAACATTGTTAGTGGCAGCTGTGTGGCCACAGCAAAGGAATTATAGTCGCACCAACCAATATTCCATCAGTAAGCATGCCTTTAAATCTATTTTAGAGATCTGCATTTCTCTGTGCATCACCCTGATTTAAAATGTCTTGGATTTGTAAGGACACTAGACCAAAGCTTTTTAACAAAGACATCAATTTTACTCATTTAGACTATTTATATTTCATGTATTTTTGTGCAGTACAAGACCTCTTTCTGTTTGCTTATTTTTACCAAATCCTGCTAGACAACCGAGATCATGTTTAATCACACTACCATTGAATGAAAGCAAACAAAGGCAAACAAAATCATGACATTTTCATTTTTTGCTTTGCAGGAAAAAAGCCCTTCATGAATCCTAAAGTAGAATAACAACAATCCTCTGTGGATCAATATTCCTCCTGTGTTTGTATTTACTTGGCTTTAGATGAAGATACATTTCTTTAATCTTGCAGTGATGTTTTCTTTACAGATATTCTGGATGAGAATTTCCCTGGGGAGATTTTTTTTAACTGGTTTAAAGTATGTGTGTATGTTGTAATTATATTATCTGGTAACAGCTTATTTTTTCAGTTAAAGCAATCTCTCTTTTTTTTTTTTTTATACCTATCATTTTCAGGTCATGTTATATCATGTCTACCTCATTTTTTATACTTATTCTGCCCATTTGTGTAAAGTATTATTACAACATAGTACAGAGCTGCAAAGGGGTCATTACTCTTAATTGGGATTCTTGCCCATATTAACATTATTTAAAGGGGAGTTAAAGTCACCTCTAATGATTGTCCCAACTGACCGTGTCTTACCTTTTACTGTGTCTGTTGGTTGATTGATTTAGTTAACCTATGGGTTCAAGGGCTCAGCTCCCACAAATCACCTTTCTGTGTTTTTGGGAGTCTACAGAACTTTTTGAACATTGTGCCGATTGGGTTCTTTAAGAAAGATGGTTTTCAGTATTGGGAGGATTAGTGAAGGGGATGTTTAGGAAAGAGAGGATTTAGACTATTACCAATAATTTTAAGGCACTGGTATAATAATACACTTTAATAGAGAAGGTGCACATATAGACAATCTTAAATAATCACAAAATTCAAATACCGAATCTGCAACATACAACAATTACAAAACTAATTTTTATATTTGCTGTAAGACTGTTGCAGTGTGGTGTATTTGTAATTTGGGAGGATTTAGAGTATTAAGAATTAAACAGTATTTTTTTTTTAAAAAAACTATTTTTTCAAAAGTGCTTGAGGAGAAAATTTATTTAGTTCCTTTTTTTTTTTTTAAGGAATTTCCTATATATAGATTCTCATATAGCCTTATTATGTTCTTTTCTGTGTACTTTTTTACCCCGTCTTTTTAGTTTGTGTACAATAACATTGTTTTAAAAGCATAATTGGAATAATAGCACTTATTATATTTATATATTCCAGTTATACTTACCTAATCTGGTTCCCATGTTGAGTTTCACTGGAGGTGCCGGAGACTACCCAGCCAGTGTCTGTGTTTAGAACATTGGAGTGTTTCTTCTGGGGGTTGCTGGTAATCCTTTTGTCTACCTTTTTATGAAAGATTACAGCAGTAGAAGTTGCTACCGTTATGAGGCCAACGGATCTGTCATAGAGTGTGCGACAAGATTCCCATGAGGAGCTGGTTACCTTCCACCTACTGTATGACAGTTACTTTCATTTTGAATTTAGCCACTTTGAGGTATCAGAACCCTAGTGAGCTGGAGTCTTCATTCAATCTTCAGGTGCTGGCATTTTATTACTATATTGTATAACTATTAGAGTGTTGAATTTTTTCAAATGATTTGATAACTGTATGATATGCTGTATATTATAAAGTTATAATCTATACATTTATGATTGTAATACACTTTAGAAAAGTGATTAGGATTTGGTACCCTGTTTTCTTTTCTGGCATAAGCCTAACAAATGCAAGTGAAATTCTAAATATTGTATTGTGTATCAACTTTTCATTATGTAACTTTTTGTGGCTGATAAATAAGTCAGTGGTTCTCAGTGAATAGCTGGCTGTTTAGTGTATACAATTAACATTGGAAAGTATAGAATTCTTTGATAGAGGAATAATGACAATTTTATAGATATAAATAAAAAAATTCAATTTAAAAGTTGTTTAGCCTAATCTCAAAAGCTTCACAGGGAGATTCAATGTAAGATTTTATTGTTAAAAATGGTGCTAATTTTGCCCCAACCAATCAGATGTTAGCTTTCAATGTTAAATAAGATCTGATTGGTTGGGGCAAAATTAGCACCATTTTTAACAATAAAATCTTACATTGAATCTCCCTGTCAGTCTTGAATAGATGGCACATCAAAGGACAACTATACTCACCTTACCCACTGTCCAACGATGGTTAAAACCCAGGATGAGGACCTAAACTGCCAGGTGCTCACTGCTGGTTCCCCTTTCTATCTTCTGCCATACTTACTTCCAGTAAGTCCACATATATTTTTGGGTAAGAGTTCAAAATTGCAAAAACTTCAAAAAGTTAGGATACTGTTTACATGTGGAATTGTTTGAGATACATTTATTATCAGATTTATATTCCCCTATAAACATCATGAAGGAGAGTCTATATACATTTGTTTTGCAAAGTTGTTCACCATCATTTAAATGTCCTAGTCAGATACTAGGTTTTATCCTATTGTAGTTACCGTATATACTCGAGTATAAACTGAGTTTTTTAGGCTGTAAAATCAGCCTGAAAACTTGAACTCGGTTTATACTCGAGTCAGTACTTACGTAAGAAATTCGGCAGCCACTCTCCATTCACTGCCCGGCGCCGATAAGTGACGTCAGCCGGCGCGCCCGTACAGGGACTGAGCGTGCGGCTGTCAAATTGGTTAAGTAATGTACAGGATTCAATTTGTATGCTGGCACATACATAATGGTATAGTGTCCAGACAGGAAGCCCGGATGCACACTGGAGAGCTGGATGCATACTGGAGAGCCCACAGATGGATGCACACAGAAGTTACCCTTTGAATTAGATGGGAGAGGGTGTAGATGTTTGGAAACTACAACTCCCAGCTAATAAAGCATGTTGGGGGTTGTAGTTTCCAAACATTAAGAGTGCCAAGGAATGAGAATTTAGAATGTCTTTTAAATAAACAGCAGTATTCCCATACAGTAATAGCCATATCCAGTTTGGCTATTACTGTATGGGAATTCTGCTGTCCATTTAAAGGGCAACTAAAGGCTCAATACAGAATAAGAAGGCAGCAGTGTTATATATTCTACCCTCGATTTATACTCGAGTCAATTAATTTTATTTGTTTTTCCTGTAAAATTGGGTATCTCGGTTTATACTCTGGTCGGTTTATACTCGAGTATATACGGTATGCTTTACCAACATTTTCCAAAATTATTTAAAGGGCATGTTCACCATCCACTAAAACTTTTAAACATAGAGTAAGCATTTTTGCTAATCCCATTTTTGCAATACTAACCTTTCTCCCAAGTAGTTTTGAGTCCAGGTATCTTACCTTGAATTATGAAGGATATCTTGTCTAGTAAGGTGTCTGTCCCAGTTCATTTACTAGGGATAGGTACATTTGGAGTACATGGACTATTTGTTATTCATAAGTGTGGCAATTAATTGACCTTTAATAAATGAAATCAAACCTAGAGAAGAGCAGTTTCATTGACAAACATTTGTAGAAGAGTGGGTCATAATAAAAAGACCAACAACTTTAAACATGGCAATGACATTTTCAACAAAATAGTTCATGATATGTATTGCCAGCTGAACTATGAGAAATGTCTAGCTGAAACATGAAGCAATAAACTACACAGAATGGTGCCCCTAAGAGCCAAATACTACACACTGCTCTCCATTTCTTCACTGACTCACTCCCTTTCTTTAAATGAAATACTGTATCAAGTATCCAGGACCGGATTTACCATTAGGCACAGTAGGCACGCGCCTAGGGGTGCCTGTGTTTGAAGGCACGGCTGTAAATCTCCCCCCACAAACCACCCCCTTTATAGTCCTGAGATGTAAATCCGCCCCTGTAAGTATCTGGAAAAAAAAACCTTGCTAATTTGCTTCAGTCATTAAGATTATAACAGTGAGTTATCATTAGTATCTTGGTGTCTAATGATACAGGTAACAGCACAGCTAGACGTACATCCGTGAGTCCAATCAAAAACATATTCTAGTAGGATACAAATTTTGCTAACATTTTTTGGCAAAATACTGTATAAATTATATTACTTTCACATTTTACAAGAAAATTTCTGTTGTGTTTATACGTATATCTGTTTTATATACAGTATATATATATATATATATATATACACACACACACACACACTATATATATATATATATATATATATATATATAGTACTACACACACACACTATATATATATACACACACACACACACACACTATATATATATATATATATATATAGATATATATATATATGTAACATCCTGAGGACTGCGTAAGTTTCGCTGAAACACGTAGATGTCCCACGAGTGCTCTCTTGGTAGCGGTTTATTTATTGAAATTTGTGAAGCCCCGGGGCCAGAGATGTTTATAGCGTGAGTGTGGGTCCAAGGAGCAGATATATACAGTGTATAATATATATATATATATATATATATATATAATATATATACACACACAATACAAGAATTGTGGAAGCACTCCAAGGCTAATTTACAACTACATTTAGCGGAAGTGCTACTGATCTGGTCAAACATTTTAACAAACATAGAAAAGATAATCAATGCACATTCCTAGGCCCCATACAATATCATATTATCTGCACACTGGCATACTTTATAAACAAAGGGGTTTTAGTATACATTACTGTGATCACATGAATGAAAAGCCTTCCAACCACGTCAAGGTAACCCCAGTCTGGAAGGTCCTAATGTCTAAACCTTTTCAATTTCTTTTACTTTACAATTACGATTAGCAAACTTTTACATTTGTGTAAGAATGAGAAATGCAAAAGTTGTAATCGTAATTGAAGTAAAGAAATTGAAAAGGTTAGACTTTAGAACCTTTCAGACTGGGGTTACCTTGACATGGTTGGAAGGCTTTTCATTCATGTGATCACATTAATGTATACTAAAACCCCTTTGTTTAAAGTATGCCAGTGTGCATAATATATATTGTATGGGGCCTAGGAATTGCATTGATTATCTTTCTATGTTTGTATAAATAAATTATCATATATTATCATAAATATGTTTGTATAAATTAGATTCCAATGGAATTTGACTTGGATTTGCGACTAAAGTGTGTATGGGCACCTTTTTGCTGCTTCAATGTATTTAATTATAGATTAAGATGAGGCAAAGTAAATTTTTTCAGTATACATACTCTTTAATATGAAGCAATCAATTAGATGTTATCTATTAGCTGTTAGACACAGGCCTATTGACAACACTGTCTGAAATTGTGTTCTGTAAGGGTGAAATATTGGCTTAAATTTGCAGTGTTCTGCTCTTCAGAATCAATTAAAAATTCCATGCACATAGATTCATGTGTGCATGCTGAAGATTTTGTTATCACACATGTAGAATCTACACACAAGTAGAATCTATGTGTGTAGCATTTACACCTTAAAGAAAATCCTGGGAGTAATGGAGTAATGGTGGGTACCATTATTTGCTATGTATCTTGGGAGTATTTTATATATTTATTTTTAATATAATATATATATATTTTTTTTTTACTTGCCATGTTGCTTTGGCAAGATTTATAGTTTAAATAATGTTAATAATTTTTCTTTCAGAAATTCTACAAATAACTGCACCCCAAATTTTGCACATATATGTAAAAGAATGACACCTTTATATAGTTTTGGGGGATCTTTTTTAGATAAGGGGGTGTTAAGCCTAAAAAAATACAAGTATGTTCATAAAGGAAAGCCCTAAATGTATGCATGGCTCCAGTGGCGTAACTAGGAATCACTGGGTGCCCCAACAAAACTATGATGTAGCCTCTATTCCTGCTTCATCTACAGTGGTTTTCTGAAAGGATGTTGTATCTGTCATAGGAAAAACAAGAAGCTGGGTCCTCACTTTCTCCTGGGCCCCCTGCAGGGTCTGCTACCCTGCTAGTTACACCACTGTTTGGATCCTTTAAGGCTATTTGCTGGCCCAATTGGAAGCATGTAGGGTACCATTTAATTCAGGATGTGTTTAGTCTGAAATATGTAAGTATGCTCTTAGAGCATATGGATTGGCTCCCTCTGAGACTATTGGCTAACTGTATATCTGTGTACACTAAAGCAAGTAGGGTACCATTTCATTTAGGACATTTATACTGTATGATCAATATTTAGTTGGAAAATTTTCTTTGTACTGGAAGTTTGGTCAAGATTTCTAAGTCTGATCCTTCTTTTATGCTTTTCTTTTAAAATTTGAATAAAATGGAATCTTTTTACAAAGAACTGTAATTGTAATTATGCTTTGGTCCACTTTGGGTTTAGTTGGTGTCTGTTTCTGTGTGCACAGCAAAACGGGTGGCCAAAATGTCCTAAAAGAAAGAAATTTTATGAACAACTGAGTCCTAAATTAACCAAAATGTGAAAAACTGTCACATTTTGGTTAATGCAATTTAGCTCACCACATCTTCTATAGAATTTGATTGCCCCGATGTCTGTTCCTAGACATAAATTCAAAATAAAAGTGTGTAGTATAGAGCAACCAAAAACTCAGACAACCCCACAGGTATTGCTATAAACAAACGTGCATTTATTGTGCACATCACGACATGTTTCGGACAGTCTAGGTCCTTTCTCAAGTGTTGGTTAATCCCTGTAGAAAAAAATATGACTGATATTGCTTCTTAGAATATTTTGGGGGTTAGATTTTTTTTTTCTTATTAGGTAATTTTTTCCTATTTATTTATTGAAAGTTTTTTTAATTGCACATGTCTTTGCTCTACTTATACATAGTCACAAAAAATAGCGCACTCAAGTCTTTAACAATCTCCAGTGTGTTTATTCCCAAGTGTAATGTTTCGGTACCCGTGTGGTACCTTCCTCAGACAATTCAATACTGAACAAAAGTGCTTAGTGCATTTAAATAAAGTGATACAACAGGAAGTAACAGTGACCTCTGGTGATATCAAAAATACATCAGTCCCAATGATTCAATTAAGTAGGAAATTACATGTATAAATATTTAAAATTATAAAACCATAAAAGTATAAATGTATACAATATTTTAGTGAAAATAGTGAGAAAGTGCTAGTGCCGTAATTGCAATATGTTACTGAAACATGATTAATATTAATGTATTAAAGTTAAAAATTCATCTATTCAAGGATACACATGTGTCCACTATACAATAAATATAGATTGTTAATATATATTAATACAAAAACAGTTAGAACATCTAGAACCATTAAAGTATATTAGAACAATTGTTAACTTATCGGTCACTTAAAAAACAATTAACCCTAAATTGACATTTAGTCCCTGTGGTTGTAGTGCGGAATTCTTTCTAAGAAGTCTGTTTTTCTATTGCCACCCCTCCTTTGTTGAAGAACCTGATCTATCACCATCCCTTCAACTCATGTATTTGGTGTTTGTGTTCTACAAAATGAGCCACCACTGGCGGTATGTCTTTTTTGTGCGGTGTTTCCTGTTCTTTCCATTCCCATGCTAGTTTAATATCGCTTCTGTGTTTTTGGAATCTTTTTTTGAAAGGTCCCGTAGTTTTCCCAATGTAAATTTTCGAACAGGGGCACCTGAGTAAATAGATACAGTGATCCGTATTGCACGTGTAGTATCCTTTAATCGAATATGTTTTGCCACTATATGGGTGTTGGAACTGTTTGCCTGTAATTAATGAATTGCAAATGTTGCAGTTAAACAACGGTAACAACCTGTTTTATTGGATAATTTTACAGTTGGTCTTAAATATTTCTGAACAGGATCTGCCTGTACTAGGTAAGCATATAAAGATTTTCCTTTCCTGTATGTTGGAATAGGTCTTTTTCTTACTTCTTCACATAATTCGGTGTCCCCCTGGATAATCGGCCAATATTTCTTTACTGTTTGATTGATAACATGTGAGGCAGTGGAATATTTTTGAATCATGGGTGTCCCTTTCTCTTGTGCCTTTGTTACGTTGGTGTGTGTTGCTGCTTGTATTCTAGCTCGTATTATATCCTTGTGGTTATAACCCCTCTCCAAGAATTTATTCTCCATTCTGTTTAACTGTACTTCTCTATCCTCAGAGTCATTGCATATGCAGTTAACCCTAAGAAATTGAGACTTGGGTAAACCTGTGAAGACGTGTTTAGGGTGGAAGCTATCTGCTCTCAATATCGTGTTACGGTCTGTCAGTTTGTTGTATATTGTGGTTTGTAGTTTATCTCCCCTTACAACAATGTGTACATCAAGGTAATTAATTTCCAACTTTGACAAAGTCATTTCAAACTTCAAATTTTCATCCATGTTATTCAGTAACTCATTAAACAATATAGCTTCCCTCTCAGTTCCTTTCCATATTAAGAATAAATCATCTATGTAGCGCATGTATTTGACACAGTGTTTTTTGTATAAATCATTACTGTAAACATGCTCATTTTCTAAATATCCCACATACAAGTTGGCGTATGATGGTGCCGACGGACTGCCCATGGCAGTTCCGACCTGCTGTAAGAAATACTGGTCCTCAAATCTGAAATAATTGTTGTGTAATATCATAGACAAACATTCCATAATGAACTCAATTGGCAAGGATCCGTTATAATTTTGTTCCAATAACCGTCATGTGGCTTCCATACCCTTATCATTCTGTATATTAGTGTACAATGATGCAATGTCCAAAGTTAGTAGCATCCAGTTAGGGTTCCAGGTCTCTATCAGTTTTAGTTGGTCCAGAAAGTCTTGTGTGTCCTTGATGTAGGCCGGTAATAATTTAACCAGAGGCTTTAGAATAAAGTCTATGAGTTGTGACATTGGTTGTAGAATGGATCCTAAAGCAGAAACTATAGGTCTGAAAGGGGGTGTTTTGGTGTTTTTATGAATTTTAGGTAGTCCGTAAATCACTGGTCTTCTAGGGCTATTATCTATCAGAAAGTCAAATAATTTGTCGTCAATCCAACCATTTGTTAAAGCAATATCACATAAATGTCTTATTTTGGTGTGAATACTCACGGTTGGATCCTTTTGAAGCTTTACATATGCTCCACATTCCAAGTGTAGTTGCATACTTTCTTTGTAGAATGTATAGTCCATTAGAACGATAGCGCCCCCTTTATCTGCCGGTTTCAATATAATGTTGTTATTATTACATAAGCCTTTTAAAGCACTCCATTCCATCTTAGACAAATTAGATTTATGTTTCTTAATCTTAGGGGATATAACCTCTGATTTAAGGTGTTTAAAAAATAAATCAATACTGTTAAATGTACCGCTAGGTATGAAGGAGCTTTTAGGTCTGAAAGGAAATGCAGTAATCGGTTCAATTTTGTTCTTAAACATCTCTTTCAATTTTAGTGAGCGTTCAAACTTAAAAGATTCTCTCTCAAAATCCTAGGCATTTAATACATTGACTGGTTGAAAGTTTAACCCTTTGGTTAATAATGAGGTTTCACTCACCATTAAAGTGTGCGTCGAGATGTTGATTACTGTTTGTTCCTTCCTCGTCTCCTTATGTTTGTGCTTCCTTCCTCCTCTTCGTGTCCGTCTCCAGCCCCTAAAAAAGACACCTTTTTCTTCCTCCAGGAGCGTGTTTCATATGGTGTTGCAGTGTTCCCATTTTTCTCATGTGGTCTGCCGGTGTCCCTGTCCGAGCCCGCGGAGTCTTCTGTGCAGGCGTCTGTGTCCCCTGTCACTGACCTCATTTCCCCGCGACTCTTATACGTAAGGGGGCGTGTCCAACGTGGTTGCTATGGGTTACGATTCCGGCGTCCTTGTA
Organism: Hymenochirus boettgeri; assembly: GCA_019447015.1. Lineage (NCBI taxonomy): Eukaryota > Metazoa > Chordata > Amphibia > Anura > Pipidae > Hymenochirus > Hymenochirus boettgeri. The sequence continues at coordinate 110,685,212 of CM033473.1, forward strand.
TGCCGCCCGTTATCCATGGATACACAGCCCCATCCACATAGTCTTGGCAGACTCGCCGAAACTTGTTTCTCTTATAATTTCACAATTCATCACTGAATCTATTAATTTGCTCCTGCATCGTTGTAAGTAGATTATCCCTGTCTGGTTCACTATGTTGGTTCATCCTTTCTTCCATTTTGTCAATTTCTGTCTGTACACGTGTAAGTTGGGCCCTTGTTTCTTCAATTACCAGTAGCATGAGATCCATAGAACATTTGTTCAAAATGGAGCACCATTTTTCACAGAAATTTTTGTTGTTTCTCCCTATTGTGGGCTGGTTTCTAATCCTGAATCCCCTTGGTATTCTCCTCACACGAAAATACTCTGACAGGGTAAGTCCATGAAGCTGGTATTCAATATATTTGGTTTTTAAACGTTTCAATTCCAAAATGGTATCCTTGATCGTATTTTTGCCAAACGCACCTGTGGTGTCTATATTGAAGAGTATGTTATTCGCTTGCTTTTCAGTATGGGCAAACAGTGTGGCACGTTGTGTAGCCAATTCACCAAGGTCCGAAAAAATCTCCATCTCACAAGGTGTAGAGGAGACAACTTGCTGTCGTGGGAGTGCTGGAGACACACAGGCAAAGATATCCAAAGCGTATAAATACTTGGTCACCGCACACCCCTTTAATAGATAGAAAATGCTGGGTGCCACTATTAGGCCATAGCCACTGGCCGCTCAATCATACATAGTCACAAAAAATAGCGCACTCCAGTCTTTAACAATCTCCAGTGTGTTTATTCCCAAGTGTAACGTTTCGGTACCCGTGTGGTACCTTCCTCAGACAATTCAATACTGAACAAAAGTGCTTAGTGCATTTAAATAAAGTGATACAACAGGAAGTAACAGTGACCTCTGGTGATATAATCAAACAAATACATCAGTCCCAATGATTCAATTAAGTGAGGAAAATTACCATGTATAAATATTTAAAATTATAAAACCATAAAAGTATAAATGTATACAATATTTTAGTGAAAAATAGTGAGAAAGTGCTAGTGCCGTAATTGCAATATGTTGTACTGAAACATGATTAATAGTAATGTATTAAAGTTAAAAAATTCATCTATTCAAGGATACACATGTGTCCACTATACAATAAATATAGATTGTTAATAATATATTAATACAAAAACAGTTAGGAACATCTAGAAACCATTAAAAGTATATTAGAACAATTGTTAACTTATCGGTCAAAAAAAGATTTCAAAAACACAGAAGCGATATTAAACTAGCATGGGAACGGAAAGAACAGGAAACACCGCACAAAAAAGACATACCGCCAGTGGTGGCTCATTTTGTAGAACACAAACACCAAATACATGAGTTGAAAGGGATGGTGATAGATCAGGTTCTTCAACAAAGGAGGGGTGGCAATAGAAACAACAGACTTCTTAGAAAGGAATCCTATTGGATCTACACACTAGGAGCACTACAACCACAGGGACTAAATGTCAATTTAGGGTTAAAATGTTTTTTAAGTGACCGATAAGTCAACAATTGTTCTAATATACTTTTAATGGTTTCTAGATGTTCCTAACTGTTTTTGTATTAATATATTATTAAAAATATGCTTGTGAAGGTTCTCATTCATCCAGGTCATGGTATATCTGTTGTATTCAATTAGATCAACTGGACTTGAAAACTCCCACCACCCTTTAGATCACAAGCTGGGTGTCATCAGAACCCTGCAACACAGAGCCGAGAACATCCCCACTAGCACAGAGGCGAAGGCTAAAGAAATTAAACATCTCAAAGGAGCCCTTAAAACTTGTGGATATCCAGACTGGCCTTTGTCAAAGAATAGAAGGAAAGAAAGAACACAAAATTCTACTCCCCAACATGTTTAAATGATTTTAAGTGACGATAAGTCAACAATTGTTCTAATATACTTTTAATGGTTTCTAGATGTTCCTAAATGTTTTTGTATATATATATTATTAAAAATATGCTTGTGAAGGTTCTCATTCATCCAGGTCATGGTATACTGTTGTATTCAATTAGATCAACTGGAATTGAAAACTCCACAACCCTTTAGAACACAAGCTGGGTGTCATCAGAACCCTGCAACACAGAGCCGAGAAACATCCCCACTAGCACAGAGGCGAAGGCTTAAAGAAAATTAAACATCTCAAAGGAGCCCTTAAAACTTGTGGATATCCAGACTGGGCCTTTGTCAAAGAATAGTGAAGGAAAGAAGAACACAAAATTCTACTCCCCAACATGCTAAATGTCAATTTAGGGTTAAAATGTTTTTTAAGTGACCGATAAGTCAACAATTGTTCTAATATACTTTTAATGGTTTCTAGATGTTCCTAACTTTACTTCCTGTTGTATCACTTTATTTAAATGCACTAAGCACTTTTGTTCAGTATTGAATTGTCTGAGGAAGGTACCACACGGGTACCGAAATGTTACACATGTGAATAAACACACAGGAGATTGTTAAAGACTGGAGTGCGCTATTTTTTGTGACTATGTATGATTAAGCGGCCAGTGGCTATGGCCATTTTCTATCTATTAAAGGGGTGTGCGGTGACCAAGTATTTATACGCTTTGCTCTACTTATCACTGCTTATCTGTGTTTTTATGTTAAATGTCATGCTACTGTACATCATCATTTTGCACAATGGATAGTATGCCTTTAGGGGCCTCGTTTACCCAGGCGTGCTGTGCTAAAAAAGGGGTTAAACTCTTGCTAAACAATATTGTAAAGGTTAGCACAAGTTTAACTCCATAATTGCACCGGCTGCACGAGTTTTGCAAAAGACACCCGTGCAACCGGCACACTGTATTTTAAAAGAGAACTAAAGTCTCCCGACAACATGGTTCCAATAGACAGAGCACATTCACAAACATACAATAAGCTGTATCTCACCTGAAAACAACATTTGAGTACTAGGAGTCAGCTCCCACAATCCACCTTAGCTGGGTAAACCCCCAGCTAAGTGTCTGCGTACAGGCACATGCTCTGTAGTGCACAACAGATCAAATGTGTTTTCAAACACATTCAATGCTCCTGCCCAAAAATATATATAATCCTTTACTTTTCATACAAAAGGGAAAGTAATCTTTGCAGTGTATTTCATAGATAGCAGGGATGTAAGAAACGGAATACTAACATTTCAGCAGAAATAAAAAAAAAATGAAAGTAAGTCTGGGGAATAGAACCTGCAACTGTACATTTACTCTTTCTTACCCTTGACTAACAGATACTATAGAGATCACTGGTACATTCAGAATCTTTTACTACATAATGGAAACAAAAAAAAAAATAAGTATGGGGATTCGAACGTGTGACCTTCTGAACTGCGTGTTTCTAAAACTGGCATCTTACCAGGTAAGCCACCAGGGAAAAAGCTAAAATGTTAGGTACATTTAGAAGCCTTTTCTTTTTTTGGAACATAATAAAAGTAAAAAAAGGTAAGTCTTGGGTACTGAACTTGCGACCTTCTGAACTGTGTTTTTTCGAACCTGGTGCCCTACCCGGTGCGCCAACAGTGAATAAGCAGAAATCCAGGTACATATGGAAGATTTATCTTTTGCTAGGAAAAGAATAATTGGAAAATGGAAGTCCCTGATAAGACTTTGAAAGCTGCTTGTTAACCTGCAGTTTATTTTCTAGCAACTCACACTGACTGGAAAAAATAAATAGCAGTGTAACAAGCAGCTTTCAAAGTCTCATCAGGGACTTCCATACTGGTGTATAGAAAACACACTGCGCATAGAGACAGTGAATACTGGGGTCAGGGGGCGTGTTTTTTTTATGACTTCAATAGGCTGTAGGTTGTGCTGGCAACAATATGGAAGCCTTCTTAGTTACAGAATCTTTTACTTACATGTACTAAATGCAAGTTACTAGAGAAGAATCTTAAAATGTATAGGTGTTCTGGGAAGAAAAGCTTTCACAGTAGGTTTTAAAAAATTTAAGTTTAGCTCTCCTTTAACTCAACATTTTAAGACCAGCTAATGGCTGGTCTTAAAGAGGCACTGGGGTAAAATGCCTTTTGGGATTTACTCCCTGGAGCAAATCCGGTATTAAATATTGGAAGACACATTTGCCCAGAGAAATTTCCAAATCTGGGTAAATGAGGTCCTAGTTGTCTTAAGTGGACATGTTGCCTTCTGTTACAGATAAATCCATAGCCTGTTTTTGCTACTTTTTTAAAATTAGCAAATTTAGCAAATTATATTACTTTCCCAAGACGTTTGCAATGAGCAATGTGCTAAACATTTTGGGTCTCATTTACCTGGAAGCGCTGGGCAAAAAAGGCATATTAAAGTCGTGCTTTAGGTAAGGAAAGTGTTAAATTAACCAAGGGTTTATGGCGGTTGTTGTGGTTTCTAAAAGCGAACCATGCAGCTGCAACAAAACCATTTTAATATGCAGTTTGTGCAGCTTATTTGCAAAAATCTAACCCCAGTCTCAAGCCTGGGGTGAAACTTTTGCTATTTCAACCTGAATTACCGGGAGCCCATATCAGTTTATTGTAATTGAGCCCCTTCTTATCCATTACTGTTCTTTCTATTTTTTCTTCTTCTCTTTTCTTCTTTTGCTTTTTTGGACTGTATCTCCTCCCACAGTTTTCCAGCTATAGACACAAAATTTAAGCAGACATGCAGGACACATAGGAGAAGTGTGCTATCTTCTAGCTAAGAAATCTGCAGAAGTGTTACCACTTTTAATATTGACTAAAATGGGTCCAATCCTCAAACATGAACATTCCAGGGTTTCAGGGTCATGTGATCATATCCCAACTGTCACTTTCTTAAAGGGTATCCACTTCAAAACCACAAAATTCTTATAAGGTAAGTTTACCCCCAACACTAAACACTACCTTTTAAAATTCTACATCAGTCCCTAAATGTACTTATCCGACCTCATTCTCTCTGTCACAGACTCCTCTTCAGGGCGCAGAGCAACAGAAGGGGCTGGACTGGCAGCCACATCTGTGATAGGCTGAGTTTCAGCCAATCATTGATGTGGCTGCTGGTCAGCAGAGGGAGCTGAGGTAATGAGGTTGGGTGAGTACATTTAAGGGCTAATTTAGATGATTTAAGGATAGCCTTTAGGGTTGGAGGGGTTGCCTTTTCTTAAAAGAAGTATTAAAAAAAAAAAGAATGACGCAGCCACAGAGGAATCCAAAGGGATATGGGGAGGAGGAAGAGCTCTACTGCACATGCCAGGAAGTGATGAGCAGGAATAGACAGATGAGGAGGAAGTGACAGATATGGATTACGCACAAACAGGCTCCTAAACTTTTTCTTTTTCTTTTTTCTTGACTTTCATCAGTTCATCATCCATAAGGAGCAGAAGAGATAGGTAAGGATTTTTTAAAACACACACCTACTGATACACCGCCACACCCAACCTACCCTTATATCTGTTGTATTCCCAATTAGCATATCACAGCCAGGTGTTAAGGGCGTGATTGCATAGTGGCTAAGAGGTGTTATAGGAACGCCCAGGGTAAGGTGTCAAAACAGCATTGTACATGGCAGACAGTTGGTGTCGAACCCCACCACCTCTATTTAGGCTTGGTTTCTTTATTTTCACATAAATGGCCTCCTTGACACCTTTCTTGGACCAGCAAGAGACAGGAGAAAAAACATGGTCATCCCATATGTAGCAGGGGTCTCCGAGAAATTAAGAAGAATTTTCAAAAAACACTGTATCCCTATCTGCTTTAAACCAAACAACACACTAAGGCAGCAATTGGTACATCCGAAAGACACAATACCAAAACACAAGATAAGCGATACGCAGTGCAGTGAAGAATGCTCTGATTTGTATGTGGGGGAGACCAAACAGCAACTGCATCAACGTATAGCCCAGCACAGAAGAGCCAATTCCTCTGGTCAGGACTCGTGTACCTGCATCTTAAGGATAAAGGACATACCTTTGAAGATTGTAATGTTAACATATTGGCAAAGGAACGTGACTGGTTCAAGAGAGGTGTCAATGAGGCCATTTATGTAAAAATAAAGAAACCAAGCCTAAATAGAGGTGGGGGGTTCGACACCAACTGTCTGCCATGTACAATGCTGTTTTGACACCTTACCCTGGGCGTTCCTCTTAACACCTCTTAGTCACTATGCAATCACGCCCTTAACACCTGGCTGTGATATGCTAATTGGTATTTTCCAGGGTACACAATTGCCACAGATTCTTGTACAAGTCATTCTGAATTGAGAAAGCCAGTCGGATGACTAGCAAAACGTCTTCAAGAACTAAACTTCAAGTCCAGTTGATCTAATTGAATACAACAGATATACCATGACCTGGATGAATGAGAACCTTCACAAGCAACCAACCCTTATGTTTTAAAAGAGTTAGTTTTATGGTTTAAATGCAAAAAACATACCCCCTAACACCACAAAGACACAGATACACATGCCTAGTGAAACAGCTCACAACACAACCTACACTTCCTTTTCCCACACAGAGACATACACAGCCATAAACACAAAAACATACCCCCTAACACCACACAGACACAGGTATGCACATCTATTTATATACTCACCCACCTTTCTGTTTCTATGGCAACCATACACACAATAATAAAAAATATGTTATAATATATTTAATCAGAATGGATTAGGACATTTAAAGGGCATGTTCACCCCCAAAATCCCTACCCACCCCCAACCTCCACAATATTTCTTTAAAAAAAATCCCCAGATTTCTGCTTACAGAGAGCTCTCTCTGCAGCGATCCGATCCAGCTGCCTGCTTGCAAGCAGGGGCCGGACCGCCAGCCACATCTGGGATTGGCTGAGAGGCAACCAATCACAGACGTGGCTGACGTCAGTGAAAATACAGCGCGAGAGTAGGCTCTCTAAGTACGAATCTGGGGATTTTTTAAAAGAAATATTGCGGCGGTTGGGAGCGGGCAGGGGTTACCTACCTTACCCCCAAAGGATTTTCCGCTAGGTGCAAAGATAGCTGAGGATGGATCCCGATGGTGGGAGGGGGGAGGTACTGTGCATATCAGCCCTTGTTGAGGACAAGAAATCAGCAAGGATCAGATGCCACACTGACAGCTTGGACTCTTCCACGCCCGCAGCACACAGCTATGCTTTGAAAGAAGATTCAAGATATCAGGAACTTTCCTTCAGCACAGGTAGGCTCAGAAGGGAGCTAGAAAAAAAAGGGTGCGAAATTATTAGTTTAAGCTTCTGCTACAAATTACACTTAACTTATTTTTTGAATGTACTTATCCTTTAAATATTGCCCATCTGCCTAGCTTATGTTATAAACAGTGCAATCTTTAAATCAAATAAAAGCTAGGTAAATAAAATCTTTATTTCTTTCTTTTCTGTTTTAGGCAATGTCAGTTTACATTAGCACTACAGCCATCGTTTTTTCCAGTGGAATTTGTTTGCCATATGCTTCACTACCAACAACAGCGTTGCAGACTTCCACATTTTCACCTGATAACAAATCATACAGTATGAGACCTAAAACATTTCTTACTATAAATTTTTTTTTTTTTCTGAAAAAGTCTATTTTTTTTTTATTCTCCAGATCAATTCTTCTGCAGGTCTTGTGGATTTCAATTTAAAATAAGTGATTCTTTTGTGTGGCTTTTTTTTTTTTTAATGTTTCTGAAAGAAATTCCAGCAATTGGCAACTGCCACAATAGTACATAAAAGTGGATATTAAACAAAATGATCTACAGACTCCTAACAATTTACCATTGTGCCTTTACCTACAGTACAATAAACATTCTTTTACTGCCTATTCTTTTTCCTAGTGACTGTCACAAGGCAAACAAATTCTTTTGTTTTATGGACTATTCCTTTCTTAGATTACGTGCTTTTTCTAGCCACTTTCTAAGAGATGGAGCCCCTATTTACCCAGAGCCACAAGCATTTAAGGTAAACGTGCCTTCTGATATTTTAGACCGGTTTCGGGATTTACCCTATGTGGCTTTAACGCCAGCCATTTACTTTCAGAAGTTTGCAATATATGTGTTACTGTGCACACGTGGGCTGCTTTATGTGGGGGAGACCAAAAAGAAGGTTAAAAAACAGAATCTCTCAAATTATCAATTATCAATAAAGCAAACCACTTAACTGCTCCCCAGATAATTTAATTAGTCTGGGGACTTCAGTTCCCCTTTATTGCTGTGAAGACACTAACCTTGCACTGTGAATTTTGTATGCATATCTGTGATATCATTTCCTATAGAGTATATAAAGATGTGATATAATGATAAAAATGGATGCTCATGGCTTGATAAAGCCCAAACTCTAGCTACACGATGTGGGACTTTTATTATATATTAAAGCCTTAAAAGTGACTGGATTGTGTATTTTATACTATTTTGCATGAAGAAGGACTTATGGCTTCTTGACATAGAAGATATGCACCCACTCTACCCTATTAACTATCCATGTGCAAGAGAGATACTGTAGATCATACCACTACTGTTTTATATACAATATGTATAGTTTGTTGTTACAGTACATCTACAGCACATGCACTTTGCTCAAACAGATGGGGCACATTTTATTAAGAGAACCAGCTCATACGCTGTACCTGACTCACCATGCATTTAATTTCACAAAAAAAGGGAAAAAACTGCATGTATGCCAGATGTCTAAATAAATTGTGCTCCATCTGTGCATTTATAGACTGAAATAGAAACTGTCAATTGAGCAGAACATAAAGACACATTTTGAGAGAATACAAACAGAACTAAAGAAAATAAACTTACTGTACCCAGCAGAGAGGATGGAACATTAACAAAAAAATAGCACCACAGCAAGATGATGTGTTTTCTGTTTGCATGTGTACACGAGGGCCATCAAAAACATAAACAACAACAACAAAAAATATTACAAACCCAAATAAACAGATATAACCACTTATAAATCATAAAAGAACTTAAGATGATTTGCCATCCACTGGGATTATAAAGTATTTAAGACAATTGTCAGTGTTGAGAAAAGGAAAATCGCTATATTGTCCTGTACCGCACACAAAACCAACAAAACCACCTAAAAGTGTCAATAATTTTTTTCCCCCACTGTGATTTTACATGACCTCCAAATTGGGTTTCCAGGTGGGTGTAAATCTGAGCATGCTTATTAAAAACACCTGCAGCAAGAGTCAGCAGTAATGCAGTTAAAATGCAACTAGTTGTAATTAGGGATGTACTTTGGGTTCTAATAGAACCCAGTTTCGAATCGAATCTGGCGGTTTCGAAGTCCCGACGAAACTTTCGGAACTCCCGGATTTTTCGAAACTCAAATTTTCCGAGTTTTCGATTATTATCGAAAATTTGATAATTATCGAAACCGAAAGTAGATGATTATCGAAATCGAAAGTAGATGATTTCGGTAACCCTCGAATGTATGCGCCGATTTCGCCAACCCTCGAACGTACAAGCTGATTTCGGTAACCCTCGAATTTGTGATATCGGTAACCCTCGAAAGTAATGTTCGATTTCGGTAACCCTCGAAAATAGCCCGCAAAAGCTCGAAAACAGCCCAATTGTGAGGAAAGATAGATTTTAAATGAATTTTACTTATATTTACGGGTTCCCCAGACCATTCCCCAGGTCCCTGTGTTATTTACAGTAACCTACTATTACAATTTCACCCTTCAAATTGATAGAAACTTTCGAATTTTTTTCTCCCATAGACTTCTATGGGTCCGTTTTCGAATCTTCGAATTTAACTGTAAATTCGAAAATTCGAAAACGGGACGAAACTCATCAGTTTCGAACATCTCTAGTTGTAATCAATGCATCCATTCTAACTACATTTATTAAGGGCTAGACAACACTAGCACGTTTCTCACATGCTTACAATCACGTTTTGCGATCCTTTTGCAGTGCATGTCAATGTAGTTGGCCACATGGTAATTATTTTCGAGACTTCCTGAAGAAGCCCCATCCCATGTGGGGTGGGATGAAACGCATGAAGACATGTTCTGCAATGGTGCTGAGTCATTGGTCACCCCATACTTGTGTGGGTTTCCTCCGGGCACTCCGTGCTCCCCCACAATCATAAAGACATACTGATAGGTTGTATGTGTCAAATAAATGTCTTTAGATTGTAAGCTCTTCTGGGCAGGGCCCAATGTGAATGTATGCATGTAATTGTAAAGCGCTACAGAAGATGTTGGCGCTATATAATTCCATAATAATAATATCTGAAAGGGTCAGATAAAGTGAAAGTTCGGAGGGAACTTGACTGCTTCTGCTAGAGCACTAAGAGAGATATTGAGACAAGTCAAATCAAACTGGATGACACAGATCCAAATTGATAGGTGAAAGAGCTCCAGTTGTTAGGGGCATGTGATGTTATTCAGGATCCAAATTTATCATTGGTCCTGATGATCTGGCCAAGTCATGGCCACTGTTGTGATTAATCACCGCTACTGTTGAAAGAGACCAGTGTTGAGTGTTAAAAGTTTGTTGCCAATTAAGTTTTATCTTCCTTGTACAGAACTGGGTCCTATGGACAGTATATACAGAATGGAATGCTAACTACATAAATCTCCTTATCTCCTTGAACTTGTCTGTTTTTTACTTTTTCATTCATAAAGTTTGTACATTCATTTTTGGTCTATTAATAAACTATTGTAAACCCTGACCCCTGTGGCTGACTTATTGGTTACCTAAAGCAACATTGATACTAAGGTTTAAAGGGCATGTCCACCCTTAAACCAAGTCAAATATTAGTAACTCCAACTGTGCGTACTGCATATCCGCGCATGCACACTAATCCATAAACCTAGCTTGAATTAATCAATCACCGGTGCTCATGGAATTTATCAAACAAATCAATAAGGGATCCACCAATATTCACACTCACTTGGTTACATGGGGAGACCCAAGTGTAAAATACCCTGGATCTTGTGCTTGACAATCTGTCTGGATCCCTTCTAAATTTTTTCCCCAAAGGACTCTGTCTTTCATGCACATGCGCATCACACTTGCACATGTGCATAGAAGACAGAGTCCATTGGAACCTGTCAGACTACGCTTCAGGGGAATGAGCGATCGGGTAAGTAGCCTAAATAAAACTAAAACTAGTCTTCAATAAAACTAAATGGCCAAACTTTATTTTTTCAGTGGAGATACCCTTTAAGGGTGAACATTCCCTTTAAACATGCTGCGATTGCAGTTAAAGGAAGTTCTGCATTGGCTTCCTTTTGAGTTTGTTTGCTTGCATTGTCTCTGTGTGGTACTGTTTTATTTGGGACATGTAGAAAATCTGCAAGGAAAGTAGGAAAGTGCCAAAATTGTACAAAGAACTGTGTGCAGAATTCTGATTGTATGTATTAAAGAAATGTAATGTAGGCTCTAAATATAAATAGTTTGATGGATAAAAGGGTTTTTTATGCATACTTGACCTTACAGCAAAACACCAAAGTTTCTGGGCTTGCTATGTCTTTGTGTACACCCATGTATGTTGCACATATTTTGATTCAGGACACTTGTGATTGATATTTACTGGGAGATTCATCCACTGTGGGCAAATTTCTGAGCGCCTCTGAGTAAACTTTATTAAATCTCCCTGCTAATATTTAAGGTCAGCTATTGGCTGTCGTTTAATACTTACACTAAGAGTTGCACAACATCTGGTAAATAGGCTGCAGCAGCTGCAAGGTTCTAAATCAGTAATAACCAAAAATATTTTATTGATTGATTTTAAATCGCCTTTATTAAAGAAAATAATGAATTAACAAATTACACAACAATTTAATTCATATTTTTAAAGACTAATACTCTCAGAAAGGCAAATATAAATACTAATGTTCAGTTTCCCGGGGGTATAAATTAGCTGTTTAAAAGCACTGTAATTCAAAAGCAATTGTAACATAACTAGCTGTAAGTTTAATCATTTTTGACTTACGGATGCATTGAATGAAAAATTGATAATCAGAAAAAAACGCAGCATCATTAACAAATGTGAGAGCATTTATATCACTGTTTGCTATACCAAGCCAGAGAAGATCACACATAATAATCAGAATTCTAACAAGGGTAATGATTGCCATAAGCTAAAAAGATAAACCAAAGACGTGTTACTCACTTCACTGTGAACATGATTGTAATGTGCTTTCACTTCATTGAATATTGCTGTTAAAAGCAATGGACCCTTAGGGAAAAATTGCCATAGTCCACATGACTGAAATGATTATCCTTTATAACAGTAGGTGAAATAGAGTATAACCGAGCAGCAAAACCAAATTCATTATTATAGGGATTTAAAAACATCTGGCAGTTCTATGTACCTAGCACCTTAATCATACTTCAGCATGACTTGATAAAGCAAATATTGTATTTTTTAAGAATAAACTCAAGACACTGTTTCTAGAAACTGACAATTAAGAATTGACTTGGATTTTCCATTATGCAAAGGAACAATCCATAATACATTTTTACTAGCAATATAGGCTCCCACCATGATGGTTGTGGTACCGCTACCTCCACTATACATAAATCAAAAGAACCTGAGGGAGCCCTTCAAAAGAACAAACAATAATTAATTTACAAAGTAACATTTGCAGTGTGTTTTTGTAAAACAAAAAAAAAAAGCAAATATAAATTACCTCCTAAAATTAACAGCATTCATTTGCAAAATTGTTTGTGTGTCTCATATTTATAATATACCTTATATATATAATTTTATTAACACAAACAAAAGTTGCAATGTTTGGGGCCTTTATCAAGGTTGATAAAGGCCCCAAGCACAGGGCCGAAACGTTGCCACTTTTGTTAATAAAATTTATTGAAAAAAAAACCTGGAGTGCTCCTGTATCATCATACATCTTATCTGGAAATCAATAGCAGGCACCCAAGGTTGATAAAGGCCCCAAGCACAGGGGCAAAACGTTGCCACTTTTGTTAACAAAATTTATTGAAAAAAAACCTGGAGTGCTCCTGTATCATCATACATCTTATCTGGAAATCAATAGCAAGCACCCAAGGTTGATAAAGGACCCAAGCACAGGGCCGAAACGTTGCCACTAGTGTTAATAAAATTTATTGAAAAAAAACCTGGAGTGCTCCTGTATCATCATACATCTTATCTGGAAATCAATAGCAAGCACCTCGGGTCAATGCTTCAGCAAGTTTGAGTGCCATCCACCTTGATATAATATATAAACCTACCCCCTTAATGGATCCTTATGGGACCCAAGTAGCCGATAATATCCTTATAATCGCGCGCGACTACGTAGTAGCGCGCCGATTATAACCAGGAAGTGCAGTACAACACAACCACCCCCAGCCTCACCCCTTAACTCCTGCTCACGGCTGCCCACGGCTGTTTAGTCCTTCCAGCCAACCCTCTGTCCTGCGCTGCACAGGGTGAGAAACTCGGACCCTCCGTAACAAAACTTCCCCCGTTCTCCGTCGGAAGTCATAAAGTGCCGGGCCCGGAGTGCCATGATAATCCCCGGAAGAGTCCGGTCCAGGACCCACTCTCTCTATGCGGACGGACTCAGCAGGTCTCCAAATGCTACCAAGGTCCAAACTCCTCCCCTGCCCTGCCCACTACCAGGTCACTTCTATGGAACCTAACGTTACTACTCTGCTCTGTTCTCTCGCCCAATCACATTCCCTTACAATTAGCCCCGCCCATCCGATACTGAACCAGTGCAGAGCCGGGGGAGGGTGCCGTGACAGGCTAGTGGAGGGTGATGGGGGGTAGGGGTGGGGGTGGCTTTTCCATAGAGAGAGTGCCCTGTCATAGTTAGTGCACATGGAGGTGGGAGGGAGGGGAATCTTCCATTACATTGCCAGTGTGCCATAGGCTCACAGGTCAGTCTTTGTATTAGGGTGAAGGGTAGTTATAATGGATGTTATAATGGATGCCTAATAAAGGCATTTTTTCACAAAAATATATATATATACATATACCGACAGAATCTAGTGCACACGCTGGGTGTGCACTAGATAATATAGTGGATAATGTACCCCCTACTGTAAATTATATGGATATCAAAAGTCACCTCGGAGTTCCGTGCCCGTTATAAAAGGCACTCGGCCTGCGGCCTCGTGCTTTTATATGGTCACGGAACTCCTCGGTGACTTAAATCCTTATAATTTACAGTAGGGGGTACATTATCCACTAATTATCTAGTGCACACCCAGCGTGTGCACTAGATTCTGTCGGTATATGTATATATATATATATATTTTTGTGAAAAAATGCCTTTATTAGGCATGTGCACTAGATTCTGTTGGTATTTATATTTTGAATCTTTCTGGTAGCACAGGGGTATTGAATTATAGATTCATTAAATTGTATCTTTATATATACAATACAAGGGTTGTGGAAGCACTCCTTAGGCTAAGTTACAACTACATATTGCGGAATTGCTACTGATCTGATCAAAAATTTATACAAATATAGAAAAGATAATCAATTAGCAAACTTTTGCATTTCTAATAAAGGCCTATGCCTTTAATATAAAGCAATGAATGCATATACGACAGAATCTAGTGCACACGCTGGGTGTGCACTAGATAATATAGTGGATAATGTACCCTACATGTAAATTAAAGGATATTAGAAGTCAACGAGGAGTTCCGTTGACCATATAAAAGCACGAGGCCGCAGGCCGAGTGCCTTTATACCGGGCACGGAACTCCGAGGTGACTTTTGATATCCATATAATTACAGTAGGGGGGACATATTCCACTATATATCTAGTGCACACCCAGCGTGTGCACTAGATTTGTCGGTATATGTATTATATATATTTTTGTGAAAAAATGCCTTATTAGGCATCCATTATAACATCCATTATAACCTACCCCTTCCACTAATACAAAGATGACCTGTGAGCCTATGGCACACTGGCAATGTAATGGAAGATTCCCCTCCCTCCCCACTCCATGTGCACTAACTATGACAGGGCACTCTCTCTATGGAAAAGCACCCCCACCCCTACCCCCCATCACCCTCCACTAGCCTGTCAGCACCCTCCCCTGGCTCTGCACAGTGTTCAGTATGGAAGGGCGGGGCTAATTGTAAGGGAATGTGATTGGGCAGAGAGAACAGAGCAGTAACGTTGGGTTCCATAGAAGACCTGGTAGTGGGCAGGGCAGGGGAGGGGTTTGGAGCCTTGGTAGCATTTGGTGACTCGCTGAGTCCGTCCGCATAGAGAGAGTGGGTCCTGGACCGGACTCTTCCCCCGGGGATTATCATGGCACTCGGCCCGCGCACTTTATGACTTCCGAGCGGAGAACCCGGGGGAAGTTTTGTTACGGGAGTCCGAGTTTCTCACCCTGTGCAGCGACCAGGACATAGAGGGTTGGCTGGAAGGACTAAACAGCCGTGGGCAGCCGTGAGCAGGAGTTAAGGGGTGAGGCTGGGGGGTGGTTGTGTGTGTACTGCACTTCCTGGTTATAATCGGCGCGCTACTACGTAGTAGCGCGCGATTATAAGGATATTATCGGCTACTTGGGTCCCATAAGGATCCATTAAGGGGGTAGGTTATATATATATATATCAAGGTGGATGGCACTCAAACCTTGCTGAAGCATTGACCCGGGTGCTTGCTATTGATTTCCAGATAAGATGTATGATGATACAGAGGCACTCCAGGTTTTTTTTCAATAAATTTTATAACACTAGTGGCAACGTTTCGGCCCTGTGCTTGGGTCCTTTATCAACCTTGGGTGCTTGCTATTGATTTCCAGATAAGATGTATGATGATACAGGAGCACTCCAGGTTTTTTTTCAATAATTTTGTTAACAAAAGTGGCAACGTTTGCCCCTGTGCTTGGGGCCTTTATCAACCTTGGGTGCCTGCTATTGATTTCAGATAAGATGTATGATGATACAGAGCACTCCGGTTTTTTTTTCAATAAATTTTATTAACAAAAGTGGCAACGTTTCGGCCCTGTGCTTGGGGCCTTTATCAACCTTGATAAAGGCCCCAAACATTGCAACTTTTGTTTGTGTTAATAAAATTATATATATAAGGTATATTATAAATATGAGACACACAAACAATTTTGCAAATGAATGCTGTAATTTTAGGAGGTAATTTATATTTGCTTTTTTTTTGTTTTACAAAACACACTGCAAATGTTACTTTGTAAATTAATTATTGTTTGTTCTTTTGAAGGGCTCCCTCAGGTTCTTTGATTTATGTAAGTGGAGGTAGCGGTACCACAACCCATCATGGTGGGAGCCTATATTGCTAGAAAAATGTATTATGGATTGTTCCTTGCATAATGGAAAATCCAGTCAATTCTTAATTGTCAGTTTCTAGAAACAGTGTCTTGAGTTTATTCTTAAAAAACTATTGCTTTATCAAGTCATGCTGAAGTATGATTAAGGTGCTAGGTACATAGAACGCCAGATGTTTTAAATCCCTATAATAATGAATTTGGTTTTGCTGCTGGTTATACTCTATTTCACCTACTGTTATAAAGGATAATCATTTCAGTCATGTGGACTATGGCAATTTTTCCCTAAGGGTCCATTGCTTTTAACAGCAATATTCAATGAAGTGAAAGACATTACAATCATGTTCACAGTGAAGTGGAGTAACACGTCTTTGGTTTATTTTTAGCTTATGGCAATCATTACCCTTGTTAGAATTCTGATTATTATGTGTGATCTTCTCTGTTGGTATAGCAAACAGTGATATAAAGCTCTCACATTTTGTTAATGATGCTGCGTTTTTTTCTGATTATCAATTTTCATTCAATGCATCCGTAAGTCAAAAATGATTAAACTTACAGCTAGTTATGTTACAATTGCTTTTGAATTACGTGCTTTTAAACAGCTAATTTATACCCCCGGGAAACTGAACATTAGTATTTATATTTGCCTTTGAGAGTATTAGTCTTAAAAATATGAATTAAATTGTTGTGTAATTTGTTAATTATTATTTTCTTTAATAAAGGCGATTTAAAATCAATCAATAAATATTTTGGTTATTACTGATTTAGAACCTTGCAGCTGCTGCAGCCTATTTACCAGATGTTGTGCAACTCTTAGTGTAAGTATAAACGACAGCCAATAGCTGACCTTAAATATTAGCAGGGAGATTTAATAAAGTTTACTCCGAGGCGCTCAGAAATTTGCCCACAGTGGATGAATCTCCCAGTAAATATCAATCACAAGTGTCCTGAATCAAAATATGTGCAACATACATGGGTGTACACAAAGACATAGCAAGCCCAGAAACTTTGGTGTTTTGCTGTAAGGTCAAGTATGCATAAAAAACCTTTTACCATCAAACTATTTATATTTAGAGCCTACATTACATTTCTTTATACATACAATCAGAATCTGCACAGTTTTTGTACAATTTTGGCACTTTCCTACTTTCCTTGCAGATTTTCTACATGTCCCAAATAAAACAGTACCACACAGAGACAATGCAAGCAAACAAACTCAAAAGGAAGCCAATGCAGAACTTCTTTAACTGCAATCGCAGCATGTTTAAAGGGAATGTTCACCCTTAAAGGTATCCACTGAAAAAATAAAGTTTGGCCATTTAGTTTTATTGAAGACTAGTTTTAGTTTTATTTAGGCTACTTACCCGATCGCTCATTCCCTGAGCGTAGTCTGACAGGTTCCAATGGACTCTGTCTTATGCACATGTGCAAGTGTGATGCGCATGTGCATGAAAGACAGAGTCCTTTGGGGAAAAATTTAGAAGGGATCCAGACAGATTGTCAAGCACAAGATCCAGGGTATTTTACACTTGGGTCTCCCATGTAACCAAGTGAGTGTGAATATTGGTGGATCCCTTTGATTTGTTTGATAAATCCATGAGCACGGTGATTGATTAATTCACAGCTAGGTTTATGGATTAGTGTGCATGCGCGGATATGCAGTACGCACAGTTGGAGTTACTAATATTTGACTTGGTTAAGGGTGGACATGCCCTTTAAACCTTAGTATCATGTTGCTTTAGGTAACCAATAAGTCAGCCACAGGGTCAGGGTTTACAATAGTTTTAATAGACCAAAAATGAATGTACAAACTTATGAATGAAAAAGTAAAAAACAGACAAGTTCAAGGAGATAAGGAGATTTATGTAGTTAGCATTCCATTCTGTATATACTGTCCATAGGACCAGTTCTGTACAAGGAAGATAAACTTAATTGGCAACAAACTTTAACACTCAACACTGGTCTCTTTCACAGTAGCGGTGATTAATCACAACAGTGGCCATGATTGGCCAGATCATCAGGACCAATGATAATTTGGATCCTGAATAACATCACATGCCCCTAACAACTGGAGCTCTTTCACCTATCAATTTGGGTCTGTGTCATCCAGTTTGATTGACTGTCTCAATATCTCTCTTAGTGCTCTAGCCGAAGCAGTCAAGTTCCCTCCGAACTTTCACTTTATCTGACCCTTTCAGATATTATTATTATGGAATTATATAGCGCCAACATCTTCTGTAGCGCTTTACAATTACATGCAACATTCACATGGGCCCTGCCCAGAAGAGCTTACAATCTAAAGACATTATTGACACATACAACCTATCAGTATGTCTTTATGATTGTGGGGGAGCACGGAGTGCCCGGAGGAAACCCACACAAGTATGGGGTGACCAATGACTCAGCACCATTGCAGAACATGTCTTCATGCGTTTCATCCCACCCCACATGGGATGGGGCTTTTCAGGAAGTCTCGAAAATAATTACCATGTGGCCAACTACATTGACATGCACTGCAAAAGGATCGCAAACGTGATTGAAGCATGTGAGAAGTGCTAGTGTTGTCTAGCCCTTAATAAATGTAGTTAGAATGGTGCATTGATTACAACAGAGAGTTCGAAACTGATGAGTTTCGTCCCGTTTTCGAATTTAGATTTACAGTAAATTCGAAGATTCGAAAACGGACCCATAGAAGTCTATGGGGAAAAAAATTCGAAAGTTTCTATCAATTTGAAGGGTGAAATTGTAATAGTAGGTTACTGTAAATAACACAGGGACCTGGGGAATGGTTGGGGAACCCGTAATATAAGTAAAATTCATTAAAATCTATCTTTCCTCACAATTGGGCTTTTTCGAGCTTTTGCGGGCTATTTTGAGGGTTACCGAAATCGAACATTACTTTCGAGGGTTACCGATATCACAAATTCGAGGGTTACCGAAATCAGTGTACGTTCGAGGGTTGGCGAAATCGGCGCATACATTCGAGGGTTACCGAAATCATCTACTCGATTTCGATAATCATCTACTTTCGGTTTCGATAATATCAAATTTTCGATAATAACGAAAACTCGGAAAATTTGAGTTTCGAAAAATCCGGGAGTTTCGAAAGTTTCGTCGGGACTTCGAAACCGCCAGATTCGATTCGAAACTGGGTTCTATTAGAACCCAAGTACATCCCTAATTACAACTAGTTGCATTTTAACTGCATTACTGCTGACTCTTGCTGCAGGTGTTTTTAATAAGCATGCTCAGATTTACACCCACCTGGAAACCCAATTTGGAGGTCATGTAAATCACAGTGGGGGAAAAAAATTATGACACTTTTAGGTGGTTTTGTTGGTTTTGTGTGCGGTACAGGACAAATAGCGATTTTCCTTTTTCAACACTGACAATGTCTTAAATACTTATAATCCCAGTGGATGGCAAATCATCTTAAGTCTTATGATTTATAAGTGGTTATATCTGTTTATTTGGGTTTGTAAATATTTTGTTGTTGTGTTGTTTATGTTTTTGAGGCCCTCTGTACACATGCAAACAGGAAATATATATATATATTTTTGTGAAAAAATGCCTTTATTAGGCATGTGCACTAGATTCTGTTGGTATTTATATTTTGAATCTTTCTGGTAGCACAGGGGTATTGAATTATAGATTCATTAAATTGTATCTTTATATATACAATACAAGGGTTGTGGAAGCACTCCTTAGGCTAAGTTACAACTACATATTGCGGAATTGCTACTGATCTGATCAAAAATTTATACAAATATAGAAAAGATAATCAATTAGCAAACTTTTGCATTTCTAATAAAGGCCTATGCCTTTAATATAAAGCAATGAATGAACAGCATCTTCCCTCATTTTAAAAAAGCCAAAGGAAGTGAAAAAGCCTGCTATATTGATCCAGTGTTAAAGTATGAGAAATGAGTATGCGTTTGCTAATCGTAATTGAAGTAAAAAAGGTTAGACGTTAGGACCTTCCAGACTGGGGTTACCTTGACGTGGCTTTTCATTCATGTGATCACAGTAATGTATGCCAAAACCCCTTTGTTTATAATGTATGCCAGTGTGCAGATAATATTATATTGTATGGGACCTAAGAATGTGCATTGATTATCTTGGCCACGAGTAACAAATGAGGAGCTGGCTTCTGTACACTTGAACGGTGTTACCCACAAGCACCCCCGGGGCTGTGGTTGAACAAATGGCCACAGCTTTATTAAAACATTTTGTCAACATTGCAGTTATAGCAAATGTGCCAGCGGTTGCTTGGCAAACGGCACGGACAAAACCTCAAAGTCTCAGGAGTCTCCTGTTGATGTGGCAAGGCCGACCTGGCAGGGGCATCAACGATGGGCCTGATGCCCCAGCATTGCCAGAGCTGCCTTTATTCCTCCCTGTAAGTTGGCATTCAGTATATCTAAGCCTATGGGGTTGAGGTGGACGCCATCCCTATGAAGCAAAGCTGTGTTGTCCATCTCCAACTCCCTGTGCCTTATTGCTATTCCCCCTAATCGCCTGATAAAGGAGGACACTGCTGCATTGTGCTTTCTCCTGCATTTTTTGATTGCTCTGGGGTCCCTGGCCTCCCTCAAATGTGCCCTGGGATAACTTACGACCATACGATTATTAAATTGTTATGCATGGTCATGCACCTTGTTAAATCCTGCTTGATGTCCCTGATCAAGTCAACGGTCGGGATGGAACCCAAGTCGTTCCTGTCTGCATGCACCACCAGGATTGGACCAACCGAGGACACGGATCCCTCTCCACCTTATGTGATCCAAGGATAAGGCAATGCCCAGGTTTCTTCCGTATGGCCGGACCTCAGCCCTCCTGGCAGCCCAGAAGATGTGCGAATGGCCCAAGATCCAGAAGATGTGCGAATGGCCCAAGATCCACACTGAGGCGGCAACAGCACCAAAGGAACATAAAACAATTTAAAACAGTAAGTGGGGGCGGATGTAAGACTTATAACTGGAAAATTGACATCTTCCCACCCGTTTGAGGTCCGTCTCAGGTAAGCCCAGTAGGTAGGCTTCAGTGGCAGCCCCAATTCTAAATGAGTGGCTGGCATAGCTCATAGGGGGTAGGGCTAGAACACCCAAACTGGAGCGGAATACAGCACACTGGGCAGTAGGGGCCTCCTATAGCCAAAAGTGGCAGTAACTTGCCCTTCCCTGTGGTATCTGTCTTGGAAAATCGTATCTTGATTCTTAGGGCTTGGGGCCCAATAGAAATGTCCTCTAGCATTTCCCCCACCCGGAAAGCTCCATAGAAAGCTAGGCAGAAAGCTAGTTGGAGCAGCAGGGTCTCAAATGGAGAGGAACATATGGTAGGCAAAACCGATAACACTTGGGTGAGGAGTTGAATGGATACAGGGTGTCATATGTCGCTTGGCTTTTGCTTCCTTTTCCACCCTTTTATCACCCTACGTATGGCAAATTCCTTTGTGACATCCTCCCATTTAAAAAAAACGGAACAGGAATGCCAATGCTGTGATGATCCTTTCGGCCATACAGCCCGACACTCTTTGGTTATATAACTCATTCAGGTAGGTTTATACATATATATATCTTAGAGCTGATCCATCGATATCGTCCCAGACGCAACCTCCGCTCGGCAAACGATCTCCTCCTCTCATCCACCCTTGTCACCTCTTCCCATGCCCGTATTCAGGACTTGCTCGTGCTGCCCCTCTGGAACTCCCTCCTTTTGTCCGTCATTCACCATCCCTTAATACCTTTAAACGCAACCTTAAAACCCACCTCTTGAGGCATGCATATAACCAGGCCTAAACATTACCCATCTTACTACCCAATATGATCCAACCCACCTTTCACACTGCACTGCCAATCTATTTACAGCCTACCGACTCCTGCAACCTTATGCCTCACCCCATATCCTCTAGACTGTAAGCTCTTTGGGCAGGGTCCTCTCTCCTATTGTATCATGGTTTTGCTGTAAGAAACTCATTACGCTGTTTACTCATATTTTGTATTACCTGTGTATGTAATATGTATGACTTTGTATAAGATGTATTACCCTGTATGTAATGTATGACTATAATTGTAAAGTGCCATGGAAGATGTTGGCGCTATATAAATCCATAATAATAATAATAATAATAATAGGCTAGGGTCATCCTCAGCCTGCCTTTGAGGGTAAGTAGGGGGTACTGCATAGACTCCAGCGCAGCCCAATTATTCCTTACTCTGGCATATGCCCTCTGTGTACTGGGAGCCAGAGAGTTAGCAATCAGAGCGACCATGCCTTGGACGCCAGGCTCCACAAGTATGGTGGGACCACTAGACCTTCCCTCTCTGCCTCCGGGTACAGTTTCCAAAACTCATGAAACTGGAAACAAGAGAGGGCATCATCTATAGAATTGTCTACCTCAGGATTTCCTTTAGAAGAGTTAGTTTAATCTATACAGGGGATTAACTCCTACTACTTTTGACTGTAATTGGTTTTGTGATTTGTTTTGTGATCTGTGGTTGGTTTTAGAGATTTATTGAGAATATCCAATGTTATTGCTTGTGGTTAATAAAGTGATATTTGCTTACCACATATGTTCTCCGCTATTTGTTGTTAAATTGTGTTAGGAGTGGATAGTGATCTTGTCTGTTTATGTGATCTGTGTGTCCTCTGTCTTTCCTCTATTGCTGGCCAGCGAACCTCTTTTTCTATTTACTGTTTTTCCTACAGACAAGGTGACTAGACTTTCCTACCCCTATGATATGGTTGAATAAAACAAGTAGCCATAGAGCATTAAGAATACCTGTCTGCTGTTAGGCTGTGTAAAGTAACAGGGTGGAATCTGATTGCATAGTCTGAGTGTAATTGGTTATTTGTAAAACCTGCAGCAGGAGTGTTTAAGATGTTTTATTACTTTATACCATATTCTGTTGTAACAGTCTTGATTGATCTTACAAACATTGTACAATTTCTTTTATACATGTGATGTACAGAAATGTTTATTTACAGACAAGAACTATCTGTATTTTGTTATTTATGTTCTGTGTCTTTAAAAGCTAAGGGTGCTGGGAAATCCACCCCAGCTGTAAAAGTTAGTGCAACTGATTATTCAGAGGGAATCCTGAAGTCAGAGCGATCAGTCTGACTGCAGTTTGAAACAAACCCTGTTGTGTTTGGGAGTTTACACACTGTCCCTAGTGTGAATTGCTGTTTCTTTTGTTATACTTTGCTTTTCCTATTAAACTGAACCTGCACCAAACGCCAACGACTGAGTGAAAGACATTGTTTTATTTTTGATACAAAACCCACGTCCTAACAAATTGCCAGGGGTTTGTGAGGGGGGATATCTTTATATTGGCCACAAGCGTTTTGAGTGCTGCTTTTGGGTCTATCCTGTTTTTGTTAATACACACAGAGAGTACCGTATATACTCGAATAAAATTTTTAAATTATACTGAAAACCTAACCTCGGCTTATATTAAGGGCAAATCCTAATTTAGCTCCAAATTCTTCAATTGCGGATAGTAACCAGTAGGTGGCGCTGTGTTAAAAAAAATCTGTCTCTTTTATGTTGTCCTAGTTTTTCAAACCACTGCTTTTGGCCTAATTAACAGAAAATACACTAAGGGCTAGGCCACACTGAAACGCAAACGCAAACGCAAACGCAATAGCATGCGATTTCATGTGCGATTTTCGTTGCGTTTGCGATTGCGATTTCTTCAATAAGTATAGGAAAACGCATGCGATTGCGATTAAAAATGCAGAACGCAAAACGCAAACGCAAACGCATCGAAAAACGCGCGTTTTTTTGCGTTGCCGCGTTTTCAATAATTTTGAAAAATCGCAAGCGCAATCGCAAACGCAAACGCAAGCGCAAACGCAAAAAAAACGCAGCAGTGTGGCCTAGCCCTAAAGGAGAAACAGAAGCACCAGTTACATTAAAACAAACTTTTGCATTTTAAAAGAAAATACTGTATATTAATCCAAAGCAGAAGAAACACTTAATGTGGTTTTGGAGACTGGCTGTTTACTTCATCAAATCCTGTCAAGCTGCCCATTTCAACAGAATAAACTGAAACTTTTTCTCATATACAGTACCAGACTGGGAGATATATTTTTTGGGGATGGTAGATGCACATTTGTTTCAAAGAATGTCATTTTAAGCTATTGGCAATACAAGCATACACTGAGTAATTTTAGTGATTAACAAAATTTTCTTGTACTGACTAATTTAAAAATAAACATCTTCTTAATTTAGCACAAAGTCTTCTTCTTTTCACCTGTTACTCATTGAAAGCTACCAGACTGTTACAAATTATAGTTTAAACATATCTCTGTGATAAAATCATAGTGCTTAAAAAAATATTCGGGGAGATGCAATATAAAACATTGGCGTTACTTACCTATGTGCAATACAATACCAGACGTAAACGAGATTACGTCTGGTATTGCATCGCAGGATCGCGTAAAGGTAAGAAGCTCCTATCGCTGGAAAACATAGTTATCACCATTGGTCCAGTAGGTATAGGAGGGCTTCCTCTTCTACACTGAGTATGTCTGCCAGCACAAGATCCCATTCTGACTCTAGGCATAAAGAAAGGATGTCAATGAGGGGGAGCAGACTTTCCTTGGTCCACCGTGCAGCTGCTGATCAGGGACCTGAGATGGCTACTATGGCACTAAGCCAGCGTGGGGAGCAGTTGGGGCAACAGGTGAGAATGGGGACCTGGTGTAGGCTATAAAAACTTTAATTGGCAAAATTAAGGCCATGCCTTAAGGCTCTGCAGAGAGCAATACCCATGGGGAGAACAGGCGAGCTCCATCCTGTGCCGGCAGGTAACAGGGTTGAAGCCCTAAAATAGGTGTATTTCTGTGGGGTAAGTCCACTGGGAGTACATCTTACAGAGGAGGAGAAAGAAAAGATCTCAAAGAATGACTACATCGAGATTTGGTCCCTAGTCAATGCCAAAATGGTGACGGTGGACAAGTTTGTACGGTCCAAGTTCGGTAAGGAGAAAAAGGGCCTTAGGTTCAGTTCCAGGAAGCATGGGTAACCCTCTTACAACAGGCTTTTTCCGTTCACTATTAAATAAGGGCCAATGTAAATTTGATGGGCCATGCCGCTTTCACCATCAGTGCTCCTTTTGTGGCGGCTCAGGACACTCAGCAGCAAAATATTTCAGGAGTGGGAAGGCTACAAAGAAAAATTTGGTTCAAGGTGGCCCGAGGACCCCAGTGAGTGTAGCTGCAATAGGGCCTTGGCTAGATAAATATCCTAGGAAGGAGGCAGCACAGATCATTCAAAATGGTTTTCTACATGATTTTTATATCCCCTTTTAATTTTCCCTTTCACTTGTATTTTCCAGGAAGCTAAAGTCAGTGCAAGAAGCTTCGAAGTTGGCTAGGCAGATACTACAGACTGAGGTCCAGCTCAGTCGAATAGCCATATTATTTGTTGACCCGTCATTTCCTAATATTAGCGTTTCTCCTTTGGGCCTGGCCCCAAAAATAGAACTGGGAATATTTAGGTTAATTTTCTATTTGGTCTATTAAAGGGGTGGGGAGGTCAACAATGGCATTAGTCCGGAAGTGGCATCGGTATCCTATGTATCCTTTGTTAAGACATCTATACAGATGCCACAGGCTGGCTGGGCTTAGGAGCCATCTTCAGGAGGGCTTGGAGTGCTGGGAGCTAAACACGTACCAGGCAGTTGAATTCAGTCGTTGACCATCTTTCTCATTTTCAGTGGGAAGACTATGTTAGATAAGACCTTATTCAAAGGAGTTTGGCATGCACTCTTAGGATAGGGGCAGCCACAGAGGCTTATAACCTTGGTTTCTCAGAACAAGAAGTTAAACACTTGAAAGCGTTGGAAGTCTTACTGTGTAACAAAATATATCTGTTCTGAATTTGTTAGTAACTGAATTTTCATTACAGGGGAAAAACATGCGGCAGTATGGTTGGTGGGCCACTCCTACCTATTCTGGGTGGCATGGAGAGCGGAGGCTTGACCAGGAGAAAGGTATCTGTGTTTCACCACAGTATCTTTGAATTGGAAAGGTGTCAGAGGGGTGTCCTGGTGGCAAGCACTTCCTGAAGCAGTGGAAATCAGCAGACTGGATTGGGGCTCTTTAGTGTTACTGATTCATGCTCATGACACTGTTAAAAGCTGATCTATCAGGGATGTGAGGCTTCTTTATTGAGGTAATATTAGTATGGTCAGAGATTGTTCCCGGAGTAGTATAGCAAAGTGCTAAGGACTAAGCAGCCATTGAAAGGGCAAGAGAATAGTTAACACACACATCTCCAGATATGTGCACTTCTTGAGTGGTGACAATAGTTCACTGATGAGGCCAGATGGTATACATCTGATTGATATTGACCTAGATATTTTCCTATCAGGTCTACAAAATGGCATTGTGCAGGCCATATTTTTAATCAGTGGCAGTCGAAGTTCAGTGGAGGAGTATATGAACTCCTGAGGGCAGGTACACCCTTTCTGGATATATTTATGGAGCCATTACATGCCCTCTGGCATGTGATCTACGACTAAGATGGTTATCAATAATTATGATTATGGTGTGCAAGGGTGTACAGTGGTGTTAATATGCTATGGGGCATATGTAAATGATGTTATTAATAAAAGCCGCGGCTGACCATTTTTTACCCAAAGTTTTGAGTCTGTGTCTTAATTTAATGAAAAGTGTTTTATTTGGTAATATGATTAAACAACATCTCAATTATATATGTCATGGCTGCTGCTGATGGTTTTATTTACTGATTTTATATATATATATATGCACTTTAGGAGGGTTTAATGTTGCACTTTATATTGATGTTTGTTATGTAAATCTACCAATTTAGAAGCCAGGGTAATGGTAAATAAATGAGTTTGACTGATATTCTTATGTACTATTTTAACAATAGTGTGTCTATAGTGAGATTTCTTTTGGATCCTAATCTAGGGGTCCATTTTGCTTGAGATTTAATCTTATTTTTCTATATCGATACCCACAATCATATGGTGGCGGTGGATCCTTCAAGGTATTTTTAAATATATGTCATGGCTGACTGAGTTTCCTCAATTTCCCACCACGGTCATAAAATTACTGTTCTTAAAATTAGAAGTGTGGAACCCGATATTCTCCGGACTACTGTAAACATATTTGAGTTTGTTTCTGAATTTTGCAATATGCTTATCCATTCAATTCTTGCCTACTACAAGCTGCAATATTGAACCCTTTGGAGTGAGAATTTCTTATTCACATTGTATATCAATGTCATTACATTTAAGCTATAAACAAGTGTTCAATAAAATATATTTCTAGCTTTATGAAAAATAGGAAGACATTTGAAGGTTGCATATATTTATTACTTTTGGAACAGAATTAAAACAGTTAGGGGGAGATGCAAAAAGTAGCAGGTAAGCTGCTACTCTCACATACCTTGATACAGAAGGCATTACATTTCTATATAGTGCAAAACTTAACCACAGCTGTATCGTGTGCCCAAAGGGGCATAATTATAAAGGTCCATTATCTTCACTGTTTTGTTAGCAGTGCACATCGCCATGAAATGATAGGCATTATGGCCGTATTTATAAAACCAGTAATAATAAACAAATAATATCATGCTTAGTACAGTTTTGCAGACAAAAGAAAAATATTACACTCATGTGGGGGGTTTGGCAGCGGCGACACATGGGGAGGGGTCAAAGTGGGTTGTGAGGGGTTGCTGAGAAGGGGGAGCACTGTGGGTGGTCACCACCAAGTGGGGGTGTGGCATGGGTGGTCACCATTTGGGGCCCCCCCCACAGCACTGGTAATTGCTTTTTGGGGCTCAGGTGGTCCGGGACTTAGAAGTGCCCTTCTGATTGACATGTGCCTTTTGGGGAATCATATTTTAATAAAATATTATTGGTTAAGATTTCAATCCTAGCAATCATATGATCATACATTAAAAGAACTAAACCCAAAAAATCTAAGTTTAAGTTAGAAAGTACTTGCCTCAACATCCTTCACAAGATGGAAGATTCCACTCAGGGGCCTTTTCTTTACCTCTATGAGCTCATTTTAGGTTCTGTTTGTTCCCCAACTCTGAAGCTGACATTTTCCCTTGCCTGCCAGTACTTTTACCTTGATTATATCTGTTGTATTCAATTAGATCAACTGTACTTGAAGTTTAGTTCTTGAAGACGTTTCGCTAGTCATCCGACTGGCTTTCTCAATTCAGAATGACTTGTACAAAAATCTGTGGCAATTATGTACCCTGGAAAATCCCAATTAGCATATCACAGCCAAGTGTTAAGGGCGTGATTGGATAGTGGCTAAGAGGTGTTATAGGAACCCCCAGAGTAAGGTGTCAAAACAGCATTGTACATGGCAGACAGTTGGTGTCGAACCCCCCCACCTCTATTTAGGCTTGGTTTCTTTATTTTCACATAAATGGCCTCCTTAACACCTCTCTTGAATTAGTCTTCTTTACTGTACACCATGGCAGTAGTATATAACATGCTGTAAACTGTAATGATATTCTATGGGCGATCGTAGATTTACGTTCGCTATTGTACATTTACAAGATTTCTGATAGGGGTCATAAATTAACAATTGCCATAACGATCGCTAAAGAAGGTGATACCACACCTTTATAAATATGGCCTGTAAATATTAGTGGAAAGTGTATCTTATTAAAGTGAAATGTTGGATAGTAGAAACCACATGGTGCAGAACTGTAGGGTGAGGATAGTGAAGTGAACCTGATCTTAGTACAGCTCTGTGCAATGCATTTTTCATCAGTGTACCTTCTTAACGGGGAATGTTGGAGGGTAAGAAGAGTGTGTTTTTATATAAACCCCATGGTGCAGAACTGTAGAGGGACGATAGTGAAGTGAACCTGATCTTAGCACAGCTCTGTGCAAAGCATTTCTCATCAGTGTAAATTCTTAAAGGGGAATGTTGGAGGGTAGAAAGAGTGTGTTTTTATAGAAACCACATGGTGCAGAACTGTAGGGGGAGGATACTGAATTGAACCTGATCTTAGCACAGCTCAGTGCAATGCATTTCTCATCAGTGTACCTTATTAAAGGGAATGTTGGAGGGTAGTAAAAATGTGTTTTTAATTCAGCTGTCTGCATAAAAACATCAAACTGTAGTACGGAGCTAAGCTAAGAAATGCATTACACAGAGAAACAGCTATGCTAAGATCAGGGTCATTATATTATACTCCACCTGCAGCACTGTACCATGTTCTATAAGTGTACGTATTAAAGGGGAATGTTGGATTGTATGCCACTTGCAGCTCTAGACCATTTAGTTTCTATAAATGTACATATTAAAAGGAATTATTGAAGGGAATGCCAATTAAAGGGGTACTTTTAGAGGGATGCAAACATGTTCTATAAAATTAATGTGGGCTGCCTGTGGGAAGTTTTGCATAAACAAAAAACCTCTTCCAACTAGGGTTCCCACCTTTGCCTTTAAGACCCGAACGGTATACAGGCCTATGTAAGTTCTAATCGTTAAAAATGGTGCCAATTTTGCCCCAACCAATCAGATTTTAAGAACTTTTATTACAAAAGAAGAGAAGACTGGATCGATTATAAAGATATCAGGAACTTTCTTCAGACACAGGATGGCTCAGAAGGGAGCTAGAAAAAAAGGGTGCGAAATTATTAGTTAAGCTTCTGCTACAAATTACAATTAATATTTTTGAATGTACTTTATCCTTTAAATATTGCCCATCTGCCTAGCTTATGTTATAAACAGTGCAATCTTTAAATCAAATAAAAGTAATGGTAAATAAATATCTTTATTTCTTTCTTTCTGTTTTAGGCAATGTCAGTTTACATAGCCTAACAGCCATCGTTTTTTCCAGTGGAATTTGTTGCCATATGCTTCACTACCAACAACAGCGTTGCAGACTTCCACATTTTCACCTGATAACAAATCATACAGTATGAGACCTAAAACATCTTACTATAAATTTTTTTTTTTCTGAAAAAGTCTATTTTTTTATTCTCCAGATCAATTCTTCTGCAGGTCTTGTGATTTCAATTTAAAATAGTGATCTTTTGTGTGGCTTTATTTTTTTTTTAATGTTTCTGAAAGAATTCCAGCAATTGGCAACTGCCACAATAGTACATAAAGTGGATATTAAACAAATGATCTACAGACTCCTAAAATTACCATGTGCCTTTACCTACAGTACAATAAACATTCTTTTACATGCCTATTCTTTTCCTAGTGACTGTCACAAGGCAAACAAATTCTTTGTTTTATGGACTTTCCTTTCTTAGATTACGTGCTTTTCTAGCCACTTTCTAAGAGATGGAGCCCCTATTTACCCAGAGCCACAAGCATTTAAGGTAAACAGTGCCTTCTGATATTTAGACCGGTTTCGGGATTTACCTATGTGTGCTTTAACGCCAGCCATTTACTTTCAGAAGTTTGCAATATATGTGTTACTGTGCACACGTGGGCTGCTTTATGTGGGGGGACCAAAAAGAAGGTTAAAAAACAGAATCTCTCAAATTATCAATTATCAATAAAGCAAACCACTTAACTGCCCCCCCAGATAATTAATTAGTCTGGGGACTTCAGTTCCCCTTATTGCTGTGAAGACACTAACCTGCACTGTGATTTTGTATGCATATCTGTGATATCATTTCCTATAGAGTATATAAAGATGTGATAATGATAAAAAATGGATGCTCATGGCTTGATAAAGCCCAAACTCTAGCTACACGATGTGGGACTTTTATTATATATTAAAGCCTTAAAAGTGATGGATTGTGATTTTTATACATTTGCATGAAGAAGGACTTATGGCTTCTTGACATAGAAGATATGCACCCACTCTACCCTATAACTATCATGTGCAAGAGAGATACTGTAGATCATACCACTACTGTTTATATACAATATGTATAGTTTGTTGTTACAGTACATCTACAGCACATGCACTTTGCTCAAACAGATGGGGCACATTTTATTAAGAGAACCAGCTCATACGCTGTACCTGACTCACCATGCATTTAATTTCACAAAAAAAGGGAAAAAAAACTGCATGTATGCCAGATGTCTAAATAAATTGTGCTCCATCTGTGCATTTATAGACTGAAATAGAAACTGTCAATGAGCAGAACATAAAGACACATTTTGAGAGAATACAAACAGAACTAAAGAAAATAAACTTATGTACCCAGCAGAGAGGATGGAACATTAACAAAAAAATAGCACCACAGCAAGATGATGTGTTTTCTGTTTGCATGTGTACACGAGGGCCATCAAAAAACATAAACAACAACAACAAAAAATTTACAAACCCAAATAAACCGATATAACCACTTATAAATCATAAAGAACTTAAGATGATTTGCCATCCACTGGGATTAAAAGTATTTAAGACAATTGTCAGTGTTGGAAAAGGAAAATCGATATATGTCCTGTACGCACACAAAACCAACAAAACCACCTAAAAGTGTCAATAATTTTTTTCCCCCACTGTGATTTTACATGACCTCCAAATTGGGTTCCAGGTGGGTGTAAATCTGAGCATGTTATTAAAAACACCTGCAGCAAGAGTCAGCAGTAATGCAGTTAAAATGCAACTAGTGTAATTAGGGATGTATTTGGGTTCTAAAGAACCCAGTTTCGAATCGAATCTGGCGGTTTCGAAGTCCCGACGAAACTTTCGGAACTCCCGGATTTTTCGAAACTCAAATTTTCCGAGTTTTCGATTATTATCGAAAATTTGATAATTATCGAAACGAAAGTAGATGATTATCGAAATCGAAAGTAGATGATTCGGTAACCTCGAATGTATGCGCGATTTCGCCAACCCTCGAACGTACAGCTGATTTCGGTAACCCTCGAATTGTGATATGGTAAATCGAAAGTAATGTTCGATTTCGGTAACCCTCGAAAATAGCCCGCAAAAGCTCGAAAACAGCCCATTGTGAGGAAAGATAGATTTTAAATGAATTTACTTATATTTACGGGTTCCCCAGACCATTCCCCAGGTCCCTGTGTTATTTACAGTAACCTACTATTACAATTTCACCCTTCAAATTGATAGAAACTTTCGAATTTTTTTCTCCCATAGACTTCTATGGGTCCGTTTTCGAACTTCGAATTTAACTGTAAATTCGAAAATTCGAAAACGGGACGAAACTCATCAGTTTCGAAACATCTCTAGTTGTAATCAATGCATCCATTTAACTACATTTATTAAGGGCAGACAACACTAGCACGTTTCTCACATGCTTACAATCACGTTTGCGACCTTTTGCAGTGCATGTCCATGTAGTTGCCACATGGTAATTATTTTCGAGACTTCCTGAAGAAGCCCCATCCCATGTGGGGTGGGATGAAACGCATGAAGACATGTCTGCAATGGTGCTGAGTCATGGTCACCCCATACTTGTGTGGGTTTCCTCGGCACTCCGTGCTCCCCCACAATCATAAAGACATAACTGATAGGTGTATGTGTCAAATAAATGTCTTTAGATTGTAAGCTCTTTGGGCAGGGCCCAATGTGAATGTATGCATGTAATGTAAAGCGCTACAGAAGATGTTGGCGCTATATAATTCCATAATAATAATATCTGAAAGGGTCAGATAAAGTGAAAGTTCGGAGGGAATTGACTGCTTCTGCTAGAGCACTAAGAGAGATATTGAGACAAGTCAAATCAAACTGGAGACACAGATCCAAATTGATAGGTGAAAGAGCTCCAGTTGTTAGGGGCATGTGATGTTATTCAGGATCCAAATTTATCATTGGTCCTGATGATTGGCCAAGTCATGGCCACTGTTGTGATATCACCGCTACTGTTGAAAGAGACCAGTGTTGAGTGTTAAAAGTTTGTTGCCAATTAAGTTTTATCTTCCTGTTACAGAACTGGGTCCTATGGACAGTATATACAGATGGAATGCTAACTACATAAATCTCCTTATTTCCTTGAATCTGTCTGTTTTTTACTTTTTCATTCATAAAGTTTGTACATTCATTTTTGGTCTATTAAATAACTATTGTAAACCTGACCCCTGTGGCTGACTTATTGGTTACCTAAAGCAACATGATACTAAGGTTTAAAGGGCATGTCCACCCTTAAACCAAGTCAAATATTAGTAAATCCAACTGTGCGTACTGCAATCCGCGCATGCACACTAATCCATAAACCTAGCTTGAATTAATCAATCACGGTGCTCATGGAATTATCAAACAAATCAATAAGGGATCCACCAATATTCACACTCACTTGGTTACATGGGGAGACCCAAGTGTAAAATACCCTGGATCTTGTGCTTGACAATCTGTCTGGATCCCTTCTAAATTTTTCCCCAAAGGACTCTGTCTTTCATGCACATGCGCACACACTTGCACAGTGCATAGAGACAGGTCCATGTTGAACCTGTCAGACTACTCAGGGGATGAGCGATCGGGTAAGTAGCCTAAATAAAAACTAAAACTAGTCTTCAATAAAAACTAAATGGCCAAACTTTATTTTTTCAGTGGAGATACCCTTTAAGGGTGAACATCCCTTTAAACATGCTGCGATTGCAGTTAAAGGAAGTTCTGCATTGGCTTCCTTTGAGTTTGTTGCTTGATTGGCTCGTGTGGTACTGTTTTATTTGGGACATGTAGAAAATCTGCAAGGAAAGTAGGAAAGTGCCAAAATTGTACAAAGAACTGTGTGCAGAATTCTGATTGTATGTAAAAGAAATGTAATGTAGGCTCTAAATTAAATAGTTTGATGGAAAAAGGGTTTTTTATGCATAGACTTACAGCAAACACCAAAGTTTCTGGGCTTGCTATGTCTTGTGTACACCCATGTATGTTGCACATTTTGATTCAGGAACACTTGTGATTGATATTTACTGGGAGATTCATCCACTGTGGGCAAATTTCTGAGCGCCTCTGAGTAAACTTTATTAAATCTCCTGCTAATATTTAAGGTCAGCTATTGGCTGTCGTTAATACTTACACTAAGAGTTGACAACATCTGGGAAATAGGCTGCAGCAGCTGCAAGGTTCTAAATCAGTAATAACAAAAAAAATTTATTGATGATTTTAAATCGCCTTTTAAAGAAAATAATGATAACAAATTACACAACAATTTAATTCATATTTTTAAAGACTAATACTCTCAGAAAGGCAAATATAAATACTATGTTCAGTTTCCCGGGGGTATAAATTAGCTGTGTTAAAAGCACTGTAATAAAAGCAATTGTAACATAACTGATGTAGTTTAATCATTTTGACTTACGGATGCATTGAATGAAAAATGATAATCAGAAAAAAACGCAGCATCATTAACAAATGTGAGAGCATTTATATCACTGTTTGCTATACCAAGCCAGAGAAGATCACACAATATAATCAGAATTCTAAAAGGGTAATGATTGCCATAAGCTAAAAAGATAAACCAAAGACGTGTACTACTCACTGTGAACATGATTGTAATGTGCTTTCACTTCATTGAAATTGCTGTTAAAGCAATGGACCTTAGGGAAAAATTGCCATAGTCACATGACTGAAATGATTATCCTTTATAACAGTAGGTGAAATAGAGTATAACCGAGCAGAAAAACCAAATTCATATTATAGGGATTTAAAAACATCTGGCAGTCTATGTACCTAGCACCTTAATCATACTTCAGCATGACTTGAAAAGCAAATTGTATTTTTTTTAAGAATAAACTCAAGACACTGTTTCTAGAAACTGACAATTAAGATTGAATTGGATTTCATTATGCAAAGGAACAATCCATAATACATTTTATAGCAATATAGGCTCCCACCATGATGGTTTGTTACGCTACCTCCACTACATAAATCAAAAGAACCTGAGGGAGCCCTTCAAAAGAAACAAACAATAATTAATTTACAAAGTAACATTTGCGTGTGTTTTGAAAACAAAAAAAAAAAGCAAATATAAATTACCCTAAAATTAACAGCATTCATTTGCAAAAATGTTTGTGTGGCCATATTATAAATAACCTTATAATATTTTATAACACAAACAAAAGTTGCAATGTTTGGGGCCTTTATCAAGGTTGATAAAGGCCCCAAGCCACAGGGCCGAAACGTTGCCACTTTGTTAATAAAATTATTGAAAAAAAAACCTGGAGTGCTCCTGTATCATATACATCTTATCTGGAAATCAATAGCAGGCCACCAAGGTTGATAAAGGCCCCAAGCACAGGGGCAAAACGTTGCCACTTTTGTAACAAAATTTATTGAAAAAAAAACCTGGAGTGCTCCTGTATCATCATACATCTTATCTGGAAATCAATAGCAGCACCCAAGGTTGATAAAGGACCAAGCACAGGGCCGAACGTTGCCACTAGTGTTAATAAAATTTATTGAAAAAAAACCTGGAGTGCCCTGTAATCATACATTATCTGGAAATCAATAGCAAGCACCCGGGTCAATGCTTCAGCAAGGTTTGAGTGCCATCCACCTTGATAATATTATAACCTACCCCTTAATGGATCCTTATGGGACCCAAGTAGCCGATAATATCCTTATAATCGGCGCGCTACTACGTAGTAGCGCGCCGATTACCAGGAAGTGCAGTAAAACACAAACCACCCCCAGCCTCACCCCTTAACTCCTGTCACGGCTGCCCGGCTGTTAGTCCTTCCAGCCAACCTCATGTCTGGTCGCTGCACAGGGTGAGAAACTCGGACTCCCGTAACAAAACTTCCCCCGGGTTCTCCGCTCGGAAGTCATAAGTGCGCGGGCCCGGAGTGCCATGATAATCCCGGGGGAAGGTCCGGTCCAGGACCCACTCTCTCTATGCGGACGGAATCAGCGAGTCATCCAAATGCTACCAAGGCTCCAAACTCCTCCCCTGCCCTGCCCACTACCAGGCACTTCTATGGAACCAACGTTATATGCTCTGTCTCTCTGCCCAATCACATTCCCTTACAATTAGCCCCGCCCATCCGATACTGAACACTCGTGCAGAGCCAGGGGGAGGGTGCCGTGACAGGCTAGTGGAGGGTGATGTGGGGGTAGGGGTGGGGTGGCTTTTCATAGAGAGAGTGCCTGTCATAGTTAGTGCACATGGAGGTGGGGAGGGAGGGGAATCTTCCATTACATTGCCAGTGTGCCATAGGCTCACAGGTCAGTCTTTGTATTAGGGTGAAGGGGTAGGTTATAATGGATGTTATAATGGATGCCTAATAAAGGCATTTTTTCACAAAAATATATATATATACATATACCGACAGAATCTAGTGCACACGCTGGGTGTGCACTAGATAAATAGTGGATAATGTACCCCCTACTGTAAATTATATGGATATCAAAATCACCTCGGACGTGCCCGGTATAATAAAAGGCACTCGGCCTGCGGCCTCGTGCTTTTATATGGTCACGGAACTCCTCGGTGACTTCTAATATCCTTATAATTTACAGTAGGGGGTACATTATCCACTATATTATCTAGTGCACACCAGCGGGATGTGCACTAGATTCTGTCGGTATAGTATATATATATATTTTGTGAAAAAAATGCTTTATTAGGCATGTGCACTAGATTCTGTTGGTGATTTATATTTTGAATCTTTCTGGTAGCACAGGGGTATTGAATTATAGTTCATTAAATTGTATCTTTTATATACAATACAAGGGTTGTGGAAGCACTCCTTAGGCTAAGTTACAACTAACTATTGCGGAATTGCTACTGATCTGATCAAAAATTTATACAAATATAGAAAAGATAATCAATTAGCAACTTTTGCATTCTAATAAAGGCCTATGCCTTTAATATAAAGCAATGAAGAACAGCATCTTCCCTCATTAAAAAAGCCAAAGGAAGTGAAAGCCTGCTATATTGATCCAGTGTTAAAGTATGAGAAATGAGTATGCGTTGCTAATCGTAATTGAAGTAAAAAAGGTTAGATTAGGACCTTCCAGACTGGGGTTACCTTGACGTGGCTTTTCATTCATGTGATCACAGTAATGTATGCCAAAACCCCTTTGTTTATAATGTATGCCAGTGTGCAGAATATTATATTGTATGGGACCTAAGAATGTGCATTGATTACTTGGCCACGGTAACAAATGAGGAGCTGGCTTTGTACACTTGAACGGTGTTACCCACAAGCACCCCCGGGGCTGTGGTTGAACAAAGGCCACAGCTTTATTAAAACATTTTGTCAAATATGCAGTTATAGCAAATGTGCCAGCGGTTGCTTGGCAAACGGCACGGACAAAACCTCAAAGTCTCAGGAGTCTC
The DNA here is from genome assembly GCA_019447015.1 of Hymenochirus boettgeri. Classification (NCBI taxonomy): domain Eukaryota; kingdom Metazoa; phylum Chordata; class Amphibia; order Anura; family Pipidae; genus Hymenochirus; species Hymenochirus boettgeri. The sequence continues at coordinate 110,722,653 of CM033473.1, forward strand.
CTGTTGATGTGGCAAGGCGACCTGGCAGGGGCATCAACGATGGGCCTGATGCCCCAGCATTGCCAGAGCTGCCTTTATTCCTCCCTGTAAGTTGGCATTCAGTATATCTAAGCCTATGGGGTTGAGGTGGACGCCATCCCTATGAAGCAAAGCTGTGTTGTCCATCTCCAACTCCCTTGTCCTTATTGCTATTTCCCCTAACGCCCGATAAAGGAGGAACATGCCGCATTGTGCTTTCTCCTGCATTTTTTGATTGCTCTGGGGTCCCTGGCCTCCCTCAAGTGTGCCCTGGGATAACTTACGACCATACGATTATTAAATTGTTATGCATGGTCATGCACCTTGTTAAATCCTGCTTGATGTCCCTGATCAGTCAACGGTCGGGATGGAACCCAAGTCGTTCTGTCTGCATGCACCACCAGGATTGGACCAACCGAGGACAAGGATCCCTCTCCACCTTATGTGATCCAAGGAGTAAGGCAATGCCCAGGTTTCTTCCGTATGGCCGGACCTCAGCCCTCCTGGCAGCCCAGAAGATGTGCGAATGGCCCAAGATCCAGAAATGTGCGAATGGCCCAAGATCCACACTGAGGCGGCAACAGCACCAAAGGAACATAAAACAATTTAAAACCGTAAGTGGGGGCGGATGTAAGACTATAACTGGAAAATTGACATCTTCCCACCGTTTGAGGTCCGTCTCAGGTAAGCCCAGTAGGTAGGCTTCAGTGGCAGCCCCAATTCTAAATGAGTGGCTGGCATAGCTCATAGGGGGTAGGGCTAGAACACCCAAACTGGAGCGGAATACAGCACACTGGGCAAGTGGGCCTCCTATAGCCAAAAGTGGCAGTAACTTGCCCTTCCTGTGGTATTGTCTTGGAAAATCGTATCTTGATTCTTAGGGCTTGGGGCCCAATAGAAATGTCCTCTAGCATTTCCCCCACCCGGAAAGCTCCATAGAAAGCTAGGCGAGAAAGTAGTTGGAGCAGCAGGGTCTCAAATGGAGGGAACAATATGGTAGGCAAAACCGATAACACTGGGTGGGAGTTGAATGGATACAGGGTGTCATATGTCGTTGGCTTTTGCTTCCTTTTCCACCCTTTTATCACCCTACGTATGGCAATTCCTTGTGACATCCTCCCATTTAAAAAAAAACGGAACAGGAATGCCAATGCTGTGATGATCCTTTCGGCCATACAGCCCGACACTCTTTGGTTATATAACTCATTCAGGTAGGTTTATACATATATATATCTTAGAGCTGATCCATCGATATCGTCCCAGACGCAACCTCCGCTGGCAAACGATCTCCTCCTCTCATCCACCCTTGTCACCTCTTCCCATGCCCGTATTCAGGACTTGCTCGTGCTGCCCCTGGAACTCCCTCTTTTGTCCGTCATTCACCATCCCTTAATACACTTTAAACGCAACCTTAAACCCACCTCTTGAGGCATGCATATAACCAGGCCTAAACAACCCATCTTACTACCCAATATGATCCAACCCCTTCACATGCACTGCCAATCTATTTACAGACCTACCGACTTCTGAACCCTATGCCTCACCCATATACTCTAGACTGTAAGCTTTTGGGCGGGTCCTCTCTCCTATTGTATCATGGTTTTGCTGTAAGAAACTCATTACGCTGTTACTCATATTTTGTATTACTGTGTATGTAATATGTATGACTTTGTATAAGATGTATACCCTGTAGAATGTATGACTATAATTGAAAGTGCCATGGAAGATGTTGGCGCTATATAAATCCATAATAATAATAATAATAATAATAGGCTAGGTCTCCTCAGCTGCTTTGAGGGTAAGTAGGGGGTACTGCATAGACTCCAGCGCAGCCCAATTATTCCTTACTCTGGCATATGCCCTCTGTTTACTGGGAGCCAGAGAGTTAGCAATCAGACGACCATGCCTTGGACGCCAGGCTCCACCAGTATGGTGGGACCACTAGACCTTCCCTCTCTGCCTCGGGTACAGTTTCAAAACTCATGAAACTGGAAACAAGAGAGGGCATCATCTATAGAATTGTCTACCTCAGGATTTCCTTTAGAAGAGTTAGTTATCTATACGGGGATAACTCCTACTACTTTTGACTGTAATTGGTTTTGTGATTTGTTTTGTGATCTGTGGGTTGGTTTAGAGATTTATTGAGAATATCCAATGTTATTGCTTGTGGTAATAAAGTGATATTTGTTACCACATATGTTCTCGCTATTTGTTGTTAAATTGTGTTAGGAGTGGATAGTGATCTTGTCTGTTTATGTGATCTGGTGTCCTCTGTCTTTCCTCTATTGCTGGCCAGCGAACCTCTTTTCTATTTACTGTTTTTCCTACAGACAAGGTGACTAGACTTCCTACCCCTATGATATGGTTGAATAAAACAAGTAGCCATAGAGCATTAAGAATACCTGTCTGCTGTTAGGTGTGTAAAGTAACAGGGTGGAATCTGATTGCATAGTCTGAGTGTAATGGTTATTTGTAAAACCTGCAGCAGGGTAGGTTTAGAGTGTTTTATTACTTTATACCATTTCTGTTGTACGTCTTGATTGATCTTACAAACATTGTACAAATTCTTTTATACATGTGATGTACAGAAATGTTTATTTACAGACAAGAACTATCTGTATTTTGTTATTTATGTTCTGTGTCTTTAAAAGCTAAGGGTGCTGGGAAATCCACCCCAGCTGTAAAAGTTAGTGCAACTGATTATTCAGAGGGAATCCTGAAGTCAGAGCGATCGATTGACTGCAGTTTGAAACAAAACCCTGTTGTGTTTGGGAGTTTACACACTGTCCCTAGTGTGAATTGTGTTTTTTTGTTATACTTTGCTTTTTATTAAACTGAACCTGCCACAAACGCCAAGACGATGAGTGAAAGACATTGTTTTATTTTTGATACAAAACCCACGTCCTAACAATGCCAGGGGTTTGGGAGGGGGGATATCTTATATTGGCCACAAGCGTTTTGAGTGCTGCTTTTGGGTCTATCCTGTTTTTGTTAATACACACAGAGAGTACCGTATATACTCGAATAAAATTTTAAATTATACTGAAAACCTAACCTCGGCTATATAAGGGCAAATCCTAATTTAGCTCCAAATCTTCAATTGCGGATAGTAACCAGTAGGTGGCGCTGTGTTAAAAAAATCTGTCTCTTTTATGTTGTCCTAGTTTTTCAAACCACTGCTTTTGGCTAATAACAGAAAACACTAAGGGCTAGGCCACACTGAAACGCAAACGCAAACGCAAACGCAATAGCATGCGATTTCATGTGCGATTTTCGTTGCGTTTGCGATTGCGATTTCCAATAAGTATAGGAAACGCATGCGATTGCGATTAAAATGCAGAACGCAAAACGCAAACGCAAACGATCGAAAACGCGCGTTTTTTTGCGTTGCCGCGTTTTCAATAATTTTGAAAAATCGCAAGCGCAATCGCAAACGCAAACGCAAGCGCAAACGCAAAAAAAAACGCAGCAGTGTGGCCTAGCCCTAAAGGAGAAACAGAAGCACCAGTTACATTAAAACAAACTTTTGCATTTAAAAGAAAACTGTATATTAATCCAAAGCAGAAGAAACACTTAATGTGGTTTTGGAGACTGGCTGTTTACTTCATCAAATCCTGTCAAGCTGCCCATTCAACAGAATAAACTGAAACTTTTTCATATACAGTACCAGACTGGGAGATATATTTTTGGGATGGTAGATGCACATTTGTTTCAAAAAGATGTCATTTTAAGCTATTGGCAATACAAGCATACACTGAGTAATTTTAGTGGATTACAAAATTTTCTTGTACTGACTAATTTAAAAATAAACATCTTCTTAATTTAGCACAAAGTCTTCTTCTTTTCACCTGTTACTCATTGAAAGCTACCAGACTGTTACAAATATAGTTTAAACATATCTCTGTGATAAAATCCTAGTGCTTAAAAAAAATTGGGGAGATGCAATATAAAACATTGGCGTACTACCTTGTGCAATACAATACCAGACGTAAACGAGATTACGTCTGGTATGCATCGCAGGATCGGTAAAGGTAAGAAGCTCCTATCGCTGGAAAACATAGTTATCACCATGGTCCAGTAGGTATAGGAGGGCTTCCTCTTCTACACTGAGTAGTCTGCCAGCACAAGATCCCATTCTGACTCTAGGCATAAAGAAAGGATGTCAATGGGGGGAGCAGACTTTCCTTGGTCCACCGTGCAGCTGCTGATCGGGACCTGAGATGGCTACTATGGCACTAAGCCAGCGTGGGGAGCAGTTGGGGCAACAGGTGAGAATGGGGACCTGGTGTAGGCTATAAAAACTTTAATTGGCAAAATTAAGGCCTGCCTTAAGGCTCTGCAGAGAGCAATACCCATGGGGGAGAACAGGCGAGCTCCATCCTGTGCCGGCAGGTAACAGGGTTGAAGCCCTAAAATAGGTGTATTTCTGTGGGGTAAGTCCACTGGAGTACATCTTACAGAGGAGGGAGAAAGAAAAGATTCAAAGAATGACTACATCGAGATTTGGTCCCTAGTCAATGCCAAAATGGTGACGGTGGACAAGTTTGTACGGTCCAAGTTCGGTAAGGAGAAAAAGGGCCTTAGGTTCAGTTCCAGGAAGCATGGGTAACCCTTTACAACAGGCTTTTTCCGTTCACTATTAAATAAGGGCCAATGTAAATTTGATGGGCCATGCGCTTTCACCATCAGTGCTCCTTTGTGGCGGCTCAGGACACTCAGCAGCAAAATATTTCAGGAGTGGGAAGGCTACAAAGAAAAATTTGGTTCAAGGTGGCCCGAGGACCCCAGTGAGTGTAGCTGCAATAGGGCCTTGGCTAGATAAATATCCTAGGAAGGAGGCAGCACAGATCATTCACAAATGGTTTTCTACATGATTTTTATCCCCTTTTATTTTCCCTTCACTTGTATTTTCCAGGAAGCTAAAGTCAGTGCAAGAAGTTCGAAGTTGGCTAGGCAGATACTACAGACTGAGGTCCAGCTCCGTCGAATAGCCATATTATTTGTTGACCCGTCATTTCCTAATATTAGCGTTTCTCCTTGGGCCTGGCCCCAAAAATAGAAATGGGAATATTTAGGTTAATTTCTATTTGGTCTATTAAAGGGGTGGGGAGGTCAACAATGGCATTAGTCCGGAAGTGGCATCGGTATCCATGTATCCTTGTTAAGACATCTATACAGATGCCACAGGCTGGCTGGGCTTAGGAGCCATCTTCAGGAGGGCTTGGTGCTGGGAGCTAAACACGTACCAGGCAGTTGAATTCAGTCGTTGACCATCTTTTCATTTTCAGTGGGAAGACTATGTTAGATAAGACCTTATTCAAAGGAGGTGGCATGCACTCTTAGGATAGGGGCAGCCACAGAGGTTATAACCTTGGTTTCTCAGAACAAGAAGTAAACACTTGAAAGCGTTGGAAGTCTTACTGTGTAACAAAATATATCGTTCTGAATTTGTTAGTAACTGAATTTCATTACAGGGGAAAAACATGCGGCAGTATGGTTGGTGGGCCACTCCTACCTATTCTGGGTGGCATGGAGAGGAGGCTTGACCAGGGAAAGGTATCTGTGTTTCACCACAGATATCTTGAATTGGAAAGGTGTCAGAGGGGTGTCCTGGTGGCAAGCACTTCTGAAGCAGTGGAAATCAGCAGACTGGATTGGGGCTCTTTAGTGTTACTGATTCAGCTCAGACACTGTTAAAAGCTGATCTATCAGGGATGTGAGGCTTCTTTATTGAGGTATATTAGTATGGTCAGAGATTGTTCCCGGAGTGTATAGCAAAGTGCTAAGGACTAAGCAGCCATTGAAAGGGCAAGAGAATAGTTAACAACACCATTCCAGATAGTGCACTTCTTGAGTGGTGACAATAGTTCACTGATGAGGCAGATGGTATACATCTGATTGATATTGACCTAGATATTCCTATCAGGTCTACAAAATGGCATTGTGCAGGCCATATTTTTAACAGTGGCAGTCGAAGTTCAGTGGAGGATATGAACTCCTGAGGGCAGGTACACCCTTTCTGGATATATTTATGGAGCCATACTGCCCTCTGGCATGTGATCTACGACTAAGATGGTTATCAAAATTATGATTATGGTGTGCAAGGGTGTACAGTGGTGTTATATGCTATGGGGCATATGTAAATGATGTTATTAATAAAAGCCGCGGCTGACCATTTTTACCCAAAGTTTTGAGTCTGTGTCTAATTTAATGAAAAGTGTTTTATTTGGTATATGATTAAACAACATTCAATTATATAGTCATGGCTGCTGCTGATGGTTTATTTACTGATTTTTAATATTATATTGCCTTTAGGAGGGTTTAATGTTGCACTTTATATTGATGTTGTTATGTAAATCTACCAATTTAGAAGCCAGGGTAATGGTAAATAAATGAGTTTGACTGATATTCTTAGTACTATTTTAACAATAGTGTGTCATAGAGATTTCTTTTGGATCCTAATCTAGGAGTCCATTTTGCTTGAGATTAATCTTATTTTTCTATATCGATACCCACAATCATATGGTGGCGGGGGATTCAGGTATTTTTAAATATATGTCATGGCTGACTGAGTTTCTCAATTTCCACCACGGTCATAAAATTACTGTTCTTAAAATTAGAAGTGTGGAACCCGATATTCTCCGGACTACTGTAAACATATTTGAGTTTGTTTCTGAATTTTGCAAGCTTATCCATTCAATCTTGCCTACTACAAGCTGCAATATTGAACCCTTTATGGAGTGATGAATTTTTATTCACATTGTATATCAATGTCATTACATTTAAGCTATAAACAAGTGTTCAATAAAATATATTTCTAGCTTTATGAAAAATAGGAAGACATTTGAAGGTGGATATATTTATTACTTTTGGAACAGAATTAAAACAGTTAGGGGGAGATGCAAAAAGTAGCAGGTAAGTGCTACTCTCCATACCTTGATACAGAAGGCATTACATTCTATATAGTGCAAAACTTAACCACAGCTGTGTATCGTGTGCCAAAGGGGCATAATTATAAAGGTCCATTATCTTCACGTTTTGTTAGCAGTGCACATCGCCATGAAATGATAGGCATTAGGCCGTATTTATAAAACCAGTAATAATAACAAATAATATCATGCTTAGTACAGTTTTGCAGACAAAAGAAAAATATTACACTCATGTGGGGGGTTTGGCAGACGGCGACACATGGGGAGGGGTCAAAGTGGGTTGTGAGGGGTTGCTGAGAAGGGGGAGCACTGTGGGTGGTCACCACCAAGTGGGGTGGTGTGGCATGGGTGGTCACCATTTGGGGCCCCCCCACAGCACTGGTAATTGCTTTTTGGGGCTCAGGTGGTCCGGGACTTAGAAGTGCCCTTCTGATTGACATGTGCCTTTTGGGGAATCATTTTTTAATAAAATTTATTGGTTAAGATTTCAATCCTAGCAATCATATGATCATACATTAAAAGAACTAAACCCAAAAAATCTAAGTTTAAGTAGAAAGTACTTGCCTAACATCTTCACAAGATGGAAGATTCCACTCAGGGGCCTTTTCTTTACCTCTATGAGCTCATTTTAGGTTCTGTTTGTTCCCCAACTCTGAAGCTGACATTTTCCCTTGCCTGCCAGTACTTTTACCTTGTTATATCTGTTGTATTCAATTAGATCAACTGTACTTGAAGTTTAGTTCTTGAAGACGTTTCGCTAGTATCCGACTGGCTTTCTCAATTCAGAATGACTTGTACAAAAATCTGTGGCAATTATGTACCCTGGGAAATCCCAATTAGCATATCACAGCCAAGTGTTAAGGGCGTGATTGGATAGTGGCTAAGAGGTGTTATAGGAACCCCAGAGTAAGGTGTCAAAACAGCATTGTACATGGCAGACAGTTGTGTGTCGAACCCCCCCACCTCTATTTAGGCTTGGTTTCTTATTTTTCACATAAATGGCCTCCTTAACACCTCTCTTGAATTAGTCTTCTTTACTGTACACCATGGCAGTAGTATATAACATGCTGTAAACGTAATGATATTCTATGGGCGATCGTGTAGATTACGTCGCTATTGTACATTTACAAGATTTCTGATAGGGGTCATAAATTAACAATTGCCATAAAGATCGTAAAGAAGGTGATACCACACCTTTATAAATATGGCCTGTAAATATTAGTGGAAAGTGTATCTTATTAAAGTGAAATGTTGGATAGTAAGAACCACATGGTGCAGAACGTAGGGTGAGGATAGTGAATGAACCTGATCTTAGACAGCTCTGTGCAATGCATTTTTCATCAGTGTACCTCTTAACGGGGAATGTTGGAGGGTAAGAAGAGTGTGTTTTTATATAAACCCCCATGGTGCAGAACTGTAGAGGGACGATAGTGAAGTGAACCTGATCTTAGCACGCTCTGTGCAAAGCATTTCATCAGTGTAAATTCTTAAAGGGGAATGTTGGAGGGTAGAAAGAGTGTGTTTTTATAGAAACCACATGGTGCAGAACTGTAGGGGGAGGATCTGAATTGAACCTGATCTTAGCACAGCTCAGTGCAATGCATTTCTCATCAGTGTACTATTAAAGGGAATGTTGGAGGGTAGTAAAAATGTTTTTAATTCAGTGTCTGCATAAAAACATCAAACTGAGTACGGAGCTAAGCTAAGAATGCATTACACAGAGAAACAGCTATGCTAGATCAGGGTCATTATATTATACTCCACCTGCAGCACTGTACCATGTTCTATAAGTGTACGTATTAAAGGGGAATGTTGGATTGTATGCCACTTGCAGCTCTGACCATTTAGTTTCTATAAATGTACATATTAAAGGAATTATTGAAGGGAATGCCAATTAAAGGGGTACTTTTTAGGGGATGCAAACATTTTCTAAAAATTAATGTGGGCTGCCTGTGGGAAGTTTTGCATAAAACAAAAACTCTTCCAACTAGGGTTCCACCTTTGCCTTTAAGACCCGAACGGTATACAGGCCTATGTAAGTTCTAATCGTTAAAAATTGTGCCAATTTTGCCCCAACCAATCAGATTTTAAGAACTTTTATTACATAGGCCTGATAATATCTACACAACAAAAGGTTGTTCTTTAGAAGCATGATGCAGGCTGATACAGTTTGTATTTAATGCAATGGTACTTAGCACTGCAACATGTCAATTTAATAAGTGTTTGGGTCTTAAAGGGAAAGGTGGCCTGTAAAATGCATTGCACAGAGCTGTGCTAAGACCATGTTCATGTTAATATGCTGCACCTGCAGCTCTGAGCTGTTTTGTTTTTATAAGTGTACCTTGTAAAGTGGTCAGTTCAATTCTACTGGGGCTGCCACCTTTCCCTTTAAAACTCAGACTCTTAGGGCTACTCCCACTAGCGCGTTTTGGATTGTAAAACTCAGACTCTTAGGGCTACTCCCACTAGCGCGTTTTGGATTGCAGTTTGCGATCCGATTGTGCAGGCATGTAATGGCCTATGGGACTGGACTCACTACATGCGATGTGTTTAGTGTGCTATTGAAGAGCATGCGATCACTATTTTTGGTCTGTATTGCATGCGCTCTGCTAGGGTCCATTTGTGGAAGCACAACACCCATGCAAGGAAGCATTATTGTGAATGTGCATCCTCCCTTGCACTTAAGGCCACAGCCTCAGGAAATTGACCTGCTGCAAAGCTCAATTCCATTGCATTAAATACATGCTGTATGGCTAAATTGAAATCAATGCATCTTGCATTACACTTCTAAAGGGCTAGGCCACACAATTGAAATTGCATCAACACACCAAAAACTGTCAATCTTGCAATCACATGAGTTTTCAGAATGAAAATGGACAAATCGCAAACACATGTAAATGGCGTGCGATTGTTTGTGCGATTCAGGTGCTCTGCAGTGTGGCCATGCCCTAAATGTACATTGCAGCAATACACACACTAATATAAAAGGTAGAGTGCAGAAATAAACACATACAAAGACACACAGTCTTATTTACCCAGAGTTGATAGTGCTGTGGGTAAAAATGTTCGCGATTCAATATCACGTTTGCGAATGTGGGTAAATCCCAGTAAGGGATTTACCCAATGTGGGATTTTAACGCCAGCTATTTGCTGGTGTTAAAATCCTGCGCTAAAACTAGCGCAAACACACATCCAACGCTTATATGGAGTTAGTTAACCAATAGCGAACTGGCTAGCACAACTTTAACTCCATATATCTGCCCAGCGAGTCTGGGTAAACGAGCCTGACAGTTTCTTGCAGAAATGCTCACAAATATAAAGGGTTAACAAGTTGCTTCATATATACACATGAAAAGAGTTAACACCCCCCCCCCTCTGTTTGAGCAGGAAAATCTGCTAATAATATTCACTGCTATTTCTGATGATTGGCTGGCAGGTGTTCAACTGTTACATGTAGCTTAGCATAAGGGGAGTGGGAAACAAACACAAGGTGGCTAGTTAGCATGTGCAGAAGGAGTTTTGGTACCTGGACCACCAGGAAGAGGCAACACTAGAAGTCAGCTGTGACATCATAGATTGCCAGCACTCACAGCCACACTGCACCACACATGACACCCAAAAGTTGGCGAATTGAAATGGGTTAACTTACCGCAAGAATGCCGTTATCAATGCTTTATAAATACGATCAAGCGTTAAGAGGAAAGTTAACGCACCTTTATAAATATGCCCCCAAAATGTTATATCAATTAGCATGGATTTGAGGCTTTGTTTAAGTAGTAATGCTCATTACTGCATCTTCCCAATAATTTTAAATTTACATGGAACAAAACAGAGTTTTTTTAAGGCTTACAAGGACTTATGTAAAAAAGTGTGAACTTTCCCCCTTGCTAATCAGTAAGCTTTATACTGGTTGTAGCATTTACAAACCTCATTAGTTGTTTTGGTTTAATAAAAGGTAACTTTCCTCCTAACACATTACATGAGCCTTAAAATGTAAGTTCACTTTAATAAACCAGGAAATAAAATAAGCAGGACTGAGTCTGCTGGAAAACAAAATGTTCATGTTTGTTTAGAAAAGCTGTAAAAAAATCTTTGTTTTGATGTTATACAAGGTGAATCCCAAATGTCTGCTCTCTATGTCCATCTGGATGGCACATCGCCTCCTTAAACTTAATCTATCTAAAATGGAAATCAATAATTTCCCCCCTAAAGTAGGACCTAGTCCACCCTTCTCCATCTCTATTGACAATATAGTAATTAACCCAGTTGAATCTGCACGCTGCCTTGGAAAAATCTTTGGCTTCTCTCTTTCCTTCCATCACATTAATAATGTTGATAGGACTTTTACTGTATTCCACAAGCTAAATGCAAAACCAGAGCGCCAACTCTCGCCTTTCCAGTCTTAAACTCAGCTCAGATCATTTCACTCTCCTCCAAAAGAAAAAAGTAGAGACGTTTCAGTCTTTAGTCTGTGTCCTTTCTCAAGCTTATTTGAGTGAACATCTGTACTATTCTGCATTATTATACCTATACTAGACATTAAGCCTATTACAATAATGGGCGCTAGAAGCCAAGAGTGCCCCCTCCTTCATGTCCCAAGGCCAGAGTTCCCTATTATCATCCCAAGGCCAGAGTCCCCCCTCACCTACATGTCCCAAGGCCATAGCCCCCCTCCTCCATGTCTCAAGACCAGAGTTCCCTCTTAGTGTCCCAAGGCCAGAATCCCCCCTCAGTGTCCCAAGGCCAGAGTTCCCTCCAATTCCCCCTTCGAGTCCCCCTCTGTCCCAAGTTACCTGTGAAATCCGTCTAACTGCTGTGTTCTGCCTTGCTTGTTTCCTGTGTTCCTCCCTCTAGTGGCGAGTTAATAGGAACTGCAGAGACCATCTTACCATCTCGCTCTAGTGTTGATTCCATAGGAACTGCAGTGACACACACGGATTCACGGACGCAGCTTTAGGGTTTTATTATTATTATATATATTATATAATATAATACATATACATATATATATATATAATATATAATATAATATATATATAGTCTGTATTAACTGGGTGGAGCGGCAATCCTCGCCCTCCTTTCACAAACACCCGGGTGCCTCCGTGCGCTTATAGGATATCACAATAACTGAAAGATCGGAGCACTCCTGGGATTCCTCAGTGTGAACAATATTATTGAATAACACGTATGTCGACGCGTTTCAACCCAACAACGGGTCGTTCTCAAGACGTGTGTAATGTATAAATTGCCGGTAATCCTTTGCACCGCACCTGAAAGTAATTTAGAATAAAGGTTGAGCTGCATATTCTGTATTGTATATAATAAGGGCAATACGGCTAAGCTCGATTTATACTTTGCTCCCTTAGTAAATTTATTCCCCCGCCCCTTTAAGGCAGTCCAGATAAAAAGAAGTTTTAGAAGCTCTGTAAGCTCCCATGATTCCCTGGTATAGGTCATACTAAATAAGAGAGAAGCAGGTATGGTCTGTTCCCCCAGGGATTGTACTTTACTCATTAGGTTAGGACTGATGCTGGGATACTGCCTTGAAGTGGCGCATCAGCTGACGCAAGTTTGTACAAACTATGTAACTAAAAAGTATCCATTAACTTTAGTGCAGGTAATCACCCTTCATTGCTTGCATATTGTTTGATCGTGATACTAATTAATTTATGTATATGTATAGTTGAGTGCTGGAGACTTTTGTGTAAGGAAATTGCCGGTACTCCTTGCACCGCACCTGAAAGTAATTTAGAATAAAGGTTTGAGCTGCATATTCTTGTATTTGTGATATATATATATATATATATATATATATATATATATATATATAGTTTTTCAATGTGGCGGATCGGCACTCTCTCCTCTCTGCAAATTGCCTGGGTGCCGTCAAGAAGTATAGATAATCTGGTATGGAGGGATCCACTCACAGGGCTTAGAAACAAACAATCCTTATTCAATTGAATAAAGGAATTGTTGTTGGAAGCCCTGTGAGTGCGTCCCTCCATACCAGATATATATTGGCACTGTCCAAAATGAAAAAATGATAGCTGATAGGTAAGGTGCCTGCGTGTTCGGATCCAAACATCCACAATAGAAGAGGTTTAACAATAGGTGCCAGTTTCCCTACTAGAGGTAGGGCGTTTGCCCAACCTAAGGAAGAAGCTTGCTTACAGATAAGAAAGAATGGTATGTTTAAATGTTATAATTGTGCTTAATGCCCGTAAGTATAAGGAGTTTTTCTTGTAACTCACGCTTTGCTATCTATGCAGTGGTATGTCCCTGTGGATTGATCGATCAATCAAGAACTGAAATTTATTGTGTAGGAGAGATTTCCCGTTTGAGACGTGGTGGTAATAGAGAACAAATGTTACGTAAGAGGGAGGTGTGGTTGGTACATGAAGAAGAAACTCATCCAGGGGAAGGGTTATGGGTTTGATCTCTTAAAACTTTGAAGTCTAATGGGGTAAATGATTTATTTATTATGAGTTCCTATAAGACTCAGCATGTAAAAGTTTTTGTAAATTGAATAAACTTTTGCATGTTAAATGAGTGGTTATATTATGCTTTTTTATTGTATTGTGTATATTTTATATACACGTATCTATGAATATTCAATATAAGAGATAAACACTACCTACAGTGTTATATAAGGAATAATGCCACCGAGTAGTTCCTGACCATATACCTTTTATACAGGTCAGGGAACTCCGAGGTGAAGTAATGTCAGTATATTATCTGTAAGTAGCGTATTATTCCAGCACAGGCAGCACACAAACTACCAACGGCACACTTACTTATCTAACCCCTCCTGTGATACTCCCTGTATCTACCCCTGTCACCCCCTCGTATCTCCCCCCATCACCCCTTCTGTATCTACCCCCCATCACCCCTTCTGTATCACCCCCCATCACCCCCTTCCTGTATCTACCCCCGTCACCCCGTTCCTGATCTACCCCGGCAGCCCCTTCCTGTATCTACTCCCATCACCCCCTTCCTGTATCTACCCCGTACCACCTCCTGTATCATCCCCCGTCACCCCTTCCTGTATCTACCCCCCGTCACCACCCTCCTGTATCTACCCCCGTCACCCCCTTCCTGTATCTATCCCCCGTCACCACCCTCCTGTATCTACCCCCGTCACCCCTTCCTGTATCTACCCCCCCGTCACCCCCCTCCTGTATCTACCCCCGTCACCCCTTTCTGCATCTACCCCCGTCACCCCCTTCCTGTATCTACCCCCACCTCCCTGGATCTACCCCCTTCACCCCCCTCCTGTATCTACCCCCTACCTCCCTGTACCTACCCCCCCATCTACCCCGACCTCCCTGCATTATAAACCAGCATTTTTTGGTAATATATGGTACAGCAGTGAATATGCATACTTTTGCCTTGGTGTGTCAATTTTCTCATTTTGAAGTTGTATGCAAATAGATTAACTTAGAGGTACTTTAATATATTCTACATTTCCTTACCTTCCCCGCAATGCAGAAAGATCATTACTACCTCATATATCATATCCTATCAAATCAATTTTGTTTATTCTTTGCCTGAGATCTTTGCTGTTATTATGAAATTTTAGCCATGCTAAAAGACAGTAGTACTGGTCTAAACGGATTAGCCCGTCTTATTGTGGTTTGCAACTTCAGTAAATATCTCTCAATAGTCTGCTGAAAACAAATGAATGAAATGGGGATGCACATTCCAAAAGAAATCATTGTCTCCTAGCCTGTGATAGCCACGCAATCATGATCATTTGAACGGCAAGAAAACAGTAAAACAAAGAAGTTTACAATATTGATTATTCAATAGGTTTCTCTTCTGATGACCTCAAATATAGGTTATCAGATTTATAGATTATAAATTAAACTGTTAATTCTAGTTAGTTAAACTAAAAGCTTGCATTTTTTAAGCACTTAAGGACACGGCCACACTGCAACGCAAAGCATGCAATTTCATGTGCGGTTTTGTTGCGTTTGCGCGTGTGTTTTTTTCATTAAGTATTGAAAAGCGTATGCTATTGCGGTTTAAAATACGGAACGCCAATCGCAACGCACCCCGAAAACGCGCGTTTTCGGTGTGTGCCGCATTTTTAATGATATGAAAAAAACTCAAATGCATGCGCAAGTGTGGCCTAGCCTCAAGAAATGAAAAAAAAATATACATCTATGTGGGCTGAGGCTGACACATTGTGTTGTAAAAATCCTTATAAATAGTTACTATGTCCCTCCATACTCCATTTAATAGATTTTGTTAAAAAAAAAGTCCATTTTATAGCATTATTTTAATGGGAACTCTTTTTTGTTATTTGGTGGTGGTTTCTTGAGGCCTATAATAAAGTGGGTATACAGCACAATCTCCTGCAGGGAAGATATATATGACATGACTGACAGCAGGAGCATTTTGATAGATTGCTCATTCATCACACTTAACCATGCGGAAACTTTCCATCTTATTTTTAGTGCTGACAAAATAGCTCAGTAACATCAAAGATTCTTTGTTTGTTGTTGTTCATTTTTCTGCTATAATAATACTACAGTTTTAGTAAACATAATTGTAAAATAGCTCAAGAACAAAAGAACAATATTGTATGTGTAATGTAATCTAAGTACTGCTTTGTACGTCCACTAAATAATAGATATACAAACAGATTGGGTAAAGTTGGGTAAAAGTTGACAACCATAAAGAACATTATATCTTAATTTTATATTCTTTTCGGGGGCAAAAGAAGAAAACTTTTTTGTGTGCTTCGAATGATGTATCCTTAAAGTGACTACAAAAAATCTTCTATAAAATATCAAATTAAAGTATAGAAGTTACTTTGTACTGTCTGTACAGTGTCTGTGCAGAGTTGCTTTAAGAGAGCCAGTGTGCTATTTTTCCAGTCTAATTTTAATATTGTTTAAACATAGAACTCTAAGAAAGGCAATATTGTATTAAAAATCAATGACAATGTGTATTGTTAAATGTATGGTAACTATACAGAAGTCTAGTACTAAAAGTGCAGGTCCATGTGTTCATGTGTTCCTCAGCCTAAAAAACTTTTTGAACCATTTTTCTACACTAAAATATCAAAACGTTATATTTAAAAATTTAGGAAATGAAAAAATGAAATCCAAAGTTGCACCAACTAGCTAAGTTTCAAAGAAAACCCCATGCTCAACTAGTTTACATTTTAGTTTTTCTCCATATTATATTTATAAGACAAGACCATGATGCACTGTAGTCTGGTAAATGGGATATATTGGATTACATTATATAGGTTTAGGCCCTTAGTCATGTATATTAATGCTAATGTTGTCTATTTTAGAGACCATCAGAGTTGATGCGCAAAGAGCAGCAGCAATCATGAATGGAGTTAAGCCCCTAACTGATGTAATATATCCTGTAAATAATTTTAACAGAATAAGATTAACATTGAACAGGGCCTTAGGCAATATTGTAATGTTGTCTCTCCATTTTGCTGTCTTTGTCTTGCAAACAATTAGTTTAAAAAAATTTGGGTTGGCTTGTGCCTTTTTTTTTTAGCTATTCATTACTTGTTTTTTTATATTGCAAACTTTATTAATTTATTAATTTTTTGTTTGTTTCTATAATCTTCAAGTATTCAATTTCTAGCAGTAGAGGGATAGCTTTTACAGGCAAGCCTCAACACATATTAAAAATTCTTTTCTATATATTGTTTTTACTGCTTGTTGAATTATATCAAGTTGACATTTTGGCTCCAGGGACTTCATATGCTGAGGAAAGTGTCTTTGGATTTATGGGCAGGGAGTTAAGAAACTTACTTTTCGTAATACACAGAATATTAGAAACACTCTGTGCTAATTTAAAACCGATAGCTGAATTCTAATTAATAATTGTTCCTTCATATTTATACTATAAATTTATCATCTTACATAGTTACATTGTTAATTTCAACTCAAGATACATTTCAAGTTGAACCCTTCATTCTCTCCAGTATTAATGATGAAAAAATAATTACACCTATATAACCTTGTATGCATTCATTTAGCTAACATTGCATTGACCTATTGCCTATTCAAGCACCGCTCATGGCGACGTTGCCGCAACCACGCATGCGCACTCACATCATCTTACGAGTGCAGTGTCATCAGGCATGCTCTGCGTACAGGAACACGCTTTCCCTGACAAAGTGATTTGGATAATTTCGTGGGGGCGGAGCTGAACATGGGACATGGCAGAAGGAGGAGCACAGAAACTATACCCTATATGAGTAATAATACTAAGTTGTATTTACAGTGTACATACCCTTTAACCAAATCTGTCCATTGGTCAAATCAGATGGTGGTTTTTATCAAAATGGAAAAAAAATGTGGTCGGGTCAGTGGATAATTTTTCATGGACCCCCTCATTATTATATTATTATTATTATTATCATTATTATCGTGAATTTATACAGTGCCAACATCTACCATGGCATTTACAGGTGTATTAATTATATGAGGAAAACATACATGTTACATGCAAGGGTAGTGCCAGTAATACAAAAGTGCAAATAATTCAAGTACTGGTCCAGCAGCATTTAGTGTGGTAAGTTACAGCATTAGCATGGTACAATAGGAAGGAGGCTCTGCCAAGAGAGTTTACATTCTAGAGGAGATGAGGATGAAACATAAGGTGAAGCAGATCAGTAGCTGTAATTAGGTTGTCAGAGGAGAGTTTTGAGGTTGCATTTGAAGATATGAAGTGATGGCAAGTGAGGTATAAAGCGAGGAAGGGAATTCCAAGCAAAAGGGAAGAGGTGATTAAGGTGGATGAGAGGAGAAGATCAGAGGTTACGTCTTGGGTAGTATCTGTTTATCAGATCAGAGATGAAAGGGGGGCTTATTGGAGAGAGCCTGTAGGATAGGTTAGCAGCTTAAATTGGATCCTTTGGGTAATGGGAAGCCAGTGGGAGAGATTGACAGAAAGGGGCAGCATGTGAGAAGCGGGAAGAGAGGTAAATAAGCCTGTCAGCAGAGTTAAGGATTAATTGAAGGGGTGCCAGTCAGTTGCTTGGTAAACCACATAGGAGGGTTGGTAATAGTAGTCCAGCCGAGAAATGATAAGGGTGTGAACTAGAATTTTGGTAGCATTCTGTGAATAGAAGGGACCAATGTGAGAGATGTTCTTGAGTTGTAACTGACAGGAGTTAGACAGGTATTAATGTGGGTTTTAAAGGAAAGTTCTGAGTCAAAGTTGACTCCCAAGCTATGCATGTAAGTTGTTGGGAGATTGGTGTGTCATTGATGATGATAGTGTTAGGTAGGGGGGTAGATCGAGAAGGTTGGAAAATTACAAGTTTGGTCTTAATCCATGTTGAGTTGAGGAAGCGCAGGACATAAAAGCATAGATGGCATTTAGGCAGTCAGGGACCCGGGATATCAGAGTAATGATGTCGGGCGGATGTGTACAATTTGGTATCATCAGCTTACAGGTTGTGATTGGAATCCAAATGAACTGACTAAGCCCAAAGGTGTAAATGGAGGAGAGATGAGGACTGAGAGAGGTGGTAGAACAGCCAAGAGGGTGTAGAACCCTGGATACCAAGGGAGGATAAGATGTGAAGCAGTAAAGGGTGATCAACTGTATCAAAGGCTGAAGACAGGTCAAGCAGAATAGGTAGGGAATAGGGCCGTGATCAAAGAGGGAGTTAGCAGAAAAGTGGTAACCAGTTCAACTTACACATGTCTTTCAAGCAGCTTAGATGCAAACGGGGGAAGGAGAGACAGGCCAGTTAACTGGATAGAGCAGATAGATCCAGAGAAGTTTTTTGAGAATAGGGGAAACAATAGCATGTTTGAATGAGGAAGGAAAAGTACCAGTGGATAGGGACAAGTTAAAAAGAGACATTAGGGCTGGTGTAAAGAAAGAAGAGAGATGGTGAATGAAAAAGGAGGGAATGGGGTCTTAGGGGGCAGGTGGTGAGATGGGCCTTGGAGAGAAGGTTTGAAGGGGAGGCTGGGTACAATTGTAGATGGGATTAGAAGAGGTGGCGGACAAAGCAGGTTTGATAAACTGTTTTGGATTATGGTTTGTTCAAAAATAAGGGAGGAGAAATTATTGTTTGGCAAGACGGAGTGCTCTGGATTTGATGAAAAGCATTTTGAAATTTATGGTCTTGTTGCTCTTATGCCATCTTCACTCAGCTACTCAGGACCCCATCTTTAGTTCATCTGAAGATTGACAGGGTTAAGATGGTATATTTGAATCGGTTCAAAATGAGATTAAATCTGACATCCATTGACCTGTGTAAGACCAGCACATTAGAGGAGTACCAGCCAGCACAGCTCCATTTATTGCTGGCTATAAACACAGTATGACTATTGTTCAACTCTATCAAAACTGTGCATTTTATTGTATTATCATCTGCAAACACAGAGATGTATCATATACAAGTCAGTTCCAATGTCTCCTGTCTTGCTTTTTTTTGAAAACCAGCAGCTCTATACAGTATTTTTTCCATGTTTAATTATATACACGCTATAAATCAGTGTATATACTGTACAGGAAAAAGACCTGCAGGTATCCCTATGGTAGATCCATCAAATGTCTGCCGAGCCCAAAACCTACACCCTCATTCCCTAATTTTGTTACACAGGTGGCTGTTAGAGTACTCACTGGAGTAAAACCACCATATTTCTTTATAAGTTCCATGCTAGAGAGGATTAGGTATACCTTGTGGATGGAGAGTTCCCTTAACAAGTGTGCATACATCATTAGTTTATTGCCTGGGTGTTAAGGCCCTGGATCAACATTAAAATAGAGCATTGTATAGGATAGATGGGTAAGTTGATCACCTCTGAAGCTGAAGACCTGAGAAATTGATGAAGTTCTTATAGTAAGAAGAAGAGGGGTAATGCTATAGTTGCGAAACCACAAATGGATCCCCAAACAGATCTTGTTCAAGTTATGACATCACTTACAAAGATCCGTTTGGGGATTGAAACTGTTGGGAAAATAAAGTACATTTGTGTATGCAGTACACCTGCGTGGCATCCCCTTCCTTTCTCTACTTTTTGTGATTAAACAGTGGGAACGGAGCAGTGGGAAGGAGTGACCATAAAACCTACCTGACAACGAAGCGTGCAATCCTACTTGTTCAACCAAACTTCAACCTTCCATATGGGTCCTATGCCTGGGGAGGTTAAATTGTTAAAATTTTCCCAGGTTGGACTAATGGAGATCAAGTCATCCCAACGTGTGTTGTTTGTTTTTCTATGGGGTTGTGCATAGAATACAGAATCCGTTGGGACCTGTCAGACTGCGCAACGGAGGAGCGAACGATTGAGTAGTACCTACCTTCGTGTCTGGCTCCTGCAGGTTTTAACGAAGAACAGGAGGCAAGACACAGCTGCTTTACCTCCCGTTCTCCAATAAAACTGATTACCAACATTTTTTTTTACCGGTGGAGATACCTTTAAATTTTGTTTGCAAATACATTTATTCTGCCTGTAAATTTAAACACATTTTTAAAAAAATGTGATTAAATCAATGTTTGAGGCGCAAAATATCTAGTTTTGATCTGAAATATTGTGTCCAAATCTCATTACTAAAAGCAGAACAAAACATGAGGTGTGGCCAGCTATTAAATAGAACAGTAATAGCTTAGAGAGAATACCTTTCTAAACTTGAAAATCAAATGTGACAAACAGGTCACTTTTTACAGTTATGGAATTAAATTATTAAATAGGTTCTTTCTTTTAACAATTCTTGGATTATCAATTAGTAGGTTATGAACACAAACAACATATTCTAACGTGTACATCAACAATACTGAAGGTCAAAATCACAGGCCCAAATTACATAGATTAAAATAACCTAATAAATGCTAGACACAAAATATTGTCGTCATTAGTGCATCAATCAGTACTAACAATAACAAATATCAATTAAAATGATTGACGAAGTGTTATTTAGATTAATTTGTTTCAGTATATTAATAACATTCTTAGTAGAATTCCTACTGGTTTTCTTTACTCCACAGAAGAAACAAAGTTTTGTAAATTGAGTGATTCAGCAACGAGCCAGCCTCATCCTTCCTTGACTTATTTTCTGTAAAGGAAAATTGAATGTTGCCAGATGTAATAGTGCTGAACAGAGTGTACAGAACAAAATGCTGATTAAATACGTTTATAAAGTAATTCATAGAAAAGAGCAGAACAGTACACTGCACTTAATGAATAAATTCTTCCTCTGTCCTAACTAATACTGGCATTTCAGTTGCAATACAGATGGAGCAATTACTACATAATATGTATATACATGCCATGAGGGCACTAAAGGCCTTTTCTCCAGGTCATAGAATAAGAAATTTGACTGCATGACTTTCACACCATATGAACTGGAGTGAACATATGTTGTTGTGCGGAACCCTTTAGGCTCTCTTAGCATTGCCCTCCAAATAGAAGAACATGTGTTAAAAAAAATATATATATATCTATATCTATATGTATATATATATAGTGGGAAAGCCTGTTATATGTCCAGTGCACAACTATGAGCAAGCAAGTTTGCTAATGTAATTGAAGTAAAAAAGGTTAGACGTTAGGACCTTCCAGAATGGGGTTACCTTGACGTGTTGGAAGGCTTTTCATTCATGTGATCACAGTAATGTAATAAAATCCTTTTGTTATACAGTATGCCAGTGTGCAGATATTATGATATTGTATGGGGCCTTTTCTATGTTTGTAATGTTTGACCAGATCAGTAGCACTTCTGCTAACCCTATATAAAGTATATATATCTCCCTATATAAAGTATATATATATCTCCCTATATAAAGTATATATATATCTCCCTATATAAAGTATATATATATCTCCCTATATAAAGTATATATATCTCCCTATATAAAGTATATATATCTCCCTATATAAAGTATATATATATATATATATATATATATATATATATATATATCTCCCTATATAAAGTATAAATATCTCCCTATATAAAGTATATATATCTCCCTATGTAAAGTATATATATATCTTCCTATATAAAGTATATATATATCTCCCTATATAAAGTATGTATTAACTGGAGTGGAGCGGCACTCCTAGTCCTCCTTTCACAAACACCCGGGTGTCTCCGTGCGCTTATAGGATATCACAATAACTGAAAGATCGGAGCACTCCTGGGATTCCTCAGTGTAAACAATGTTTATTGAATAACACGTATGTCGACGCGTTTCAACCCAACAACGGGTCGTTCTCAAGACAAAGGTGTTGTGAACACAGCAAAACTTAAATAACCCAATAGCAGTGCCCGCCCCTCCCCTTCGTTCTCCGTCCCCCTCCTATTTGTCAGCAGCGTCCAGTGGGGTTCCCAGATAGGTCAACTTAGTAGGTGTGTATTAACAGGGGTGGAGCGGCACTCCTCGTCCTCCTTTCACAAACACCCGGGTGCCTCCGTGCGCTTATAGGATATCACAATAACTGAAAGATCGGAGCACTCCTGGGATTCCTCAGTGTGAACAATATTTATTGAATAACACGTATGTCGACGCGTTTCAACCCAACAACGGGTCGTTCTCAAGACGTGTGTAATGTATAAATTGCCGGTACTCCTTTGCACCGCACCTGAAAGTAATTTAGAATAAAGGTTTGAGCTGCATATTCTTGTATTTGTATATAATAAAGGGCAATACGGCTAAGCTCGATTTATATGCTTTGCTCCCTTAGTAAATTTATTCCCCCGCCCCTTTAAGGCAGTCCAGATAAAAAGAAGTTTTAGAAGCTCTGTAAGCTCCCATGATTCCCTGGTATAGGTCATACTAAATAAAGAGAGAAGCAGGTATGGTCTTTCCCCAGGGATTGTACTTTACTCATTAGGTTAGGACTGATGCTGGGATACTGCCTTGAAGTGGCGCATCAGCTGACGCAAGTTTGTACAAACTATGTAACTAAACGTATCATTTTAACTTTAGTGCGAGGTAATCACCCTTCATTGCTTGCATATTTGTTTGATCGTGATATCTAATTAATTTTGCTATATGTATAGTTGAGTGCTGGAGACTTTTGTGTAATGTATAAATTGCCGGTACTCCTTTGCACCGCACCTGAAAGTAATTTAGAATAAAGGTTTGAGCTGCATATTCTTGTATTTGTATATATATATATATATATATATATATATATATATATATAGTTTTTCAATGTGACGGATCGGCACTCTCCTCCTCTCTGCAAATTGCCTGGGTGCCGTCCAAGAAGTATAGATAATCTGGTATGGAGGGACTCACTCACAGGGCTTAGAAACAAACAATTCCTTTATTCAATTGAATAAAGGAATTGTTTGTTGGAAGCCCTGTGAGTGCGTCCCTCCATACCAGATTATATATTGGCACTGTCCAAAATGAAAAAATGAATAGCTTGATAGGTAAGGTGCCTGCCTGTGTTCGGATCCAAACATCCACAATAGAAGAGGTTTAACAATAGGTGCCAGTTTCCCTACTAGAGGTAGGGCGTTTGCCCAACCTAAGGAAGAAGCTTGCTTACAGATAAGAAAGAATGGTATGTTTAAATGTTATAATTGTGCTTAATGCCCGTAAGTTATAAGGAGTTTTTCTTGTAACTCACGCTTTGCTATCTATGCAGTGGTATGTCCCTGTGGATTGATCGATCAATCAAGAACTGAAATTTATTGTGTAGGAGGAGATTTCCCGTTTGAGACGTGGTGGTAATAGAGAACAAATGTTACGTAAGAGGGAGGTGTGGTTGGTACATGAAGAAGAAACTCATCCAGGGGAAGGGTTATTGGGTTTGATCTCTTAAAACTTTGAAGTCTAATGGGTTAAATGATTTATTTATTATGAGTTTCCTATAAGACTTCAGCACTGTAAAAGTTTTTTGTAAATTAGAATAAACTTTTGCATGTTAAATGAGTGGTTATATTATGCTTTTTTATTGTATTGTGTATATTTTATATACACGTATCTATGAATATTCAATATAAGAGATAATACACTACCTACAGTGTTATATAAGGAGATAATGCCACCGAGTAGTTCCCTGACCATATACCTTTTATACAGGTCAGGGAACTCCGAGGTGAAGTAATGTCAGTATATTATTCTGTAAGTAGCGTATTATTCCAGCACAGGCAGCACACAAACTACCAACGGCACACTTACTTATCTAACCCCTCCTGTTGATACTCCCTGTATCTACCCCCTGTCACCCCCTTTCTGTATCTACCCCCCCATCACCCCCTTTCTGTATCTACCCCCCCATCACCCCCTTCCTGTATCTACCCCCGTCACCCCGTTCCTGTATCTACCCCCGGCAGCCCCTTCCTGTATCTACTCCCATCACCCCCTGCCTGTATCTACCCCGTCACCCCCTTCCTGTATCTACCCCCCGTCACCCCTTCCTGTATCTACCCCCCGTCACCACCCTCCTGTATCTACCCCCGTCACCCCCTTCCTGTATCTATCCCCGTCACCACCCTCCTGTATCTACCCCCGTCACCCCTTCCTGTATCTACCCCCCCGTCACCCCCTCCTGTATCTACCCCCGTCACCCCTTTCTGCATCTACCCCCGTCACCCCCTTCTGATCTACCCCCACCTCCTGATCTACCCCCTTCACCCCCCTCCTGTATCTACCCCCTACCTCCCTGTACCTACCCCCCCATCTACCCCGACCTCCCTGCATTATAAACCAGCATTTTTTGGTAATATATGGTACAGCAGTGAATATGCATACTTTTGCCTTGGTGTGTCAATTTTCTCATTTTGAAGCTTGTATGCAAATAGATTAACCTTAGAGGTACTTTAATATATTTCTACATTTCCTTACCTTCCCCGCAATGCAGAAAGATCATTACTACCTCATATATCATATCCTATCAAATCAATTTTGTTTATTCTTTGCCTGAGATCTTTGCTGTTATTATGAAATTTTAGCCATGCTAAAAGACAGTAGTACTGGTCTAAACGGATTAGCCCGTCTTATTGTGGTTTGCAACTTTCAGTAAATATCTCTCAATAGTCTGCTGAAAACAAATGAATGAAATGGGGATGCACATTCCAAAAGAAATCATTTGTCTCCTAGCCTGTGATAGCCACGACAATCATGATCATTTGAATGGCAAGAAAACAGTAAAACAAAGAAGTTTACAATATTGATTATTCAATAGGTTTCTCTTCTGATGACCTCAAATTATAGGTTATCAGATTTATAGATTATAAATTAAACTGTTAATTCTAGTTAGTTAAACTAAAAGCTTGCATTTTTTTAAGCACTTAAGGACACGGTCACACTGCAACGCAAAAACGCATGCAATTTCATGTGCGGTTTTGTTGCGTTTGCGCGTGTGTTTTTTTCATTAAGTATTGAAAAGCGTATGCTATTGCGGTTTAAAATACGGAACGCCAATCGCAACGCACCCCGAAAACGCGCGTTTTCGGTGTGTTGCCGCATTTTTAATGATATGAAAAAAACTCAAATGCATGCGCAAGTGTGGCCTAGCCCTCAAGAAATGAAAAAAAATATACATCTATGTGTGCTGAGGCTGACACATTGTGTTGTAAAAATCCTTATAAATAGTTACTATCGTCCCTCCATACTCCATTTAATAGATTTTGTTAAAAAAAAAGTCCATTTTATAGCATTATTTTAATGGGAACTCTTTTTTGTTATTTGGTGTTGTTTTCTGAGGCCTATAATAAAGTGTGTATACAGCACAATCTCTGCAGGGAAGATATATATGACATGACTGACAGCAGGAGCATTTTGATAGATTGCTCATTCATCACACTTAACCATGCGGAAACTTTCCATCTTATTTTTAGTGCTGACAAAATAGCTCAGTAACATCAAAGATTTCTTGTTTGTTGTTGTTCATTTTTCTGCTATAATAATACTACAGTTTTAGTAAACATAATTGTAAAATAGCTCATAGAACAAAATGAACAATTATTGTATGTGTATAATGTAATCTAAGTACTGCTTTGTACGTCCACTAAATAATAGATATACAAACAGATTGGGTAAAGTTGGGTAAAAGTTGACACCCATAAAGAACATTATATCTTAATTTTCATATTCTTTTCGGGGGCAAAAGAAGAAACTTTTTTTGTGTGCTTCGAATGATGTATCCTTAAAAGTGACTACAAAAAATCTTCTATAAAACATCAAATTAAAGTATAGAAGTTACTTTGTACTGTTCTGTTACAGTGTCTGGGCAGTGTTGCTTTAAGAGAGCCAGTGTGCTATTTTTTCCAGTCTAATTTTTAATATTGTTTAAACATAGAATCTAAAGAAAGGCAATATTGTATTAAAAATCAATGACAATGTGTATTGTTAAATGTATGGTAACTATACAGAAGTCTAGTACTAAAAGTGCAGGTCCATGTGTTCATGTGTTCCTCAGCCTAAAAAACTTTTTGAACCATTTTTCTACACTAAAATATCAAACAGTTATATTTAAAAATTTAGGAAATGAAAAAATGAAATCCAAAGTTTGCACTTAACTAGCTAAGTTTCAAAGAAAACCCCATGCTCAACTTAGTTTACATTTTTAGTTTTTCTCCATATTATATTTATAAGACAAGACCATGATGCACTGTAGTCTGGTAAAATGGGATATATTGGATTACATTATATAGGTTTAGGCCCTTAGTTACTGTATATTAATGCTAATGTTGTCCTATTTTAGAGACCATCAGAGTTGATGCGCAAAGAGCAGCAGCAATCATGAATGGAGTTAAGCCCCTAACTGATGTAATATTATTCCTGTAAATAATTTTAACAGAATAAGATTAACATTGAACAGGGCCTTAGGCAATATTGTAATGTTGTCTCTCCATTTTTGCTGTCTTTGTCTTGCAAACAATTAGTTTAAAAAAATTTGGGTTGGCTTGTGCCTTTTTTTTTTAGCTATTCATTACTTGTTTTTTTATATTGCAAACTTTATTAATTTATTATTTTTTTTGTTTGTTTCTATAATACTTCAAGTATTCAATTTCTAGCAGTAGAGGGATAGCTTTTACAGGCAAGCCTCAACACATATTAAAATATCTTTTCTATATATTGTTTTTACTGCTTGTTGAATTATATCAAGTTGACATTTTGGCTCCAGGGACTTCATATGCTGAGGAAAGTGTCTTTGGATTTATGGGCAGGGAGTTAAGAACTTACTTTTCGTAATACACAGAATATTAGAAACACTCTGTGCTAATTTAAAACCGATAGCTGAATTCTAATTTAATAATTGTTCCTTCATCTATTTATACTATAAATTTATTCATCTTACATAGTTACATTGTTAATTTCAACTCAAGATACATTTCAAGTTGAACCCTTTCATCTTCTCTCCAGTATTAATGATGAAAAAATAATTACACCTATATAACCTTGTATGCATTCATTTAGCTAACATTGCATTGACCTATTGCCTATTCAAGCACGCTCATGGCGACGTTGCCGCAACCACGCATGCGCACTCACATCATCTTACGAGTGCAGTGTCATCAGGCATGCTCTGCGTACAGGAACACGCTTTCCCTGACAAAGTGATTTGGATAATTTCGTGGGGGCGGAGCTGAACATGGGACATGGCAGAAGGAGGAGCACAGAAACTTATACCCTATATGAGTAATAATACTAAGTTGTATTTACAGTGTACATACCCTTTAACCAAATCTGTCCTATTGGTCAAATCGATGGTGGTTTTTATCAAAATGGAAAAAAAATGTGGTCGGGTCAGTGGATAATTTTTCATGGACCCCATCATTATTATTATTATTATTATTATTATTATCATTATTATCGTGAATTTATACAGTGCCAACATCTACCATGGCACTTTACAGGTGTATTAATATATATGAGGAAAACATACATGTTACATGCAAGGGTAGTGCCAGTAATACAAAGTGCAAATAATTCAAGTACTGGTCCAGCAGCATTTAGTGTGGTAAGTTACAGCATTAGCATGGTACAATAGGAAGGAGGGCTCTGCCCAAGAGAGTTTACATTCTAGAGGAGATGAGGATGAAACATAAGGTGAAGCAGATCAGTAGCTGTAATTAGGTTGTCAGAGGAGAGTTTTGAGGTTGCATTTGAAGATATGAAGTGATGGCAAGTGAGGTATAAAGCGAGGAAGGGAATTCCAAAGCAAAGGGGAAGAGGTGATTAAGGTGGATGAGAGGAGAAGATCAGAGGTTACGTCTTGGGTAGTATCTGTTTATCAGATCAGAGATGAAAGGGGGGCTTATTGGAGAGAGCCTTGTAGGATAAGGTTAGCAGCTTAAATTGGATCCTTTGGGTAATGGGAAGCCAGTGGAGAGATTGACAGAAAGGGGCAGCATGTGAGAAGCGGGAAGAGAGGTAAATAAGCCTGTCAGCAGAGTTAAGGATTAATTGAAGGGGTGCCAGTCAGTTGCTTGGTAAACCACATAGGAGGGTGTAATAGTAGTCCAGCCGAGAAATGATAAGGGTGTGAACTAGAATTTTGGTAGCATTCTGTGAATAGAAGGGACCAATGTGAGAGATGTTCTTGAGTTGTAACTGACAGGAGTTAGACAAGGTATTAATGTGGTGTTTTAAAGGAAAGTTCTGAGTCAAAGTTGACTCCCAAGCTATGCATGTAAGTTGTTGGGGAGATTGGTGTGTCATTGATGATGATAGTGTTAGGTAGGGGGGTAGATCGAGAAGGTTGGAAAATTACAAGTTTGGTCTTAATCCATGTTGAGTTTGAGGAAGCGGCAGGACATAAAAGCATAGATGGCATTTAGGCAGTCAGGGACCCGGGATATCAGAGTAATGATGTCGGGCGGATGTGTAAAATTTGGTATCATCAGCTTACAGGTTGTATTGGAATCCAAATGAACTGACTAAGCCCAAAGGTGTAAATGGAGGAGAGATGAGGACTGAGAGAGGTGGTAGAACAGCCAAGAGGGTGTAGAACCCTGGATACCAAGGGAGGATAAGATGTGAAGCAGTAAAGGGTGATCAACTGTATCAAAGGCTGAAGACAGGTCAAGCAGAATAGGTAGGGAATAGTGGCCGTGATCAAAGAGGGAGTTAGCAGAAAAGTGATTAACCAGTTCAACTTACACATGTCTTTCAAGCAGCTTAGATGCAAACGGGGGAAGAGAGACAGGCCAGTAACTGGATAGAGCAGATAGATCCAGAGAAGTTTTTTTGAGAATAGGGGAAACAATAGCATGTTTGAATGAGGAAGGAAAAGTACCAGTGGATAGGGACAAGTTAAAAAGAGACATTAGGGCTGGTGTAAAGAAAGAAGAGAGATGGTGAATGAAAAAGGAGGGAATGGGGTCTTAGGGGGCAGGTGGTGAGATGGGCCTTGGAGAGAAGGTTTGAAGGGGAGGCTGGGTACAATTGTAGATGGGATTAGAAGAGGTGGCGGACAAAGCAGGTTTGATAAACTGTTTTGGATTATGGTATTGTTCAAAAATAAGGGAGGAGAAATTATTTTGTTTGGCAAGACGGAGTGCTCTGGATTTGATGAAAAGCATTTTTGAAATTTATTGGTCTTGTTGCTCTTATGCCATCTTCACTCAGCTACTCAGGACCCCATCTTCTAGTTCATCTGAAGATTGACAGGGTAAGATGGTATATTTGAATCGGTTCAAAATGAGATTAAATCTGACATCCATTGACCTGTGTAAGACCAGCACATTAGAGGAGTTACCAGCCAGCACAGCTCCATTTATTGCTGGCTATAAACACAGTATGACTATTGTTCAACTCTATCAAAACTGTGCATTTTATTGTATTATCATCTGCAAACACAGAGATGTATCATATACAAGTCAGTTCCAATGTCTCCTGTCTTGCTTTTTTTTGAAAACCAGCATGCTCTATACAGTATTTTTTCCATGTTTAATTATATACACGCTATAAATCAGTGTATATACTGTACAGGAAAAAGACCTGCAGGTATCCCTATGGTAGATACCATCAAATGTCTGCCGAGCCCAAAACCTACACCCTCATTCCCTACTTTTGTTACACAAGGTGGCTGTTAGGTACTCACTGGAGTAAAACCACCATACTTTCTTTATAAGTTCCATGCTAGAGAGGATTAGGTATATCCTTGTGGATGGAGAGTTCCCTTAACAGCTGTGCATACATCATTAGTTTATTTGCCTGGGTGTTAAGGCCCTGGATCAACATATAAAATAGAGCATTGTATGAGGATAGATGGGTAAGTTGATCACCTCTGAAGCTGAAGACCTGAGAAATTGATGAAGTTCTTTATAGTAAGAAGAAGAGAGGGTAATGCTATTAGTTGCGAAACCACAAATGGATCCCCAAACAGATCTTTGTCAAGTTATGACATCACTTACAAAGATCCGTTTGGGGATTGAAACATGTTGGGAAAATAAAGTACATTTGTGTATGCAGTACACCTGCGTGGCATCCCCTTCCTTTCTCTACTTTTTGTGATTAACACTGCTGGGAACGGAGCAGTGGGAAGGAGTGACCCATAAAACCTACCTGACAACGAAGCGTGCAATCCTACTTGTTCAACCAAACTTCAACCTTCCATATGAGGTCCTATGCCTGGGGAGGTTAAATTGTTAAAATTTTCCCAGGTTGGACTAATGGAGATCAAGTCATCCCAACTGTTTGTTGTTTGTTTTTCTATGGGGTTGTGCATAGAATACAGAATCCGTTGGGACCTGTCAGACTGCGCAACGGAGGAGCGAACGATTGAGTAAGTACCTTACCTTCGTGTCTGGCTCCTGCAGGTTTTAACGAAGAACAGGAGGCAAGACACAGCTGCTTTACCTCCCGTTCTCCAATAAAACTGATTACCAACATTTTTTTTTACCGGTGGAGATACCCTTTAAATTTTGTTTGCAAATACATTTATTCTGCCTGTAAATTTAAACACATTTTTAAAAAATGTTGATTAAATCAATGTTTTGAGGCAAAATATCTAGTTTTGATCTGAAATATTGTGTCCAAATCTCATTACTAAAAGCAGAACAAAACATGATTGGTGTGGCCAGCTATTAAATAGAACAGTAATAGCTTTAGAGAGAATACCTTTCTAAACTTGAAAATCAAATGTGACAAACAGGTCACTTTTTACAGTTATGGAATTAAATTATTAAATAGGTTCTTTCTTTTAACAATTCTTGGATTATCAATTAGTAGGTTATGAACACAAACAACATATTCTAACGTGTACATCAACAATACTGAAGGTCAAAATACACAGGCCCAAATTACATAGATTAAAATAACCTAATTATAATGCTTAGACACAAAATATTGTCGTCATTAGTCACTTCAATCAGTACTAACAATAACAACATATCAATTAAAATGATTTGACGAAGTGTTATTTAGATTAATTTGTTTTCTAGTTATATTAATAACATTCTTAGTAGAATTCCTACTGGTTTTCTTTACTCCACAGAAGAAACAAAGTTTTGTAAATTGAGTGATTCAGGCAACGAGCCAGCCTCATCCTTTCCTTGACTTATTTTCTGTAAAGGAAAATTGAATGTTGCCAGATGTAATAGTGCTGAACAGAGTGTACAGAACAAAATGCTGATTAAATACGTTATAAAGTAATTCATAGAAAAGAGCAGAACAGTACACTGCACTTAATGAATAAATTCTTCCTCTTGTCCTAACTAATACTGGCATTTCAGTTGCAATACAGATGGAGCAAATATACTACTATATATGTATATACATGCCATGAGGCACTAAAGGCCTTTTCTCCAGGTCATAGAATAAGAAATTTGACTGCATGACTTTCACACCATATGAACTGGAGTGCAACATATGGTTGTTGTGCTGAAACCCTTTAGGCTCTCTTAGCATTGCCCTCCAAATAGAAGAACATGTGTTAAAAAAATATATATATATATCTATATCTATATGTATATATATATAGTGGGAAAGCCTGTTATATGGATCCAGTGCACAACTATGAGCAATGCAAGTTTGCTAATGGTAATTGAAGTAAAAAAGGTTAGACGTTAGGACCTTCCAGACTGGGGTTACCTTGACGTTGTTGGAAGGCTTTTCATTCATGTGATCACAGTAATGTATACTAAAATCCCTTTGTTTATACAGTATGCCAGTGTGCAGATATTATGATATTGTATGGGGCCTTTTCTATGTTTGTATATGTTTGACCAGATCAGTAGCACTTCTGCTAAATGAAGTTGTAAAGAGCTGAATGTTTTATGGCAAATAAGGGTGTGCTACAGTAAGGGAATCTTGCACACTAGCAAGTATGTTTGTCATATTGAATGGAAAGCCCACCACTTAAAAGAAAAATTGTATATAGGTAAATCATCCCCCATCCATAAAAAACACACCAAATATGACCAACTTAAGACTATCCTGTTTATTTTACCCTGCTCAATTTGAAAGATTCACACATTAGAGATCTTGATCAATTGGTAGAAGAAAGCCTGCTATCTGCTGCCTGCTATGTCAAAAGCCATAATGCAAGAATGGAATGCAAATTGGGACCCTGATTCTGGTACAGTGACTTAACAGGAGAGCAGCCCCCTCAATTGCAGGGGGCCCAGGGCTAGTGATGTGTCCAAGTTTTGAACTAAGTCTGGTTTTGAGACGAAACTGTGTTTTAAAGATTTAGCAGAAATTTTAAATTTGAAGGGTGGAAATTTGTAAAATTTCAATGAAATGTTTAAATTGATGAAAAAGGCAAAACCCAACCTTAAATAAATTGATGTTGAATTTCAAAATTCTGTGTCAAAATTTGATAAATTCAAAAAAAAATTCAATAAATCTGCTTCAATTGGGGGAAAAAATCTAAAAATCTGCTTCAATTGGGTTAAAAGCAGATTTTCGGATCTTAAAAATTACGCAATATTCCATAATCCTCTGGTGGAACAAAACTTGCTGGCTTCATTCATCTCTTCTAGAGATGGCCAAACTTCCAAAAATTCTGTCCGATAATGGATTTTCGAACATAGTATAGTATAGTATTTGAGGTTGAATAAAGACATACATCCATCCAGTCCAACCCATCTAGCAATATCCTCATTTCCTGCCTAACTGTTGATCCAGAGGAAGGCAAAAAAACCCCACCTAATTTATCAAGGGGAAAAAAATTCCTTCCTGACTCCAAGAGGCAATCAGAAATTTCCCTGGATAAACTCTACTTTATGTATCAATACCGGTAACTTCCAACATTGCTTGTTTTCAGAAACTCATCCAGCTTTCTTTTAAATCTATCCAATGAACCTGCCATCACAACGTCCAATGGAAGACAGTTCCATAGCTTTACCATTCTCACAGTGAAAAAACCTTTCCGAACTTGAAGCCTAAACCTTTTTTCTTCAACTCTTAAAGGAATGTCCATGTATCCACTGTCATGCTATATTGGTGAACAATGTCCCAGATAGTTTATTGTATGGCCGTTAATGTATTTATACACAGTAATCATATCCCCACGCAAGCGCCTTTTCTCCAGCGTACATAATTGTAACTTTTCCAGTCTCTCTTCATATTCAAGCTCCCCCAATCCCCTTATTAATTTAGTTGCCCTTCTCTGAACCCTTTCCATTTCAAAGATGTCCTTTTTGTACACACCGCATATTTCAAATGAGGCCTTACCAATGCTTTGTAAAGAGGGAGAATAACATTTTCCTCCCTTGAATCCATACCTCTCTTTATACAAGACAATACCATGCTGGCTCTGGCTGTTGCCTCCTGGCACTGCTTGCTACCTTTAATTTTGTTATCCCCAAAAATGTAAAGATCCTTTTCCAACAGGGATTCACTTAACACAGATCCATTTATATTATAAGCAGCACAAGGATTATTAAGTCCAAAATGCATCACCTTACATTTATCAACATTGAATCTCATCTGCCACTTAGCAGCCCAATGTGACAATCTATCTAGATCCCCGTACAATGATTTCACATCCTTCGAAGTTTTTAATGGTTGACAAAGTTTTGTGTCATCAGAAAACGATGAAACCTTGCTGACAATACCCACTTCCAAATCATAAATAAATAGATTAAATAGAAGCGGCACCAACACAGAACTCTGTGGCACACCACTTAGCACTTTAATCCATAATGATTAAGCCCCATTAACAGCTACTCTCTGCATCCTATTCATTAACCAGTTTTCTATTCATGTACAAATTTGCCTCCCCAGACCAGCAGACCTTAGCTTATACATAAACTTACCTATGGGGGACTGTAACAAAAGCCTATCCAAAATCCAAGTATACTACATCTACTGCTATGCCAGAGTCTAAATTTCTACTTACTTCTTCATAAAAGCCACTCAAGTTAGTTTGACAAGATCTATTCCTCCTAAATCCATGCTGGTTACTACTTATAATGTCAGTCCTTGAAACACACTCTAGAAAATGTTCCCTTATTAAACTTTCCAGTATCTTCCAAACCACTGAAGTTAAACTTACAGGCCTGTAATTACCCAGCTGTGAACGACTACCCTTTTTGAATATTGGAATAACATCAGCCTTTTTCCAATCCAGAGGCACACATCTGGACATGAGGGAGTTTGCAAAAATAAGAAACAATGGCCTAGATAAAACTAAACTTAGCTCCCTAAGTACTCGAGGATGTATTTGATCCAGTCCAGGCAATTTATTAATATTAACCTTATTTAGTTTTTCTGTACCATATCCTCAGTTAACCAAAGTGCATTTGCATCTTTTATACCATTATTTCTACTATACTCTATGATATCTGTACTTGGATCTTCTATAGTGTAAAAAATATTTAAGACATTTGCTTTATCCCCATGCTCCGTAACTAACTTATCCCCAATTAATGGTGCCACATTTTCAGTCCTCATCTTCTTACTATTAGTATACTTAAAATTGTTTAGGCTTAGTGATGCTTTGTTCAGCTATCTTAACTTCATTATTAATTTTAGCTAGTTTGATTGCTTTATTACACTCCTTGTTACAGTTTTTATAATCCCTAAAGGCCCTTTCCGTTTCCTCTGTCTTAAAGGTTTTAAATGCCTTTTTCTTCATTTCCATTTGCCTCTTTACATCAGAATTCAGCCACATGGGCGCAGATTTATTTTTTTTATATTTATTTCCCAAGGGTATACATTTAGATGGGAAATGACTTATAATCCCCTTAAACACAGTCCACTTCTGTTCAGTACCTTTACCTGATAATACATTATCCCAGTTGACATTCTGAAGAGCTACTTTCAACCTAGGAAAATTTGCTTTCCCGAATTTAAAAGTCTTTGTTAACCCAGCACACTTTCCCTTTCGATAACTTACTCCAAACAACACTATTTCATTCATGGCCTCTATTCCCTAAGCCACCAGTTACCTTTATATCTATAATGCACTCCACGATGTTACCCACAATGTTAGATATTACCAGATCCAACAGAGCTCCTTTTCTAGTAGGAACTTCAACCACCTGTGACAGAAAATTATCCTGCAGCAAATTCAGGAACAACATCTGAAAGTGTTAAAAAAACCACAGTCGAATCCATTATCAATGGTTCAAAAGGTTTGAATAAAATACGGTTCAAATGTTCTGGGGAACATGTACAAATATCCAGAACTTGAATTAAATCTTGAATTAAATTAACTTCCTTCACCTGCGCGATACTTTCGAGCTTCTGCATTCAATATTTGAAAATATCACAAAAATTCCATATTTTTTTCGAAAATTTTAGTGGAAGTTTAGTGGAAGTTTAGTGGAAAATATCAGTATTTTTTTAAATTCTTATGGGGCGATTTACCCAGCGGCGCTGGGCAGGGATTTGGAGTTAAAGTCACGCTAAGCAGTTCGCTACCGCTTAGTGCGACTAACTCCTTATTTGTGCAGGATGAGCGTGTTACGCATATGCGAGATAGCGGCTCTGGGTAAATTACCCTGTTAGTTTATATTATGCATACCTAGTTATCGCACATATTCTCTTCCATTTTGACAAATCAGTTGAATTTTTACCCCTTTCTATTCCCTGCCATTGACATTAGTGAGCTGACATTTCAGGTTTTGTAACAGCCCGTCTTCTTCCCAGAATGCACACTACCATGTTCCTAAGAGTAATTTCTACTAATTGTAAAATATGCTAAGATCTTTACTGATCTTTACTGAATCAACCCAGGAGCTGGGTATGGGGCACAAACATAACAATCTCTATAAAGGATCCTGCATACAGGAAGTCAGTATTTTGGAAGAATTTATTTATACACAGACAAAATTCTACATTTCATTGGCATCTCTCCTCCACAGTTTGCATCATTTAGGGGAATAGGGGAAAGCAGGCAAAAGCCACATGCCCCCCCCCCCTGGGCATACCCCACACCACATTGGTTCCTCTCCCTCAGAGTATGCATCATGCAAGGGAAAGTGGGTGAAAGGGTCGAGCTGCCTTTTATACCAAGGGTGTTGGCACTGCTAAAAACAGCTGTTATGAGTGTACCTATATTTTCCACATATTTGATAAATTAAAAAAATAGAAAATCCTAGAAAGTTCAAAAAGTCCAAAAGGTCTGAGATTGTTTGAACTTGTAATATCTGATTCAAACTCTGAGTTCGAGTTATAGTCCATCTTTAATCTCTGCTAGTGGGTGCTCAGAATTTGTACCGTATATACTTGAATATATAAGTCGATCCGAGTATAAGTAGATCGAGATACCCATTTTTAACTGAAAAATTAGTAAAATCTGATTGACACTCAAGTTAAGGGTAGAAATTATGACCACTACTGCCTTCTGATTCTGTATTATTTTGAGGCATTAGTTGCCCTTTAAATGGACAGCAAAATTCCCATACAGTAGCCCCATACAGTAATAGCCATACTGGATTTGGTTATTACTGCATGAAAAGTTTGCTGTCCATTTAAAGGGCAACTAAAGCCTCAAAACAACACAAAATCAGAAGGCAGTCTTTAACAATAGATAGGTACCACCCTCCCGAATCTGTATTGTTTTAAAGCACTATTTGCCCTTTAAATGGAGAGGAATACCACAAAGTAACCCCCAATTCCTTGCCACTCCAGATGTTTGGAAACTATAACCCGCAGCATGCTTTAGTTGCAGTTTTCAAATATCTACAGTGGCAAGCAATGCACCCCTCAGAGCCCCCCGAGTGGAGGAGAGGACTTGCCTTCATGTTGCTTATGTTCTCAGCAATCCGGACTCCTGCTGACCTCCCTCTGCAAACAGCCTGCCGCTCGCTTTCCGATGCTTCCGCATCCATTGTTGAGGCGCCATCACTACTCGTTGCCGGGTGAGACTGGCGCAGAGAAGTGACGTCAGCCACCAGCCTAAAACCCCCGAGTTATACTCGAGTATATACGGTGCTGTCTTCCACAAGAATACAAGGTCCACTTCCCTTAAAGCTGTTGAAATCAATGCAGGCAATGTTTAATACAGGCCCATGACATCTAGTTTTTGTGACCATCTGGTATAAATAATAGGTTTGCCTTAGCAGCCTTTAATGCCAATGCCAGTATTTTATGATACGGCCATAAATCAAAAATGTTATTTTATTTTATGGCCATATTGTAAGATGCATTTTTAATAATTGCCTTGTATATTATGGCAATATGCTGGAGATTGGAAATTGGAAAAAAAAACAAAAAACTTTTTGGCTCTATTTCTGTAAAATACATTTAGACATGAAGTTCGGTTTCATAAAAGAGAACACTAAGATTGTATGTTAATCAATACAAATACCATCTATACAGTACTCGGTATCTGCAAAACTAAATTAAACATGAAAATGGTTTAAGCATCACTATCTTATTGCTGCAGCATGAAGTTGGTATGCATAAAAAGGGTTTTTGTGTGTGAAAAAGTCTATAATATTCTCAACCATTATGGGGTTTTTTTTGTTGTTTTTTTTTGTCTGTCAGATCTCACATCTGTCCACAGTGACTGTTTTCACATTTCACATTCCAATCAGCAAAAGTTGTACCATTCTCCTGTGAGCTCAGGGCTCATGAATTCAACTGACATGCTATTTCTACAGCTTTGCTATTTCATCTTTCAAAAGAAGCCTGGTTTGCTGGAAGATTTTTTTTTTCCCCCCTTCCAAAATAGATCACAGTCTTACAGTTTTATTCTCAAAGGAACTCTCAAGAGACTTTTTTCTCTCAAGCCTTCAAGGTTTTTTCCCCCCCTATTTTGTAAGTCATGTTGTTTTCATAAGTCTGTATCTGTATGTGTTTACGCTTTTCTTTGTCTAATATTCTTTTAATAAATATATTGCTTTACAGCATTTTAGTAAATATCAAAGTCTAGTTAAAGTGAGCTATTACAAGATTCCCAAAGGCAGCTTTAAACATAATAATTTTCTTGCACTCATTTTTTTTAATCTTTTATCTCATTCCTGTAAATCATTGTTAAAATATGGGAAACAAATCTAATCTATTCTTGTCTTTGTCTGTCTTTCCTCCTGTTTTTGCAGTAAGGGCCCTAGGCAGAACCCTGCTTTGCTTTGGTGCAATGAATTTCACCCTCCCCCAAAGCTATATGAGTTACCCACAATGTTTGCTGTAGCCGAATGGCAGAGAACAGTAAGATGATCTGATTTTATTAGTACAGGGAATGCTCCAAGACAGAAAATTACATTTGAACTTTTCAGCTTCATGTACATTACAAGCTTAATCTTTTTCCACAGTGCTCCCTTTAGATTACTATTAAAATGTTTGCCTTTTTACTTAGGAAAAAAATCAAGACGTACAACAGTAATTGTTTTTTCAATAGCAAGACCAGTCAGCCACAAGACAAAACTGTTATAAATACTATTTATTTGTCTTGGAAAGCATCTCTGAAAGGATGGAGGGAAAAAAATAATAATCTGAAGGTCACATTGAAATCATTCAGCTAGAAACAAGTCAGAGAATTGCTTTGGATGAGCAAAGAGCCTCCCAGAAACAATATACAACAGAATGTTTTAGTGTGACATTTACCTTGGTAATTTGTACTATAAATATCATGATGAAATGGATTACATCTTGCAAGTAGTATATTTAATAGGGCAATGTTTAAATTAATGTTCTGGCTATATAAAACTATATATGTTATATAAAACTATATAAAAATAGAAAATTAGTAGAATATATAATATATTTAAAATTATTATAAGTGTTTTATAACATTTTTATATAAACTAAAAGAATCCCTTTATTCATTCTTAATATGGAAATATCATACAAAGCTGTTAGTTTGTATACAATGATTAAATATGTTTGGAGGAAACTGTATGGAAAGATCAAAACTGGGGGTAGGTTAGGAGAGAAATTAATGGACATAAACTTACAGTATGTCTAATTTATTATTAGAAGTAGCCTAATAATCTGCCTAGTTTTGTTGAATGGAACGGTATTGAATCCAAAAATTAGAAAATCCTCAAGCAGACCTCTTGAAGTCATTGAAAGTTAAGAAATCCGAAAGTTCCTCCTGAAACCTGGGAAATTGTCTGGGGAACACATATCAATGCCCAAAATCTTAAAAAAAACATTGTCCAGTACCGTAAACTTCTTGCACTAGATATTTTGAAAATAGTTCAGCGGTTCGGAAAATAGTTAAGTCAGAAATCTGCAAAGTCCGAGTTCTGGCAGATCCTTGAAATCCAATTTGGAACTGGTTTTGGATTTGCGTCCATCTCTATTAATGAGTATTTTAAACACAATACACATACACACAATACACATACACAGTCTGTTTATGCACCAACATTCTGTATAGCCAAGTGGTTATTTTTCCAACTAGTATTAACCCTGCTTAATTTGTTATTTATATTATATAAGTAGTATAGACTTGGACATACCTGCCAAGTCAAATTACATCTCCATATCTAATAAGAAAGTAGGAGTATATATTCTCCCTGAGGTCATTATGGTGTTAAACTATAAATGCCAGAGATGGATTAAAGGGCATGTCCACCCTTATTATAAACTTTCATATATCATAGTATATGTTCCCCCAGCCCCAACCGCTATAAAATAAATTTAAGAAAGTGCCCAGATGTTTACTTACCTTCCCTCTCTCCTCCGACGCCCGGCCCGGCCTTCTGCTTGCAAGACACTGCAAGCAGGGGGCGGGACCGGCAGCCACGTCCATGATTGGCTAAGAGGCAGCCAATCCTGGACACAGCTGCCGGCTTCTCAGAATGCTGGGGGAGAGAGGGAAGGTAAGTAGAGTTCGTGGGTCTTTCTTAAAATTATTTTTTTGCGGTTGGGGCTGGGGGAAGATATACTACTATATGGGGAAGGGGTTTTATGGTAGGGGGAGGGATCGCAAAACGGGAGGGAGAGGGAGGGAGAGGGAGGGGGAGGGAGGGGGAGAAGGGCTGCAGTACGCATGCCAAACTTCTCCCTATATGGATTCTGCTATCCTCCTGGTGGGCAGTTTTTGGGACTTTGGGGGGGGACTACAGGAGAACCATATGGAGCTGGGATGTGAGGTAAGGATTTTATTACACTACATGGTGGGGCCATTAGTGGGGGGGATTATAGTTTTGGGGGTGGACATGCCCTTTAAGATCATATGGGGCCCTAGGCATTTAGGGCCCCCTTTTTGCTACATATATTGTATAGACTGTAATTTTTTTACTGCTTCTGAATAGTGATGGCCCAGTTCGTGGATCCGAACCCAAATCCGAGACGGATTTACCTCGTTTGCGAACGGCGGATATCGCGGATTTTCCGGTTTTCTGCCTTCCGAACTTTTCTGAACCGCATTTTCAAAAATATTTTCGAGGATTTTTTCAGTTTAATGGGTCCGCTCGCGGATTTTCGAATTTTCACATTTTTTTCAAAAATTCACGGATCCTCGAGCGGACCGGATTTTGCAAAGTTCGGACATCTCTACTTCTGAAGCTGGGCCTCCAGAAGTTTCCTGGGCCTAGGCAGTCGCCTAGGGTTGCCTTGTGGATAATCCTGCTCTGATAAATGCTAATGCCCGTAATATCTAATTTAAACAATGCCAGTTCTGACAGCTTGCAAACAAAATGAATTTGTGTTTCTCAGTTTGTGCAAGAGACACATTAAATAGGGCAAACTGTGGATAACTGTGTATATACATGGCATCAGATCTTAAAAAAAAACTGAGCAAAACTGTCCATAAGGGAAATTTTTAGATGGAATTAAAAGCACAAGATACACAAGGAAGGTATTTGCTACTTATTTGTATTGTTAATAATATTAATTATAAAGTAGGTTTAAGCCTTTAAATATCTATGTACCATACTTAATACAAAGAAGTAGTAGTAGTATTTGAGTTGGAATAAAGGCAAAAAAAACCTGCACAGTTTTGTTGGGCGGAACGTGATTGAATGCGAAAATTCGAATATCCTTAGTGATCCCATTGAAGTAATTGGAAGTTAAGAAATCCGAACGTTCCACTTAAATAGCAATGGTAACTTCATGCACTTCCTGTTTTGGCATTTCATGTATTTCTAGCAATTTCAAATTTACAAAATTTAAACCGTCCACCCATTATTTAATCATAAGTTTTTTTTATAGAAAAGGTATCTGCCTCCACCCTTGGCTCACAGAGCTTTTGTAAGTTTGAGCATGTACAGAGGAGGCAACAGGGAAATCAACAGTCAATCATTGTTTGTGTTGTCAGCAGTAACTGCCTTAATTGACTGCTGGGAGGGAGGAATCAGCTTACCATGCCAGAATGGAGGCAATAATAAACATGCCCTTTAATAAACAGATTAAATAGAAGTGGCCCCAACACAGAACCTTGTGGCACACACCTTAGAACTTTACTTCACATTGACAAAGCACCATTAACAACTACTCTCTGTATCTGATCCATCAACCAATTTTCTATCCACACCAACAAACCTAAGATTATACAAAAGTATGGGGGACTGTAATAAAAGCCTTAATGATATCCAAGTATACCACATTACTGCTATGACAAATTTCTACTTACTTCCTCATAAAAGCCAATCGTCCACAACACTGGAATTAAACTCACGGGTCTGTAATTACCAGGCTATGAAAGACTGTCTTTTTTTAAAAAAGGGAATTACTTAAGTTTCGAATTCAGAGGCATGTTTCCAGACATGAGGGAATGTGAGAAAATAAGAAACAATGGCCTGGATAAAACTGAATTTACAGAGAGATTCAATAATAATTCTTAAAAATTGTGCTAATTTTGTCCCAACCAATCAGATTTCATTTTACATTTGAAAGCTAACATTTGATTAGTTGGGGCAAAAATAGCATCACAAAGAGCTTTTATTGAATAACCCTGATAGTTCCCTAAGTATGCAAAGATGTCGTTCATCTGTTAACCAAAAATACAAATTGTATACTTTATACTATTATTGCTACTATACTCTATGGTGTCTGTACTTGGATTTTCTATAATGTATAGAGAGAAAATGGCGTTTGCTTTAATGGCAAACTAACTTATCCCTATTATTTAATGGCCCTTTATTTTCAGTGCTCACTTTCTTACTCTACTATTAATATACTTTTCCTTCTAACTTAAAGATTTTCAATGCCACTCTCTTACTTTCTCTTATATTGTGGATTTATTTTTATTTTACATGTATTTCCTAAGGGATTTAGATGTGAAATGGTTTAAAACTCCTTTAAAAAGCATCCACTTCTGTTCAGTATTTTTACCAGAGTATACAATATATCATCCCAATTTATATGCTGAAGAGCGATTTTTATCCAGGGAAAATTTGTTTTTCTGAAATATAAAGTCTTTGTTAACCGAGTGCACAATAACAATAT
The DNA here is from genome assembly GCA_019447015.1 of Hymenochirus boettgeri. Classification (NCBI taxonomy): domain Eukaryota; kingdom Metazoa; phylum Chordata; class Amphibia; order Anura; family Pipidae; genus Hymenochirus; species Hymenochirus boettgeri. The sequence continues at coordinate 110,765,301 of CM033473.1, forward strand.
CAACAATAACTTCCCCCCCCCCTTACTGTCACCCAATTCCACCCATAATGCCTCTGCTTTAAAATCAATATCATCTGTTATCTCTTCTTTTAAATGTGGCTTCAAAATAAATACATTCCCCTCCCCATTTCCTGTTTTCTCTATCACCTCCAAAAAATAAGTATTATTCTAAATTCACAGCCCAATCATGAGAATTTAACCATGTTTCTGCTATACCCATTACATCATACTTTTTAATAATAGCCATTATTTTTAACTTTAAAAAGTTACATTTGTGCAACAGGGGTACTCTTACTATGTGGTGATTACAATCACACTTTAAACAACAAACTTGACACTACAAACCTAAGGAAACATCCTAATACCCCCCAAGAGACTACCAAATCCTTATACCCCGCACAGTGAACAACTTTGTGATGCCTGGAAGGCATTAACTCCAGTGGAAACGTTTTGTTAAAGGAGAACTAAACCCAAAATACAAAGGCAGCTCCACAGACTCTATAACTGTCACTTAGTAAAACTATTTGACTCTCACCAATTCAGCCTCTTAGTGTAGAAATCATTTATAGAACATTTCTGAATACTGGCAATCTATGATGTCACGGGTGGCTTCCAGTGTTGCCTCTTCCTGGTGGTCCTGGACACAAAACTTCTTCTGCACATGTGAACTAGCTACCTTGTGTTTGTTTCCCACTCCCCTTATGCTAAGCTGCATGTTAGAGTTGAACTCAGAGTCTACACCTGCCAGTGCCTCCCAGCCAATCATCAGAGATAACAGTGAATATTCCTGCTCAAACAGAGTGGGGGAAGGTGTTAACCCTTTTCATATGTATTTAGGAAGCAACTTGTTAACCCTTTATATTTGGGAGCATTTCTGCAAGAATGTGTGTTTTTATATATTTATTTCTGCACATTTATATTAGTGTGTGTATTGCTGCAATGTACATTTAAGGCACAGCCACACTGCAACGCACCTGAATCGCACACACAATCGCACGTGATCAATATGCGTTTGCACTTGTGATTTGTCCATTTTAATTATGAAAACGCATGCAATTGCACAAAAAACAGCTGTGTTACCAAATTGCTGGTGCATGCACAAATCACAACATACCCGAAATTGCAACATTTTGGTGCATTGCTGCATTTTTAATACAATTGGAAAATCGCAATCGCCTGAAAAATGTGCTTGTGTGGCCTAGCCCTTAGAAGTGTAATGCAAGCTGCATTACAGCATGTATTGAATGCAATGGAAGGGAGGACGCATGTTCCCAATAATGCGGGATCGTGCTTATTTCAGTGCATGGGTGTTGCGCTTCCACAATTGGACCCTAGCAGAGCGCATGCAATACAGACCAAAAATGCTGATCGGATGCACTACAATAGCACACGGAAATGCATCACATGTAGTGGGGCTAGTCCCATAGGCTATTACAAACCGCAATCCAAATGTGCTAGTGGGAGCTAGCCCTGTGTTTGAGTCTTAAAGGGAAAGATGGCAACCACTTTACTAGGTACACTTATAAAAACCAAACAGTTCAGAACTGCAGGTGCACAGCTCTGTGCAATGCATTTTAAAGGGGAATGTTGGAGCCTGGAAGAAGTATAAAGGCAAAGGCCACCTTTGCCTTTAAGACCAAAACACATATTAAATCTACGTGTTGCAGATTACAATATACTATTGCATTAAATACAAACTGTATCAGCCTGCATCATGCTTCTAGAGAGAATACTAACAACCTTTTGTTGTGTAGATATTATCAGGCCTATGTAATAAAAGTTCTTATGCTAACATCTGATTGGTTTGGTTGGGGCAAAATTTGCACCATTTTTAACAATAAGAACTTATAATACATAGGCCTGTATATGTGTTTGGGTACCCTAGTTGATTTTGTTTATGCATTCCCTCCAATAATTCCTATTAATATGTACATTTATATAAATAACATGGTGCAGAGCTGCAAGTGGCATACCCTCCAACATTCCCCTTTAATACATACACTTATAGAACATGGTGCAGTGCTGCAGGTGGGGGACAATATAATGAACCTGATCTTATCACAGCTCGGTGCAATGCATTTCTCTGTGTAATGCATTTCTTAGCTTAGCTCTGTACTACAGTTTGTTGTTTTTATAGACAGCTGAATCAAAAAACACACTCTTCCTACCCTCCAACATTCCCTTTAATAAGGTACACTGATGAGAAATGCATTGCACAGAACTGTGCCAAGATCAGGTTCACTTCATAATCCTCCCCGCAGTTCTGCACCATGTGGTTTCTATAAAAACACACTCTTCCTACCCTCCAACATTCCTTTTAAAAGCTACACTTTCCACTAATATTGCTGCAGCTGGGAGAGCTAGAGACCTTCACACTATGGGCCATATTTATAAAGATATGGTATTCTTTTTTTCTTTAGCGACCTTTATGGCGATTATTACTTTATGATTACTATCAGAAATCTTGTAAATGTACGATAGCAAATGTAAATCTATGACCGCCCGCAGAATATCATTATGGTAGTTTACAGCATGGTATACTACTGCCACGGTCGCGCAGTAATGAAAACCTGCGGTATTGCAAGTTTTTAAATATGGCCCTCCAACACTTAAACGATACATTGCAGGTGAAACATACAAAGACACAGGTCTGTAACTGTGAATAGTGCAGGTTTATTGCAAAACGTGTGCTACATGTTTCTGACCAACTTGTCCTTCCTCAAGTGCTTGAGTGGGTCTGAAACATGTAGCACACGTTTTGCAATAAACCTGCACTATTCACAGTTACAGACCTGTGTCTTTGTATGTTTCACCTGCAATTTATTGTTTATATATGGGATTTGGTGGAGTGAAAGCCGTAGGTGAGACATACATTATTTCAGATCCGGACACACTAGATACCCAGACCTTTATACATCACACTACAACACTGCTACTAGGAAAGGGTTAATCATCTGCACCCCCAATTTGAATATTGATGATTTAATATATTCATACATCATAGGGGTTAAGAGGTGGGAGTGGAACTCACACAGGTGCTAAAAATGTAATCAAGGCAAAAGTACTAACAGGCAAGGGAAAATGTCAGCTTCAGATTTGGGGAACAAACAGAACCTAAAATGAGCTCATAGAGGTAAAGAAAAGGCCCCTGAGTGGAATCTTCCATGCTGAGAAGGATGTTGAGGCAAGTACTTTCTAACTTAAACTTTGATTTTTTATTTTTTTTTAGTTCTGCTTTAAATGTCGTCTGATCACACACTCCTTAATATTCAAAATGATGGTGACTACAAAAATATGTATGTCCAGCCCGCAAACAAAATTTTCACATTTAATAAAACATCCCCCAAAACCTAAAGGTTTGTACACACGTGCAATCACGGGTGCTAACCCGCAATGCACGATGTGTACAAACGGCTGTTTCGGCCAATAGTTAGTCGAAACGTCAGCTCGTTCAGAGATCCGCCAGGCGGATCGAGCAACGATAACATAAAGGGTTAACAGGAGTTAGTCAAATCATTATATGAGTGAAAAAAGAAAATGAAATGACGAGTGATCCTCTAATGTTTACTGGTGGGCCCCTGGAGGGTTAGAGTAGTATTACAATATGTAAAACAATATCACTATGGATCAAGGGAGTCCCTAACATTGACTACTGTACAGCATCAACTCTGGATCAATTAGAACACTGGTCACAATAGAAAAAAATAATAGTTTAGACTATAGCAAGACAGGATAAATACCACCTCACTAAGAATTTCTTTGGAAAATAAATAGTTTTTCTGTTAGGGTAGGGGTAAGAGTTCTGATTTTAGAAAGACAGAATACAATACGTTGCAGGTTCAATTCCCCAGACTTACTTTACATTTTTACTGAAATGTTAACATATACAGGCTCATTTACAATGTGGCACTGGGTGGCCGCAGTACTGTTTAAGGCTCTTAAAGTTGCACTGATGATTTATGATTGGTTAGCGAGACTTTAAGCCTTGGTTTGTGGAGTATCATACTTGCGCAGCCGTTGCAAGCCTATTTACTAGAGGCTGCGTGGTTGTGCACCCATAAGTTTTTAACACCAACTAGTAGCTGGAGTTAAATACTTTTGTGAGGATGAGATTCATGCAAAAAACGTGCAGCCTCTGGTAAATCTGCTATGGGAGATTTGCCCAGAGCATGTGCGGCTCTGGGTGAATCTCCCTGCCTGTTTCTTAAATCCATGCTAGCTATGTAAAACACTGTAAAGATTACTTTTCTTTTTTGTATGAAAAGTAAAGGATTATATCATTGTTAGGACAGGAGCATTGAATGTGTTAAAAAAAAAAACTAAATCCCTGTTCTGTACCAGGCAGAGGGAGGACCTCTTTGGTGTTATGTGATAGGCTGTCAACTTCTAGGAAGCAAGACTGAAACTTCCTTATTTTGATCTGTGGGGCATTTGATCTGTATGTGCATGTATGTGTGGGGGGTTTACTCAGTTAAGGTGGATTATGGGTGCTAACCCTTAGTATCCACAGGTTAATTTTAATAAATCACCCAGCAGCCACAGCAAAGGGAGAGGTAAGAAACAGCTGGTTGTATGTTTGTGAACATGCACTGTCAATGACAATGTGGTCTGGAGACTTTAAATCATCTTTAAACTTAGCCCACTTGCTCTCTTTGTATAATCTGTCTGCATAGTTAAGCTCATCTGTTCCCCTGATTAATTTAGTTTAGTTGCCCTATTTTGAAATTTCTAAGATATCCTTTTTATATACAAGATTCCAAAACAACACTGTATAAGGGCTAGGCCAAATCAGCGTTTTAATACACAATCCGATCGCGTGTTAAAAAGCGCATACTAGTGTGGCCCAATTGGAGTGGCCACATTAGGTGCGCTGTTGCCCGTTGTGTTGTGATCAGAGCGCGTGTGATCCACATCCACTCTGATCCCCAAAAAGTATAGGGATCACAGCACCAGTGAACACTAAGGGGCACTTAATTATACTTTAGGACTAGGGATGGCTGGTTCGCGGATCCGAACCCGGATCCGCCACGGATTTATCCCGTTCGCGAACGGTGGATTTTTCCGGATTTTCCGCCTTCCGAAATTCCGATTTGCGGATTTTTCGTATTTTCGAAAATTTTCGAAATTACGAGTTTTCACGTAATATTGAAAATTTTCGAAAATACGAGAAAACACGTAATTTCGAAAATTTTCGAAAATACAAAGATTTCTCTTATTTCCATAAGTACATATTTTCGAAATTACGAGGATTACATGTATTTTTGAAAATACATATTTTCGAAAATACTAGTTTTCTCGTATTTTCGAAAAATTTTCGAAAATACGCAAAACCCGTAATTTTGAAAATTTTCGAAAATACGAAAAATCATTTTCATTTTAATGGGTCCGCTCGCGGATTTTTGAATTTTTCCGAAAATTCGCGGATCCTCGAGTGGACCGGATTTTGCGAAGTTCGGACATCTCTATTTGGGACTTTATTAAAGTCCTTATAACAGTTTTTATTGCTCCTGAGGAATTAATTCCCTCTAATTTAAATATTTTAAAAGTTCTTTTCTTTCTTTTCATTCACTTTTTTTCCCTAAGAAATAAGCCACATAGATGTGGACTAGAGATGCTTGAAACCAGTGAGTTGGTGAAAAGAAATGCAATGTGGCCATCCACATTGACAGTCACTGTGCTGTGATTCTCACATACTAATGGATCACAAGCGCTATCGTTTTAGCTACCGTCCTAAAAGATCACAGACAGAATATAATTCCCTCTAACCCAAAACTAATCCGCATTGCATATGCTCCAATTATGCAAAAGACGGTGAAGGTTAATTCAGTATCAGTATTTCTTGAAATCTCCAACAAAACAGGGGTTTGGATGTGTTCACTTTCCCCCTTCTCTATCCCACTGTATAATGGTGGCCATAGATGCTAGGATCGCAGCCATATGATCCACAGTTCATACAATTGCATTGGGCAATAAAAAAACATTTCTGATCAGTCTGATAGAGAAAATATTGTAATATAGTCAGCCTATCTTCCATACACCGGTCGATCAAACAATCCACAGATTATAGTATCTATGGCCACCATAAGGGCTAAGCAGCACTGGTGCAGTTTCTTATGCGCTAAGAACATGCACTGTAACATGCAAAATGGTGCCTCCTGAATCATTTTGCAAAATTTGGAAAATGTTCTAATTTTCAAAAACTAACAAAAAACTCCTACAATGCTCTGTTCTGTGACATTTCTGTTGGAACTTTGGAACTGTCAGATACGATTTGGATCCAATTCATCTCTAGTGTGGACTAGAGGTGGACTCGAACCCGATTCTGTATCGGATTTCACTGGTCTGAACAAAATTGTACTTTTTGGATTCCGGATTAGAGTAGGCCTTGTATGAGGCCTACTCTAACTCAATTGTGCTGTTCCTATTAGGTGTTACATCTTCCCCACTTTCCCTTATATGATGCATACTTAAAAGGAGAGAAGTCAATGTGGTGTGGGGTATGTCCAGCTGGGCCAAGCCTTTCTTTCTTCCCAGCAATGGCAGTGGGCCTTCTTTAAATGAATGGTTCTGCTGCTAAAAAGCTTTTCCCTCTGCCCACTTTCCCCTGTACAATGCAAATTGTTGGGGAGAGAAGCCAATGTGGTGTGGGGTATTTTCAGAGGGGCCAAGTCTACTTGAAGCCTCAACAATGATGGCAAACTGCAGTGGGCCTACTCTAACTCAATGGTGTTGGTGCAATAAAATGTTACACCTTTTTCTGCTTTCCTCTATATGATGCGAACTGTGGGGGAGAGTAGCCATTGTGGTTTGGAGTATGTTCAGTTTGGAGTATGTTCAGAGGGGCCAGGTCAGCTTGGCTCCTTAACAATGGTGGAAACTGCAGTGGGCCTATTATAACTGTTATAAATTAAAATTAACTGCTGGCTGGTTGTTGCTTTGTTCCCATGAATGCACACTATCTCACACGCTACTCGTGCTGTAGCTGTGTTACATAAATACATTATCATAAAACCAGTGAGTGTTAACCTTCTACTCACTCGTTGGTACGGAGAGGTTTGGGTGTAGCAAACCCCGGACCTAGTGTTTTCACTCAGGCCGAGCTTAACAAAACCATTAAAGACATATGGGGGAAATGGACTCACCCTTCCATCTGCGTGGTCTGAATGCCGAAATGCCCCAGACCCTTCACTTGGTCCTGTCCACCAGGTAAATTCAATGATCGGAAGGTATTCAGCTCCCCAAACAACAGCATATACAGCAGGTCATTATATCACTTTATTGTAGAACACATTAAAAACAAGGTACACCTGGTGCATTTCGAGAGACTCACGCTCTCTTACTCATAGGCCAATACAAACTTATTCTCCATTGCACTAAATATCCACTATGCTCCTCCCTCTACAGGAGCCGGTGAGCAGGTATACAGCTGATGGTTTCACATCTGATCTAAGTAATTGAGTTCCTCGATGTTTTGTATTTTCAAACTAACAGCTGTGTGTCCCTTAGTCTGTTACATATACTATAATAAAACCAATTAGTTTCCAATGCTGTTCCACATAAAATACGATATTACAGCTTATAGCATTTTTTCCTTATTTTATGCATATATGTTAACTTAGGAAGCTAGCACATAAAGATTATCACCTTTGATTACTCGTAATAACTAAAGTAGCAATTAATGTCAAAGACAGAGTTTAAGCCATGGGGGATTCTTGTTTCTAACAGGAAGATCCATTTTACCTCCATCCTTCTTAATCTCTGTGTTCGATCCTTAAGTCTGCCATTAATCGTGATCCACTGTATCCCCTGTACACTTGTAGGTGACTAACTTGTCCCCCATTACATTCTTGAAGATGCCTGGATACAGTGCTCTGGTTTTTTTTATTAGTGATGTCCCTAACATGCTCCATCGCTCTGCATTTTAAAGGTCTCTTAGTACTACCCACATATTGTATATTGCATCTCATGCACATGAGCAAGTACACCATATGTGTCATGCTGCAATACATATACTACTTAATATCATACTCTACTTAATATCATACTCTTTGCCTGTCGCCATGCTTTTTATTACGGCACTTTTTCTTATATGTTTACACGTAAGGCAACGGGTAGCTTTCTTACTCCCAGTGAAATAGACCGAGACATAAAAAGTTTCTCCTTTAGGTACTGTGGCTAATGCATGTGCCCTGAACTGCTGGGATAATAGCATTCAATACAGCCTAATGATTCATCCAACTTACAGGAATGACATGTTTCGATCTTGTTAGACCTTGATAGTACAGTGATAAAGATCCATGGCTTTTATGGCGTAGGAATTGGGAGCACAAGATACAAGTCATAAAGCTTAAGGTGATTTTAGCTTATAGAAGAAATAAGCCCTCCACAGAGCATCAAATGAAATTGAGCCTTCTTAAAACAGAAAGTACTTCATTGCCTTGTGCTATAAAAATAGCATTGCCCGAATAATCCAAAAAATAAGGAATGATTTCTCACTCCCGGAAAATGCCAATGGTTTTCCTTCCTTCCCCCGAATAAAATGTTACCCCTCCTTGCATTAGTGCAGACTAAGCATCCTTTTACTTGGGGAAATCAATCGTGCAAAAAATATTTTTGGGATATGCACACCTTCAGCTACATTGGGGTGGTATTCTGTTATTTATGCATACAGAATTCTGGACAACGTTCTTTGTAGTGTTTGTGCAGATTACAGTAGCAGTTTTTTGGGGACAAAATAAGAAAAAAAAATCCACCCCAGCTTCATTGGTCCACACTGAGAGGTGGTCGGGAAATAGACTTTAATTAAGGCAAAGCATAAGGGCCATTACAGTTTTTTTTTAAAAAAAATGAAAAAATTGAGTTATGCTGTTCACAAAAATGACAGAAGACACGTGGAAATAAAATACCACAATTTTTTGTTCTGCTTAGTAGAAACAAACATGGAGATGTAATATATTCCACACTCACCCAAAATAGCGCAAAATCAACATCACACCGTGTGATATCAGTGGTTTTGCGTAATCAGGGCTGTGCACTCTATGAAAACAACTTGCTTGAAATATAGTACAATTTTAATGAGGCCGTTAAAAAAAGTAAAACACAGCAGCTTACCTGACCCACTCACATAACGCAGTACCAATAGATAATGGTTTCTGTACATGGGAGAGAGGTCACATAAAAAGTGTTGCATTGCGATATTACATCTCCCTGAGTTTCTCTGACAGATGCAGTGTTTTTGGTCCTTATTTATTGCTACTGTGTTTAAAAACCATGGCAAAACACCACAGCTTTATAAATATATAAAATGTAAAAAAAGAAAAACACAATTAACATAAATAGTCAAAAAGTAAATAGATATGTTTGTTAATGTAGTTTGCTTAAATTGCTAAATATTTAGCAATATCCCTTGTTAGAATTTTCAGCATTAGTGAAGCTATACCATCGCTTTATACCATTTAAACTAACTAAGGACATAATGGGCAATCACCCATTATACTTATTATACTTCTGTTGCAAGCAGTTTTGTTAATCTACAGAGACATTATTGAACAGTACATCCTCTTAAAAAGAAAAATATCTGCTGTTTGTTGCAGAAAGACACCTACATGGTCACACTTGGTCACACTACTTTCAACAACAACAACAACAAAAAAGAAACCAGGTAGGTTTCATGGTTTTCTTTCAACTAACAGCTGTGGGGTACCATTTTTATTAATAACCTTTGTGGGTCATGGATCAGGTGATTGGAATAGGTTGCTGGATACTGCTTATACTTGTACTAAGATACTGAATTATCACTAGAGATGTACTGTGGGTTTTAACAGAACCCAGTTTTGAATCAAATCTGAGGGTTTCGAAGTCCCAACAAACTTTCAGAACTCCCGGAATTTACGAAACCCAAATTTTCAGAGTTTTTGATTTTTATTGAAAATTCGATAATTATCGAACTCGAAAGTAAATGATTATGGAAAGTAGATGATTATCGAAAGTAGATGATTATTGAAATTGAAAGTAAATGATTATCGAAAATGAAAATCGAAACCACAATAATTATCGAATTTATGGAAATGACTCTGCCACAAGACCTAAATTAACCAACCAAAGTAGTGCCAACCCCCTGGGTGTAAAAGGCAATGTTTCAGACACCATTTTGAGAGTGTGTTGGAGAGTTTAGTAGGAGACCTGAAAGTGTTGGAGTTTAGAGAGATTTTTTTTTGCTTTTTGAGCAAACTTGAGCTTTGATTGTGTGGATTTCAGTGTGGTGGGTTAACACTTGCTGTTACCCCCCTGTGTTCACACATTTATAAACCCAAAAGTCGTTTTAGGGACTACTGTGAAACCAAAAGTCCTTTTAAGGACTACTGTGAAACCAAAAGTCGTTTTAAGGACTAACCCATCCTTTTAAGTCCTTTGGACAATTTTCTGTTTGTCCTTTTCAAGGGCTTGGTGTGATTTATTTTTCTCTGTCTGTATTAGTCTATACAGTATACAGTATATATATACAGATATATAGGGAGAGCGAAATGCCAGGCAGGGCAAGAGGACAAGGCAGAGGCAAAGGAAGAAGTGCCTCTGCACATGATGTTAGAGGCAGAGGTGGGCCGTGCAGTCTTCTGCTGCTGGGCAGGAGCCACCTAGTCCTTCACAGGGCTGGGCAACAGTGCCCGATATGTTCTGGGGTAGCCGGCTGTGGCTATCGATCCTGATCAAGATAGGCAGGTAGTCGACTGAATTACCCAGCCTTCACCTTCCACCTCTTCACAGGCACAGGAAAGCCGAGCTGCCACCACTGATAATGTGCCTGCCCCTCCCTCCACTGTGGCTCCTAATGTGGGCATGGACCCTGATCCTATCTATCAGAAGTTTATTGACCACATGGTCCAAACCTTCGGGGATCCGGAGGAGGAGTCACAGGAGATGTTTTCCCACACTATGTGTGGCGCTAGTGTGCTCGAGGAGGAGCTTTGCACTGATGCACAGTCCTTCCTGATGCCTGTGGCAGAGGAAGAAAGTGTTCAGTGCGCATGGGGGCAGGTGGCTGAGCTTATCATGCAGCAGGCCAGAGACAGCAGCCAGGGAACTAATATAGGGGGTGAGGTTCCAGTTGCTGCTGCTCGTGTTAGTGACACAGCCTCCAGTGATGAGGAGGTGCTTGTGGACGATGATGTCACGGATCGTTCATGGGTGCCACAAGTGGGAGAGGAAGAGCAGGATAGTGTATCTGAGGGAGAGCGCTCAGAGCATGAGCCTCAACCCAGAGGCAGGCTGGGGTCAGGGGCAGAGGCAGCAGCAATGCACCTAGTACTGTGCATGGAGGCAGGGCACCATTAGCATCTGGTGCCAGTGCTCCACAACAGCAGGTGACCTCTACTCCAAGGCGGGCCAGTCACTCAGCAGTGTGGGACTTCTTCCACAGTTGCAGTGTGCAGTCTGTGCCTGCAACGTCTTAGCTGTGGGAAGACCACCTCTTAGATTGGGCACGACATCTATGAGGAAGCATATTGTGCTGCACCACAGAGCTTGGTGGGAGCAACATATAAAGAATGTACACCTGCTTGTTCCCTTCCTCATACCCAAAGAGCCACCTTCCCCTCCAGCTTCATCAGATGCTTCACCAGTGGAAGTTAGGGAGGAGAGACAGTCTTTGGCCCCAGCAGGCGGTGTTAAGAAGCGCCTTGACACTGCTACTGGTTTGTCCTCTAAAAGGCAGGTCTTCCCCAGTTATTGGCTTTGCTGGACCACAGTGTGGGCAAGCGTGACCACCTTTGGGGTGGTCCAGCAAGTATGGCCAGGGGTGGTATCTGTCTTTTACAGCCCAGTGGGTCACTCTGCTAGCCAGCAGAGACGCAGCATGGGGGGGATGATGGTACCATCACGTATTGCTGATATGCCAGTCTCCCCCACCCCTTCTTCTCATCTGGTGAGTCCTCCTCTTGGACAGACCTATGCCCCCCTAGAGCTTATTCTTCCTGCCAGGTGAGATGGTGCCATGTAGTTTTGCAGCTTCTGTGCCTTGTTGATAGGAGCCACACAGGGCCAGAGTTGCTGGCAGCACTGCAAGGACAAGCTGAGAGGTGGCTGACCCGCACAACCTCTCAATAGGCAAGGTCATGTGTGGCAATGCCACTAATATCATCTCTGCCCTTTGCTTGGGCAAAGTCACACACGTTCCTTGTCTGGCCCATGTTCTCAACCTGGTTGTTCAGTGGCTCCTTAGCAAGTACCCTGACCTGCAGGATGTACTGAGGCCAATCCTGCCTGGCCCATGCCAAATGTTTACACCCAGCTACTTTGTGGCTAATGTTTCTACCTGTGGGTCAATCCTGCCTGGCCCATGCCAAATGTTTACATCCTTGTGGTGTCACCTGTTCTGACCATTTTGTACAGCCACACCAGTTACTCTGTGGCTAATGTTTCTACCTGCCTGGCCCAAACCAACAGTCTACATTTGCTTGTCTGGCTGCCTAATACACTGTGGGCCTGTGATGCTGCAAAGGAATGCTACCCCATTACTCACTTTCCCTTGCACTATGAATACATTGAGGGAGAGTTGCTACTAAGGCGTGGGGTCATTCTACCAGGGCAAAGCCTGCCTGTCTCAGCAACAATGGTAACAAACTACAGTGGGCCTCCTCCTGTACTACACTGGGCCTGCTCCTGTACTACACTGGGCCTGCTCCTGTACTACAATGGGCCCGCTCCTGTACTCTGTGGTGCTGTAAAAAATGGTACCCCATCACCCACTTTCCTCTAAACAATAAAAACTGTGTGCAGTGTAATGTATGTGTGCAGTAATTTATAAAGACAACATTTTATAAGTTTGAAAAAATAAATAAATAAATATATATATATTATATATAACTATTTACAATAAAAAAAATTAAATTGAATTTTTCTGTTCAGAAAAGTTATTTCCAGCTCCATGTGTCTCATTTTGCTGGGCCATTAATGTCATGGCCCTCTCCATCCTGGCCAACCGATCCTCCTCAGTGGGTGGTGCTGGGATAGGAGGTGGAGCACTGGGGGCAGCTTCCATTTCTGTAAGATCATATAAAAAATAAAATATATTTAATATGATGGTAGAGACAGCTTTACTGTGCTTTTTAATTCACCACTAGTTACATTAACTAAAACATTAACATTAACAGGTGGTAAGAAGTGCTTTACACAAATATAAACTATACAATATCTGTTGTATTCAATTAGATCAACTGGACTTGAAGTTTAGTTCTTGAAGACGTTTCGCTAGTCATCCGACTGGCTTTCTCAATTCAGAATGACTTGTACAAGAATCTGTGGCAATTATGTACCCTGGAAAATCCCAATTAGCACATCACATGCCCAGGGTAAGGTGTCAAAACAGCATTGTACATGGCAGACAGTTGGTGTAAAACCTAAATAGAGGTGGGGGGGTTCAACACCAACTGTCTGCCATGTACAATGCTGTTTTAACACCTTACTCTGGGCGTTCCTATAACACCTCTTAGCCACTATCCATCACACCCTTAACACCTGGCTGTGATATGCTAATTGGGATTTTCCAGGGTACATAATTGCCACAGATTCAGTCATTCTGAATTGAGAAAGCCGGTCGGATGACTAGCAAAACGTCTTCAAGAACTAAACTTCAAGTCCAGTTGATCTAATTGAATACAACAGATATACCTGGATGAATGCACCTTCACAAGCATATAAACTATAAAACAAAAACTTTCTTTGACAATTATTTATATAAATAAATGTGATAATATTTTATATAAACATTTTATATAACAATCGGGGCTAGGCTGCATTAACGCGTTTTTTAAACATTTGTACCTGCGATTTTAATGCAAAAATTCCTGCGATTGCACAAGCCTCACCATTTTTTGCGCAATCGCATGTGTTTCCATAATGGAAAATATCAACATCACATCAACAATGCGAGACAGCACACCGGAATTGCGTGCATGCTTCAGTGTGTTGCAGTGTGGCCTCAGCCTCAAGGTCCAAAAAATGGCTAAAACCATAATACTTGCCTTGTGGTGGTGCCGGAGTCTGAGGTGGAGAAGGAGGAGGGGGAGAAGGAGTGGATGGGGCAGAGTCCTCTTCTGTAAGATTATATAAAAAATAAAATCAATTAATATGATAGTAGTGACAGCTTTGCTGGGCTTTTTAACGCCCTACCAGTTTATCCATTAACACTAATTAACATTAATAAGGTCCTGCAAATGTTAGCGGCGGTTTGCAATGCGGTTATCAGCAATAAGAAGTGCTTTACACAAATATAAACTTGTAAAAAAACAAAAGCTTCTCTGACAATTATTTATGTTGTTTACAAAACAAATAAATGAGATAATATTTATATAAACATTTTATATAACAATCAAAGCAGAAATAAATGGTTAAAACAGTGATACTTGCCTTGCGCTGTTGGCTATGTCAGCGACTGCCTCTTCAGGTCAGACCACCTGCGCTGCAGCTGGAAGGTGGTCTGGCCAAGATTATATTTTGTTTGCAGCTTCCACTGCAAACGGTGCATAATGTGCAGTCTGTGCCTCTTAATATGTGGGGTGCCAGCAGGCATCCCATCATAAGTGCTTCTGGAGAGGTAGGCCACCAGGAAGAGCTGCCACTCCATGCTAGGCATCCTGAGGCTCTAATCCAGATGTGGGACAGAACAGGAACAAGCTGCCAAAAACCGGAAGTAGTTTCTGAAAGCAAAACTGTCGATTTCGGTAACCCTCGAAAAAGAAGGGCCCGATTTCGGTAAGCCTCAAATGTGTAGTATCGCTAACCCGCAAAAGCAGCGATCAGTTTCGGTAACCCTCGAAAAACAGATTGATTTCGGTAACCCTCGAATTTGTAATATCGGTAACCCTCGAAAGTAGTGTTCGATTTCGGTAACCCTCGAAAATAGAAAGCGGAAGCTCGAAAACAGCACGATTGTGAGGAAAGATAGTTTTTAAATGAGTTTTGGTTGTATTTACAGCTTCCCCAGACCATTCCCCAGGTCCCAGTGTTATTTACAGTAACCTACTTTTACTATTTCATCCTTAAAATAGATAGAAACTTAAAAAAAAAATATCCCATAGACTTCTACGGGTCTGTTTTCTAATTTTTGAATTTTTGAATTTTCTGTTATAAAGTATCAAATTTTATGTAAATGTGCATTGATCTTGCAGCTATTGCTATGATGCAATTTTAACCATAAGGCAGGATAGTGCTGCACAATTTGTTTCAAAAGAAAGGAAGTTGAAACTAAATTACATTTTCAAAGGCTACAAGCATTTTTTATGGATGAAGTAAACTGTAAAAAAGAAAACAAAAAGTACTTCTAAAATTTTATTACAAGAAGTATTATTTTTAGTATTTTTAATGTGTTAGTTAGGTGTTTGTCAGCTTGTTTACATAACTGTCAGTGTGGGTCTAGATATTGTTTATACATCCTTTGCATTGCTTGTCTTTTTGTGTTATTTGACTTGTGTTTGATGAACTAATGTTTTTTGCTTCGATGACTGAATCATTAAATATCATATCTATTAAGGTTAAATGTAAGCTGAAGCAAAAATCTTAAGGTTTAAATCATTTCTAGCAAATACGACAAGGAAATAGATATATGGATGGCAAAACACAAAATATCAATAAGGAACCCTAAGTAAAGTAGTTATTATCCAAGACTATTTACTGTCCATGGATTCAGTAAATTAAAACCTGAATTCATAGTCTTTTTTGTGAATAATATCTTATGTATAATTTGAGATATCCACTGAATTCTATATCAATTGAATTCCATAATGCCTTCTAGTATACTTGTTTTGAGTTGCTTGAGGTACTGAATATTGAAAAGGGATTTTTAAGTCCTACACTCATCCATAAAAATGTCCTAAACAAGATTTAAAGTCTAGTAATACATTTGGTGGGTTATTCAATAAAAGTTCTTATCGTTTAAAATGGTGCTAATTTTGCCCCAACCAATCAGATGTTAGCTTTCAAATATTACATAAGTTCTGATTGGTTGGGGCAAAATTAGCACCATTTTAAATGATAAGAACTTTTATTGAATCTCTCTGATAATCTCTTAAATTTCCATGAAATTAATAACCAACTGTTATGTTTTTAAAATGTTTAAAATTGCAGCCACCTAAATTTTGATGTAATTGTAGGGGGGTGTTACTCTTTCTATTCTTCCAAACCTCCATTGCTTGTGGCACTAGCCCAAGAGGCTTAAATTGAACTGACATCAACATTATAAAAAAACAAAAAAAACAAGAGAAAACAGAAAAGATGCATAATTAATTGAGATCTCCTTTCAATTGTGTTTAAAACATCATGTGCGTTAATATAATTTTTTTTATACAAGAACACAGAGCAACATTTCATTAATCATGAAAAAAATGTAAGGTATATTTAAAGGGAATGTCCACCCCCCACCCCCAAAACCATCACTTAGTGGTAGAAACCCCCCCCCACCAACATATCTACAACTAGTGATGGCCGAAACTCTAGTTTCTAGAAAACTAGTTTTGTTCTGTTTTCGGATTCCCAGATCTCTGGAAAATCCTGAAGATCCGAAAATCCAAAACCAGAGCGAATTTTCGATAATTTTCTAAAATAACCTCAAACGTTCTAAAATTCTCTAAAATACGATCAGAGAGAAACCATTTTAGAGTTTCCGATTTTATTTTCGAGGCTTTTTGAACGTTTGATGCTATTTTCAAAAATGTAAAAATAGCTCCGTACATTCGAAAATTATCGAAAATGCGATCCAAAGTCCCGAAATCCAGACAATCTGGATTCGGACTGATCTTTCGGATTTCTGAATTGAGGAGCTTCGTGTCGGATCCAGGTTTGTGTAGGACCCGGATCCCATCTCTATCTATAACAAAATAAATGTCAATAATGGTCTGTCTCTATCTTATATTAGTAGAAAACACAACTGTAGTTGTAGGTTATTTTTATTTTAGAGGAAATAAGAGGAATTCTTCCACTTCAACGGTTATTCAAATAACTTTTTTTAAATGCATATTGGTTTTAATACTTAATTTTATTTTAAAATATTTTAAAAATTTAAAAAAAAATGATTAACAATAACATTACAGGAAACTCAAACCTGGATTTCTTTCGGAAAATCTACTCTCATGATCCATGGAAACATTGGCAGAATGAACCCTAGTAGGTTTATAAATCCTAAGTATACTGCCACAGAGCAATAGAAATCGGAAATACATTATGGAGACAATCTAGGGAAATATAGCATTCTTCTTAAAAACTGTATTTAAAAGGCATGCCCACCATTAAAACAAAATACTGGTAACTTATCAGTTTATTACATGCCTTTGTAAGCAGATATTTAATTATCATAATGTTACATCAAAGAGCTATATTTAAGTTTATGCATGTGTAGTGGATGCAGCAGGAGAAACACCAATCAATCATTGGCTGTGATGTCAGCAGTCACAGCCTTGATTGACTGCATGGAGGGAGGAGCCAGCTTACTCTGCCAGATTGCCAGAATTTTCAAATTCAAGCGGTTTCGAACATCTCTACTTACAAAAACACCATAAAATATATATATTTTTTAGAAATATTCTTTATTTTACTTGTATGGAAAATGTATGAATTTATTTTAGGCCTCCTTGTACATTTAAAAGGTATTCAACAAAATAGAACAATTGTAATTTATCAAGTCCCAAACATTTTCATTAATGGCTTGCATTAGTAGTACAGTAAATTACTTATTTGTTTTTTTCTGCAATGCAAATTTACATTAAGGCTAAGATACTGGATATGTACTTCTGTTACTTAGGTGCACGGTAAGAGACAAATTAGCCATACCTTCAGAATAGAATAGAAACTGGGACCACCTATAACTAAATATTAATCTGAAAATCTGAGAAGCTACAATAACACAATTTATCTGTGGATGTTACGCTAGAACTTATTTGTTAACATTATTTTAGTTTAATATACGCCTATTTTATTATTTGTATGACATTTTAAGTAATAATATATTAGTACTGCAATTAGTATGCTTTAACAATTTATACTGTCTTCAGTGCTATATTATTTTCTTTCAATATTTTCAATATTCAGTTTACTGAGAATCTCTCAATAAAGTGACATATAGATACTACAATTCCAAATTATTTTTCTAAATTTAAATTGTGTACAATTTAATTATATTCACAAATAACAAAAACAATAGTTTTAATGGTGTTCTAAATTTGTCAAAGCTTAGATATATTAGAAATTCCTTACTTCAAGATTACTCTTAAACTCGATAATAAAGCCTATAATAATAATAATACCGTATATACTCGAGTATAAGTCGAATTTTTCAGGCTTTAAAATTAGCCTGAAAACCTAACCTCGACTTATACTCGGGTCAAGTCGAAATTTAGATCCAAATTCTGCAATTGCAGATAGTAACCAGTAGGTGGCGCTGTGTTAACCTGCATAGAAAGTAACAGGAGCTGATCTGCCTTTACACTTCCTGCTTCCTGTAGTCTGGCTGCAGGACTCACTCAGCACTGTCACTGCTCATCTTATGCTGTAAATCTGATGGGTTTCTTCAGTTTGGGGTAAAAAACAGCTGTTAGTACAGTGCAAATGACAGCTTGAAACTACAACTCTCAGGTGACATTTTTAACTATATGGGGTCAAAGAGTCCTTTACTATATGGGGTCAGAGGGCCCTTTACTATATGGGGTCAGAGGGCCCTTTACTATATGGGGGTCAGAGTTCCCTTTACTATATGGGGGTCAGAGGGCCCTTTACTATATGGGGGTCAGGAGAATTGTAAATGATGGTATGTTTAATTAAAAGTTTACTGAACCTTGCCACTCCACATGTTTAGAAACTGAAACTCCCAGCAACAAAGCATGCTGGGAGTTGTAGTTTCCAAATATCTGGAGTACCAAGGAATTGGAGGTTACTGGTACTGGATTTGGCTATTACTGTATAGGATTCATGTATGGGAATCCTGCTGTCCATTTAAAGGGCAACTAAAGCCTAAAAACAACACAGAATCAGAAGGCAGTAGTAGTGATAATTTCTACCCTCGACTTATACTTGAGTCAATCAGTTTTTACAAATTTTTCAGGTAAAAATAGGTACCTCGACTTATACTCGGATCGACTTATACTCGAGTATATACGGTAATAATAATAATATTAAATGGCTTAGATTAGAAAATATTAGCAAAAATATTTTTGGCATTATTATTGTTATGTCTTAAATAGAGATGTCCGAACTTCGCAAAATCCGGTCCGCTCGAGGATCCGCGAATTTTCGAAAAAATTCGAAAATCCGCGAGCGGACCCGTTAAACTTAAAAATACCCCTGAAACAACGAGATTTTTCGTATTTTCGAAAATTTTCGAAATTACGAGTTTTCACGTATTTTCGGGAATTTTCAAAATTACTAGTTTTCATGTATTTTCGAAAATACAAGTAATCCTCGTAATTTCGAATATTTTCGAAAATACGTATGTAAGGAATTAAGAGAAATCCTTGTATTTTCGATAATTTTCGAAAATACATGTTCGAAAATACGTGAAAACTCGTAATTTCGAAAATTTTCTAAATTACGCGAATCGGAAGTTCGGAAGGCGGAAAATCTGGAAAAATCCGCCGTTCGTGAACGGGATAAATCCGCGGCGGATCCGGGTTCGGATCCGCGAACCGGCCATCCCTAGTCTTAAATTAAAAAAAATTTTAGTCAGATCTCTAATGCATGTGATTACCCAATATTGTGAAATTAATAATTTAATTCAAGGTAAATATTCATGACATGCAAATATTAACAACTGATTACAGGATCCAAGACACCAAATTTCAGGAAAATGGACTGAAGAAAGGTATTTTACACATATTTTACAGAAAGCTAAAACAGAAATTGAAAAATCAAGAGGCTCAAAAAGAAAACTGGGTCATCTAACATTTGCTATTCGGTTTTGACAAACAGGCAGAAGGCTTAAGAAAATAGCATGTTAGCATGTTTTATTGAAGTAAAGAAAATTCTAAAAATAAATCTGATTATACCAAACCAGTTATTCATAAACAAATATAAATGAGAATAAAAATAATAAAATATCCACATTTGACACAAACCACTACCTAAATACAAACACTGAATTTTGTGTCAAGAAAGCAGGAAATGTTGATATTTGTTAAAGCCTTGATGCAATGCAGAAAAGTCCACTACCACTGCTGTATCTTTGTAAAGATCTTTTGCCGTTGAATGGGATTTCTTGGTCTTTCTAGCACTACAATGTGTAGTCCTTTCAGAAAGTTTACTTGGTTTTGACCATTCCAGTTTATTGCCATTTCTTGATGGCATTATGAACAAGTCATAGCTCAATAAGCCAATTAAGGTTTTTAACCTTAATTAAACTTAGTACCTGGATTGGAGTTGCCACTTTTTAAGGTATTCCTTGTTTTTAAGTTACAATAGCACAAAATAAAATTATCTTGCATTCCCACTTCATGCTACTCTATAATGGGATTGGCGAAATGCATTTTAAAAGTAAAACAATATCTATGTATATTTCAAAACAAATTATGAGAAAAACATTGTGCGTTGTGTAAATAAGCTCTTCCTTAAAGGTCATGTCCACTGTTATAACAAAAAACTGGTGAGTTGTAAGTTAACTGTCGGAAACCCCAACTGCTATTTTTTCCAGTTTAATATATGCATTTGTAACCAGAAATTTAATGATAAAATCTATTATTTTCTGGCAAAAGTATCTGCCTCCTCCTCTGCCCAAAGGGCTGTTTATATGCTTTAGCATGTGCAGAGGAGGTAATGTGAATCAGCAGTCAATTACTGGTTGTGATGTATGCAATCACAGCCTGATTGACTGCATGGAGGGAATTACCAGCTTACTCTGCCACAATGGGGCAGAGTAATTACCCAAGGTAATTTGTTAGGACCTTCCATACTGGGGTTACCTTGACGTGGTTGGAAGGCTTCTCACTTTTATGCATAAAATTGTAACTAAAAACCCCCATGTTTTTATTGTTTTCACTAGCACAGATATTATGATAGTCTGTGGGACCCAGGAATGTGCATTGATCATCTTTTCTTGTTTGTTCTAATGTTTTGGTCAGATCAGTAGCATTTCTACTATATTTATCTGAGAAGCCAACTTACTCTGCCAGAATGTAGCCAATAATAATACCTAAATATCTGGTTACAAATGAATGTGATAAACTAGTAAAAATTGCAGGCTGATAACTGATGGATTATAATTTTTTAAGGGTGGATATGCACTTTGTTAATATTTGCTTATTTGAACAACATTGTCATACAGTTTAGCCCCTGACCACATGGTTCTTACAGTTCTATTGAATAAAATAACTACAGTATTAAAATGTTGAACAGTTTCATTTCGATAATCAGAGTTACATTTCAGAGGGAAAATCAGGTTTTCCCCCTTTCCTAAAAGCACATGTCCCCTTTGAATTAAATGCTACTTTCAATTAGAGAAGAAGTTCGGGTTTAAATAGAACCCAGTCTCGACTTGGAACTTTTGGATCTTGGGTTTTCAGAAATTATCCATAATACAGCGCTACTTTTGAGGGTTACCGAGGCTACTTTCAAGGGTTACCCAATATATGAGGCTACTTTCGAGGCATACCAAATATACAAGGCTACTTTCGAGAGTATACTGAAAGTAGCCTTATATATATGCTGTACATATGCGGAAACTCGAAAATAGCTTTTGTGTAAAGGAAGTATATTTTTAGGAACATTTTGGCTATTTGTATGTGTTCCTCTGACCATTGCCCATGTACCTGAGCCATCTATTGCCATCTACCATGCTTTTCCTACCCTTATTTTACTTAGAACTTTTGGATTATTTTGCCCTATTCAATTTTATGGGTCCATTTTTGGATTTTCAAATTTATTTGAAAATTCAAAAACAGAATGGAATGGAATACGGAGCAATTTCGAACATCTCTACTTACAATAACACCATAATATATATATATTTTTAGAAATATTCTTTATTAATCTTGACATTTTACTTGTATATGGAAAAAATGTATGAATTTATTTTAGGCCTCCTTGTACATTTAAAAGTTATACACCAAAATAGAAAAAAGTGAATAGAACAATTGTAATTTATCAAAACCTAAAATTTTTTCATGAATGGCTTGCATTAGTAGTACAGTAAATTACTTGTTTTTTCTGCAATGCAAATTCACATTAAGGCTAAGATACTGGATATGTACCATACCTACAGAATAGTTAGAAACTGGGACCACCTACAACTAGATCTTAATCTGTAAATCTGAGAAGCTAAAATAACACAATTTATCTGTGAATGTTATTCTAGAACGTATTTGTTAACATTTAATATAAGACTATTTTATTATTTGTATGACATTTTAAGTAATAACATATTAGTTCTGCAATTAGTATGATTTAAAAATGTACACTGTCTTCAGTGCTATATTATTTTTACAATTGAATGCCAATATGCAGTTTACTGAGAATCTCCCAATAAAGTGACATATAGATACTACAATTACAAATTATTTTTCTAAATATAAATTGTGGTATTTCCCTTTGCACAAGACTCCAACTATTTCTATGGACAAAACAATCATTCACACCAAAATGTTGTCCACCCAGTTGTAAATATGTCTTACAAAACCAATCAAAATGCTGTTTGCTTTATAAAAAGACAACTGGGAATTTAAATTAGTCAACATTGTTACTATTTTGAAATATTTCTAAACTTGTGTGGGTTTTTGGCCCCAATTCTCACTGTTAGCCCAAACTTTATGGAATTTTCAGCTTTGGTCATGCAGTGCAACCACTTTTTTAAAAAATATGTTATCTAAATTAATATGTTCAGTTAGTCCAAATACAACCAAATAAAATTATTCAGGGTCTATTCTGAGATAAAACATCTTTGACAATTTCATTAGAATTTGCATATTTATAAAGATGGGTACACATCATCTAATTTTTTGGGCCAACTGACTAATATTACTGTGTACTGGTTGGTTGGCCCAAAAAAATTAGATGGTGTATTTACAGGTAGCCCTGACCAATCTTGGTCATCCATTCATTCAGGTCAAATATGCAAGCAGATAATTAATATTGTCATGTTGATCAACGAGCATAACATGCAAACTAGACCTGCTTCCCAGAGCAGAAAAAAAAAAAAATTAAATTGTGTACAATTTAATTATATTTACAAATAACAAAAACAATAGTTTTAATGGTGTTCTAAATTTTGTCAAAGCTTAGATATATTAGAAATTCCTTACTTCAAGATTACTCTTAAACTCGATAATAAAGCCTATAATAATAATAATAATATTAAATGGCTTAGATTGGAAAATATTAGCAAAAATATTTTTGGCATTATTATTGTTATGTCTTAAATTTACATGTGATTACCCAATATTGTGAAATGAATAATTTAATTCAAGGTAAATATTCATGAAATACAAAAATTAACAACTGATTACAGGATCCAAGACACCAAATTTCAGGAAAATGGACTGAAGAAAGGTATTTTACACATATTTTACAGAAAGCTTAAACAGAAATTGAAAAAGCAAGAGGCTCAAAAAGAAAACTGGGTCATCTAACATTTGCTATTCGGTTTTGACAAACATAGGCAGAAGGCTTAAGAAAATAGCATGTTAGCATGTTTTATTTAAGTAAAGAAAATTCTAAAAATAAATCTGATTATACCAAACCAGTTATTCATAAACAAGTTATATAAATGAGGATAAAAATAATAAAATATCCATATTTGACACAAACCAGTAAGGCTGGGTACACACAGGGCTTATATTTGTCCCGACCGAGCCTTCGCTGCAAGTGAAAGCTCGGCCAGGACAAATTGCTGTCGGTCGCGGCAATAGTGGCATCGGCTTACAGTGCGTGTGACCGATCGTGTGGTTCCCTGTGATTTACCAACGGACCCGATCGCCCGTTCGTCCAATTCCAAAACATTATGTTCCAAAACATTATATGCTGTATATATACAGAAAATAATATATAAAATATATAACGGGCAGCAAGGTGGCTCAGTGGTTAGCAGTGATGCATTACAGTGCTGAAGTTCGAATTTACCCTTGGACACATCTGCAAGGAGTTTGTATGTTCCCTGTGCTTGCGTGGGTTTCTTCCAGGCACTGCGATTTCCCCCACAATCATAAAGACAAACTGATAGGTTGTATGTTTCAAATAAATGTGTGATTATAAGCTCTTCAGGACAGGGCCTAATGTAAAATGTATACATGTAATTGTAAAGCAATGCAGAAGATGTTGGTACTATATAAATATTTTTCTGTTTTCTGCTAATTTTAGATATTTGAGTTATCTTTATGACAAATTAACTACCATATATAGATGAGAAGCTCCCCCTTAACCTGGCAGTTAAATTATCTTAATTGCTTAATCTTATAAACAATAAGTTTGTTGATAAATTGATAATACTTCAAAATTCAAAAATTTTGTTTGTAAACTATGCAGTCTTTATTGTTGATTTGTTCAGATAAAGTAACTAACAAAGTAAGAGAAAATATTGCAACTTCCAAAGTCTTACTTAAGCAACGAAAACTGCAAAACCCATGTATTTGCATGATGTAGTAGGTGATTATTTATATGAGGTAGTGTTTTACCATTAAAGAGAAGTTAACTGCACTATTGAAGATAGGAAATTAAAAATGAGTTGCTAAAAAATAGAGATGTCCGAACTTCGCAAAATCCGGTCCGCTCGAGGATCCGCGAATTTTCGAAAAAATTAGAAAATTCGAAAATTTTCGAAATTACGCATTTTCACATATTTTCGAAAATACGAGAACGCGTAATTTCGAAAATATGTATTTTCGAACATACGAGTAATCCTCGTAATTTCGAAAATACATATTTGCGGAAATATGAGAAATCCTCATATTTTCGAAATTATCGTATTTTTGAAAATTCCCGAAAATACGAGAGAACTCGTAATTTCGGAAATTTTCGAAAATACGAGAAATCCGCGGTACGTAAGTTCGGAAGGCGGAAAATCCGGAAAAAAACGCAGTTCGCGAACGGGATAAATCCGCGGCGGGTCCTGTCCGGATCCGCGAACCGGCCATCCCTACTAAAAAATTGGATTCACATGGAAACTTCTGTGTCTGTGGGGAAAATGTTCCCTTTTCCCCCTGGTTTAATTACATCCATAGTTTAGACACCCTTAATATTATTTGTATGCGCTTTTGGGGGGGGGGGGATTGGTAAATGTCCCGGTGCCATTTCCTAGCTCCCTAGTCTAATTTTACACTCTCTTTCTAGGTCTATTTTATTGTGAGGTAAAGTAAGGTAATCCTGAAATCTTGCTTTCCGTAGACTTTAAAAAGTTTAACTTTTGCCAAATTACCTAACTACTCGGTTTTTGGCACTTGTACAGTTGCTGACTGCTTGATCTTATGACACCACTCTCTTATTGGAGTCCTTAGCCTGTTTTTTCTTTATTATACTTAAGTTAGAAAGTCTTTATTTTAAGAACTTATATTGATTCCCTTAAAATGTTAGTGAATTAGAAATAAAGCTTATTTTAAAAATGATTTGCTATACAATATGCTAATATTTGCTTAGATGTAATTATACATGATGTAGCAATCTACATAATAACACAACATGCACCAGTTACTTTACTTAATTACATGGATAAATATATCTATTAGAAATAGTATGTACCAACTGCATTGTGAGACATAACAAGCTTGTTTAAAGCTGTTAAAACAATCAGTATTAATTTTACAATTTTAATCCTTAAACAGTTTTGTTCTGCATGCAATATTAACATAAAAAGGAAAATATATTTTCTTTGAGCAATATAAAATATTGGTATTATAGAAAATAATACATTCGCTTTAGGGTTTTATAACCATATATAGAGAAAAGCAGAGCTCATCCAGATTTTTATGATCTAAGAAAATAAAAACACCTCTATTTTTAAAATTTTCAACAAAACATCACCTTAAACATAATCAGGGTTATTCAATAAAAGGTCTTATCGTTTAAAATGGTGCTAATTTTGCCCCAACCAATCAGATGTTAGCTTTCAAATGTTAACTAAGATCTGATTGGTTGGGGCAACATTAGCACCATTTTAAATGATAAGAACTTTTATTGAATCTCCCTGAATGTATGTTATGCCATTGAATCGCATTTCATATGTTTTGAACGTATGCTTTTCTATTTATCTATTTACATTATATTATATTATAATTATTATAATTTACCAACAATTTTATATATATTTTTTTATAACTAGTGATTTATTTGTGGTTTTATAATCACAACAAAATGGAATAATTAGTCATTTGTTAATATTCAAATGTAAGTGCATAAGGAAATGTATTTTGAATGTACCCTTTTTTAATAAAAACGGTAAATATTAAGAGAAAAACAGTATACAGTACTGTGTATAAAAATAAGCTTTCAACAGCTATGCAATTCAATAGAATTTTTTACATTCTATTGTACATTTGAATTGGATTGCTGCATTATAGTCCACCTTTTTCTCTAATAGCTAATTTATTTATCCAACGCTTTAAGGTGGCTATCTGAAGTTACTAATGATTAGAGATAGGATCCGGGTCCAACACAGAGGCCCTCAGTTCAAAAATACAAATGTTCCATCAAAAACCGGACGGATCATTCGGATTTTGGAGCGCGTTGTCAATTTTTATCGAACGTTCGAGCTTTTTTCGAAAATTCATGAAAATAGCCTCAAACATTTGATAATACTCGAAAATACAGTTGGAAACTCTAAAGTATTTTCCGATCGTATCATCGAGTATTATTGAATGTTCGAGGCCATTTTCAAGAATTTTCGAAAATAGCTTGAACGTTCGATAAAAATCAAAAACGTGCTCCGAAGTCCAGAATTTAAGTTCTGTTTTCAGATTTTCCTGAGATCTGAAAACCCAAAAACGGAATGAAACCCGGCAGTTTCGGCCCTATCTACTGATAAAATGTTGGTTTTAATATCACAACACTCAAAACAGACCTATGGCAAACCAAAGGGTGAGGGCCTAGTGCTTTATGTCCTTTTCACAGAATTGGGTGATTTTAGGCAGTATAATTCTCCTTTAATCACTGGTTTAAACAATTGTATTTTTATTTTTATCCATTAAGGTATTACTTCTGTATAAACCTGAATTCTTTTAACATATATATCTTCCATACATATTTTTCTAAATATGCTAGATTTTAATACAGTAATGCAAAATAGAAATAGAAAAATTAAACTAAACACAAAAAAGCACATACCTATGCTAGATATATTTACATACAGTACAAATATACTATGCAATAAATGCATCATCATTATTACAATTATTGAGTAAATGTATGTATGTATGTTTATTTATATAGCGCCACTAGGGGACTCAGCACTGTACAATATAGAATACAAAAAGTCATACAAGAGGGACAGTAAATAAATACATAAATATATAAATAAGTATAAGCATTACTAAATATAAGCGCTTAAAACATGGTACATGAGGAAAGAGGTCCCTGCCCCTTAGAGCTTACAATCTACTTAGGTGGGTACATACAGATACATAGGAAAGGGTGGAAGTGCCATAGTAATAACTGGTGCAGTATCAACAGTCCTATGTTGTGCTGTGCTCAGAGAAATAGCTTGACAGGTTAGATTTCAACTTGTTTACTGAGGTTTCTTGACGTAGAAAGAGGGAATAGAATTCCAGAGGATGGGACCCAAAAGAGAAAAAGGCTTAAAGTGAGAGGAGGCAGTGTGAGTGGGGGGTCTATATAAGAGATGGTTCTCTGATGAGCGGAGGGTACGGGCAGGAACATATGGGGACACAGGAGAAGAAATATAAGAAGGAGCAGAAGAGAGAAGGGATTTAAATGTTAAGAGAAGGATTTTGTAGATAATGCATTGTTTAATGGGGAGCCAGGAAGATGTGCGGCAGAGGGGAGATTTAATATCCCGATTGTTAGAGAGGTCAATAAATATGAACCTTTTTTATATCCAAATGAAAGTTTACAGTTTTCAAAATGAACATGGTTAAGGACCTAGCAGTTTAATAAATGCACTGTACTGAACTAATGAGAACCTATCCTTTATATTGTGCTTTACTGTATGTGAGTTTGGGGACTGCAGGGCATGTGGTTCTTTCCTATTATAGGCTTTCAATGTTGAAATGGGAAAAGCGCTGCATGTAAGGATACTGTATGTGGGTTTTGTATCCATCTTTATGTGTATTAGTATTAGCCTTTGCACTACCCGGTGACCCGGTGTAAGGATCCATCCAATTTCCTATCATGCTTGATCCATCCATTATTGTTTTTTGCTTACATTTTTCAACTATTGTTTTTGTCTTTGCAATGAATATTTTTTTTCCCATAAAAACATAGAACCTCCTGTTACATCTCTTGTTCTTTAAGTAGATCAGCCTTTTTGGTCAAGGCTACATGTGGTTTTTTCCCCCTGATATTTACAATATTCCTATAAAAAGAATACAATTTACACCGATACATTTCTGTAATAGGCATCACTGTGTATTATAGTTTTATACACTAACAGGGATATTTAATAAAAGTTCTTATCGTTAAAAATGATGCTAATTTTGCGCCAACCATATGTTAGCTTTCAAATGTTAAACAATTTCTGATTGGTTTGCTCAAAATTAGCACCATTTTTAATGATTAGAACTTTTATTGAATCTTCCTGAAAGGGCTTAAATTTGTGTCATAATGATCACGACAATTAGGTAAATGTTGTTTTAAAATAAACAAAACATGTAGGTTAATGCAGAATATGATTATTGCCATTAGAAATGGACTAGCACTCGAACTTGAACCCGAGTTCGAGCCAAACTATTCAAATTCGTCCATGGTATCTAGGCGCGAACATCGAATCCGCGAGTAAAGTGTCCATTAAAACCTATACGCGAGCATCGAATCCGTGAGTAAAATGTCTATGGTATCTAGGCGCGAACATCGAATCTATGAGTAGTGTCCATTTAAGCCTATACGCGAGCATCGAATCCGTGAGTAAAATGTACATGGTACCTAGGCGCGAACGAGCTCGAAATTAGCGCGAGTGAGAGTAAAATTGATTTTTCGAATGTTCTGGATATTCAAACATGTTCCCCAGACCATTTCCCAGATCCCACAGTCCTTTACATTAAGTTACCATTGATATTTTAATTTTATTTCATTAGAACTTTTCGAAATATTTGACTCCCATTGACTTTAATGGGTCCGTTTTTGAACTTTCGAACTTTCCATATAGTTTGAAAGTTCGAAAACAGACTGAACTTTCAAAAGTTCAGCCATCTCTAATTGCCATAGATAAAATAGTACTAATTAGCTTATGCAAGTGTCTGATTTTTTTATTTTTAGCTTTGTAAATGACATCTTTTTTAACACTAAGGAAGCTCACATTTTTATCATTTTCAAATTAGTTTATTTAATGAATTTGTTACTCAATGTGGCAATAAAATTGAATTTGCTCCAGAATAAAATGAGTGTAGGACAGAAGATAAATCCAGTGTACATAAATTGTACAGAAACATAAGCGAGAAAGAAATGTACAAATATAAAACATAAAGCATTGTACAAATATTAAATCAGGGAACAAACAAGCTTAATGAAATTACTTATTCTAACTATACATTTTACAATTGACAGACAAACTGATTAATGTCAAAATACACAAAAAAATAATTATATGGAATTAAGGTAATTATTATAATAAGAAGTTCTATTAAGCTCATATATTTGACAAAATATTCATACTTTGTTTACACAGACTGCTGAAATTTTATGTTCAGTACTGTTCACAAATAGGTCATATCAGGGGACTCATGGACATCCTTTAAGGTTGGAAAAAAAGAAGTTTCATCATCAGGTTAGGAAAGGTTTCTTTACAGTGAGAGTGGTGAAACTGTGGAACTGTCTTCCAGTAAATGTAGTAATGGCAAGTTCATTGAATAGCTTAAAAAATGGCCTGGAAAATTTTCTACTGGTATCTACTGGTATTAATACATTTACTGTAGATCTGGTTGATCCAGGGATACTTTGCGATAGCCTTTTGGAGTCAGGAAGGATTCCCCCCCCCTTTTTTTTTTTTGCTTTCCTCTTTAATCAACTGTTAGGGAGAGTTTAAAAAGGGGGGGGGGGGATAGGTTGGACTTGATGGATGTATGTCTATATTCAGCCTCAATTACTATGTATGTACACAAATCATTGCAACAGATTGTTGAAAATTGTTTATGCAAATTGGTCAATTCTGAAAGAAAGAAAGACAAATCTTCAGGTCACCTTTGTTCTAATAAAGGGATTCCCCAGGATCCCTTTGTAGCTTGGGGGTGTATTATCCTCTGTTGATGATGTGGTGCTGCTTGTTTACTGAAAAACCTATTGCACCCAAAGGGTAACAGTGGTCTCCATATAAGTGAACTTAAATATCTATGCAATACTTATAGCAGTGTAAATGTTGGTGTTTCCAGCTAGCACTGTGGGCTGTGACATCACCAGCACCATTGCTCTGACTCCCATGCTACAGGCACTGAGCATGCCCAGTTGTATCCTACTGCTTTAACTGTCTTTAAATTGCTTTTGAAAAGATTGTTTTTTTTGGGGTGGGAGGCTTCTTACACATCCCAACATGTGACTGTCACACACTTCCTTGGTTATCCTGACTGTAAATTTAAAAGTCTTTAACTTAGGAACCAGAGAAGCTAGAGACATCTATAGCATATGTTTGAGGATAGATACTGGTTCAAATGGGGGTTTCCATCCACATCAAAGGAACATTCCACCAATCTCCTATACAACTAAATTCCAAATAATAAGTGTGAAGAAACCAAAAGTAGGCAAAGGCTAGGCTGGGAATATAATAGTGTTTATTTTAACAACTGCAAGCTACACACACGACTTGGTTCAAGCGACAAGCGGCCCTTATCAAGTGTAATTAAAAAATGCCCAAATATAGTGATTACACAGAAAGCTTGTTTCAGACCGTCCCCTCTACTTCCTTCCAGGAACCAAGAAAAGTTAAAGGTCAAGTAGTCCAAACATTAAAAATTGTTAAACAGAAAATGTGACAATATAAAAAATTGACAATATAAAAAAGTTAAGACCATTTTCATAGTGTTCAACTCCATATCCATGATTCTGTGAAACATTTAGAAAATCAATGTCCAATTTGTGCAAAAATACAAAAGTACAAATGAATATCCATGATATTAACAATTCCCATTGTGCAAGTTATCAGTGACCACATTACCATGAAGGCCCCAAGTCCCATTCAACATAAAGTGACTTGAGTATAATGAGTAAAGTACTTGAGCATATTTCTCTCAGTGTCCATCAATAGTCTCCAATAGAGATGGCTGAACTTTCGAAAGTTCGGTCCGTTTTCGAACTTTCAAACTATATGGAAAGTTCGAAAGTTCGAAAACAGACCCATTAAAGTCAATGGGAGTCAAATAGTTTGAAAAGTTCTAATGAAATACAAATAAAATATCAATGGTTACTTAATGTAAATGGCTGTGGGACCTGGGAAATGGTCTGGGGAACATGTTCAAATATCCAGGACATTTGAAAAATCAATTTTACTCTCACTGGCACTATTTTCGAGCTCTCGTGTTCGAACATTCGATGTTCGCGCCTAGGTATCATGTACATTTTACTCGCGGATTCGATGCTCGCATATAGGCTTTAATGGACACTTTACTCATGGTTTCGATGTTCGTGCCTAGATACCATGGACATTTTACTCGCGGATTCGATGCTCGCGTATAGGTTTTAATGGACACTTTACTCGCGCATTCGATGCTTGCGTATAGGTATAATAGGCATTTTACTCGCATATTCAAACGGTCGAACATTCTATATTTATCGAAAGTCCGAAAATATCGAAAATACGGGTCCGGGATAGTTCGAGAAGTCCGAATACGTTCGAATTCGAATAGTTCAGCTCGAGTCTCTAGTCTCCAATGTTCATTTCATAGTGAAGGCTCCATACATTTGGAAAAAAGATGACCTGTTACACAAAAAACAACCAGTGTCGATAGGTACATAAACACCAATTTTATAAAGATACATAATACTAAAATACTAAAATAAGATCTTACACTCACTACCTCACTACAGTGCCTGAACCCTATGAACAAATAAAAATTCTAGTGCTATCATTGTGCAATAATACAGAAAAGACCAATATCACTTGAAACAAAATATATCTAGAAACTGCTTGTGAAGGTTCTCATTCATCCAGGTCATGGTATATCTGTTGTATTCAATTAGATCAACTGGACTTGAAATGTAGTTCTTGAAGACGTTTCGCTAGTCATCCGACTGGCTTCTCAAAGCCAGTCGAGACTAGCACACGTCTCAAGAACTACATTTCAAGTCCAGTTGATCTAAGAATACAACAGATAATCTTGAAACTGTTATAAAAAATATATATATATTGAAATTAAAGATCTTGAAAGGGACAAACTACATACATTAAAAATGGATACACATTGTGATTGGATTGCCAAGCTAGAGGAACAAATTAATAAGTATAAAGATGAACTCATTAATTTCAAAAAACGAAAAGTACATAGCGTTGACACTGACTACAAGGAGAAAAGGGTCTATGGATGGCTCTATGGGAAAGAGAAAGGAGTATGAGATACAAACCACGGAGATTCCGGAGATCCCCTAGAACTATCGATAGTCGAGAAACCGGACATTCTGATACAGATAGACCTGTTTCTGCAGACCATAATGTTAACCACTCCAATACTACTACCACCAGTAAGGATTTTTTAGGGGTGACAACCAGATCGGGGGACCAAAAAACACCAAGAGGCGCGCGCGCCACCATACGAGGAGGGTGGGAGACATAAGAGGAATAAGAACCCAATACCAACACCACCACGTCGGACGTAGTATACAACCTTAGCCAGCATCCTCTTACCACAGTGAACATAAACTATTGAGTAAGGGATTACGTTCGTCCCAACCCCTAAACAAAATATGCTTGATGATAAAATTGAACTATACAAGTTCCAGAGATGAATTCGGCTTAGAGAACACTTAAAGATCACACAACCCCCATGGGTAGTTTAGAAAACTAGTACATTCGATCCCCCCAATCCCTCACAGACTATTAAGTCTTTGGGAACATGATTAAAAGTGAATTGACTACTAAACCGTCTATCTAAATAAACATCAATAGGAGTATGAGACCTAATAATTTAACAAAGAGGAACGCCAAGCCCTGAAAACTTGAGCAATGATATGGATCTTATAATCAGACCAGCTGATAAGGGAGGGGGCATTGTTCTTGGATAAGAATTACTACACTAAGGAACTGATGGCAACCTTCAGCATGGGGATACCTATACCCTACTTGATCATAACCCCACGGATGTTTTAAAAAGATCTTGGACAGTGAGTTACTATAGCGTTACCGCAGGGTTGGATAGAGGAAACCACTATTAAATTTCTCCTTACGACTACCTAAAACCCCCTAATATATACAGTGCCTAAGATCCATAAGTCTCTCATTATCCACCCGGCCGCCCTATCGTGACTGCTCACGGATCGCTATTTAAACCTATTGCTCAGTATTTGGATTCAATTTACAACCATTGTGAAAAATGAAGTCCTAATACGGGATAGCCAACATCTGTTAGAATTATTGTGTATGGAAAATATTACTCTCGATGGCCAATCTTAGTATCTGTTGATGTTCAGAATTTATACACAGTTATACCCCAGGAGGAGGGGGTCCAAGCTTGTAGACTAGCATTGGACAAAATAGGGCACAGAAAACCACGGTTGATTTCCTTATGGATCTGTTGTTTTTTATTCTAACAATAATTACTTCCGATTCGGTAACCAGTACTACAGACAAAATACGGTACCGCTATGGGGTCCAATATAGGACCTGCATTTGCAACATCTATATGGAAAAGTTTGAGGAGGAATACATCTACCCACACTTTACTACACAAATTATTCTAAACGCTATATAGATGATATATTTATTGTTTGGAATGGCCGAGAGGAAGCTAACGTATTTCTGAATTATATCAACAACTCAATAGCCATAATAAAATGTTTTACGATCAATAAACATCCAGAGAACATTGAATTCTTTGACTTAAGAATATTCAGTGTAGGTGGTACTATAGGGTCTACACTCTATAGCAAGCCCACCGACAAGAACACTATTCTCCATGCAAATAGCTTTCACCCCAGTTCCCAAAAAGAAGGCATTATATTCTCACAAATGCTACGGGTGATTTGTAATAATACTAATAGTGAACAGATGGCCATACAACTTAAGAATAACAGTGGTCCTTAGCATGCTTCCTTTAATATTTCTTCTCCCTCTATCTCAGTGGTGTAGCATGTCTGTATCTAGATAGCACTTTGCTTAGTACCCCTGACTATGGGCATCTCTCCTAGACTACTTTTTGTTACTATATTTATTAATACAGTCTGACTCTTTGAGATTTAGTTCTCTACCTTTTATTTATCCGCATAGATCCATTTTTTATGACATCCCCCCCTTTAACTTTTGTAGTTTTATAGGTATCGCCTTCCAGCATATTTTTAATGTATTGTATTTTTACTGGTCACTAATTAGTGTTGTTTATACATTTTTTACATATTTATGTCTAATAGAGTAGTTCATTACACTTGGGGTATTTTATCTAACTTCCGATTTTTATTCTATTTTTATAGTTGTCACTCTTATGATAGCTGCACTAGTTTATCTAAGCTTTTAGGCTATTATATTTTATGGCTCTGTTACACATGTATTATCCCAGCTGTGCTATTTAAAGTTTATACACTGTATTCACGTATTTTGATATCACTGTGGGAGGGGTTACCTTATGACATAGGTTTTATATCACATGATCTTGTTATTTCATCACATCCTGAGGACGGCCAATATGGCCGAAACGCGTTGATGGCGTGGAAATTGTTTCAATAAACACAGTTATCAGACCCAGGAGTGCTCCGACCACAA
Organism: Hymenochirus boettgeri; assembly: GCA_019447015.1. Lineage (NCBI taxonomy): Eukaryota > Metazoa > Chordata > Amphibia > Anura > Pipidae > Hymenochirus > Hymenochirus boettgeri. The sequence continues at coordinate 110,800,321 of CM033473.1, forward strand.
CTTATTTCAAATATATATATTAATATATAAATATATACAATACAAGAATTGTGGAAGCACTCCAATTAGGCTAATTTACAACTACATTTAGTGGAAGTGCTACTGATCTGGTCAAACATTTATACAAACATAGATAAGATAATCAATGCACATTCCTAGGCCCCATACAATATCATATTATCTGCACATTGTCATACTTTATAAACAAAGGGGTTTTAGTATACATTACTGTGAAAAGCCTTCCAACCACGTCAAGGTAACCCCAGTCTGGAAGGTCCTAACGTCTAACCTTTTTTTAATTTCTTTTACTTCAATTACGATTAGCAAACTTTTGCATTTCTCATTCTTACACACTGGATCCATATAACATGCTCTCTCCCTTCCCCCTCAGCCCTTTGGCTTTTTAAAATGAGGGAAGAGGCCATCCAGTGCTTTATATTAAAGGCATAGGACCTCCCATTAAAGGGGCGTGTTGGGGGTGCTATTACCACATGGAGGCTTGACCAAGCCTCCCAATAAATACATACAATACAAGAATTGTGAAAGCACTCCAATTAGGCTAATTTACAACTACATTTAGCGGAAGTGCTACTGATCTGGTCAAACATTTATACAAACATAGAAAAGATAATCAATGCACATTCCTAGGCCCCATACAATATCATATTATCTGCACACTGGCATACTTTATAAACAAAGGGGTTTTAGTATACATTGTGATCACATGAATGAAAAGCCTTCCAACCACGTCAAGGTAACCCCAGTCTGGAAGGTCCTAACGTCTAACTTTCAATTTCTTTTACTTCAATTCGAGCAAACTTTTGCATTTCTCATTCTTACACACTGGATCCATATAACAGGCTCTCTCCCTTCCCCCTCAGCCCTTTGGCTTTTTAAAATGAGGGAAGAGGCCATCCAGTGCTTTATATTAAAGGCATAGGACCTCCTATTAAAGTGGCATGTTGGGGGTGCAATTACCACATAGAGGCTTGACCAAGCCTCCCAATAAATACATACAATACAAGAATTGTGGAAGCACTCCAACCTTTATAAACAAAGGGGTTTTAGTATACATTACCTTCCAGACTGGGGTCACCTTGACGTGGTTGGAAGGCTTTTCATTCATGTGATCACAGTAATGTATACTACTAGTCCCATTTAGCACATAATCAGAAATACTAATTATAAGGTTTTTTACTTGGTCTCCATCCTGGATTGTAGTGGCTACCGATTCTGAAGTATTGGCCTTTCTTTCCTTTTGGACTTCACACCCCAATCCCCTAAAAAAGAAACCTGTGAAGGGGTATCTAAAAAGGTCTCGCCGCTGTTGTAAGTGTTCTGTGCTTCCCGCCCATGCACATCCACTGTATTCCTTCCTGGGCCGAGGATTGTAGGGGTCTGATGTATCCCTGAAATGGTGGTCCCTTGTATCCCTCCAGAAGTATTGCCTCCTCTGGCATGTATTGTGTCCAGCTTCTTTGCCTAGGTCCCATCTTTACTGGTCTCTGTTCTGACGATAGGGCCATAGTGGTTCCTGGTCACGCTATCTCCAATAGTTACGTAATCTGGCTTTTCCTTGTGAGTAGTTCTGATTGGCTACTCGCACTCTTACTCGGTTCCTCCCAGGATTCCCCCAGTCTCTCCTCTCGCATGCTCTCTCCTCTCTCCAGGTGTATACCCGATACAGCTGAAAGTCTCTCTCGTCCCTCTGCAATTTCCACTCTTTCTTATCGTGGATGGTAGTGATCAGTGTTTGTAGTTGTTCTTTCTGTGCTTTAAACTCAGTAGAGGCTTAAGCTGCTCCCTGTCTAATCACTATATTTGGGCACTGATTTCATTTTTTAATTACATTTGATAAAGGGTGGTTGATAGAATGTCATGGGAATGTTAGGGAGGTGCTCGAAAAATGTTGTGTGTGTAGCTTGCAGTTGTTAAAATAAACACTATTATATTCACAGCCTAGCCTGTGCCTACTTTTTGGTTTCTCCATAATAAAACATGCAACTACAAGACTTTGCCATAGTACTACCCCATCTATTTAACAGGTTGTGAAGTCCAGGCAGGTAAAGTATGAGGTGCACCCCCTGAGGTCTGTGCCACATCAGGTAAGTATCAATAATGTAGATTGGAGGGAGGCAATCCCAAATAGAAAATTGAAATCATCTACATTATTGAATCCAATCTACCCTACCCTACACACATTGTCCGGGCACACTGTCCCTACTTCCAGTCATACTTTGTAATATTGTAACTCTGGATCAGTTGGCAGCAGACTATTATCTGATCCAAATAAAATGGATTATGTTTAGTTTAGTAAAATGATGGGCTTATAATGACATGTTTATTTTTTTTCCACATTGCATAGGAATTAACTTATTTACATTATCCATTTACACCAGGGGTGCTCAACCTTTGGGTAAGCAATATATTAGACACTTTTTTTATTTAATAACAGGTGCAAAAATTTGCCTGAGTTAATTTACCTAAACCAATCAGATGATAACTTTTAACTGGTCTACTACAGTAAGAAAACATTTGAAAACATGATTGGCTACTGCAGATTAAAAACACCAGCAACATTTTTAATTTATTTAACAAAACCATTTTTTTTAATGAATTGGAAATTTCTAAGTAATGTTTTGTACCAGAGGGTTACTTAAAGTCCATGACCACAGATTCCTTGGTGGGCCCCTGAATCTTGCACTGCGAGTAAGTTGCCTTGGTTGTACTAAATCTTTAGCCACCAGCAAAGCAAATGTTAAGCCACACCCACCCAGGAAGTCTTGCCCACCCCATTGTGGCAGTGGGGTGTTTATTATTGATAGCAGCTCCTTTACAAAGTTTGCCTCAGGTGCCAAACCCTAGAAACACCACTAGTCATTGATCGGTTGATTGCATTTTATTGCTAAAATGGTGCATTTGGATTGGCCCCACTGGCACTCTGATCTGTTTAGAAAAGAACACAGCACACATAGCACATAATGCACAGAAACACTGTGAAACACTGAAAATTGCAAAAAAGCAACTTGTTTCCATGTGTTTAAGTGGGGCCTAAAATAATGTTAAAGTGCTGCAGATTATGTTCAGTACTATATATGATTATTGTTAACTAGACTAATGCCATTACTTCTTTTTAATAAGTGACCTATTTCAATCTAAACTAACAATTTGAATTGATTAATTCCCTGTATGTTTAAAGTTTATCTGGGATTCTGCGATTAGTTACTAAACAGCTTATCTAGCCACACCAAGCCATAAATTAGTGTGTAAAGTGAGTTTTGTCACATTTACTCAGATATGTTTATTAAAATGTTTGTCTGGTACTAGAAATTGTTTAAACACAAGAGTTAACATGGAATAAACTTTTTCTGTAGTTACATCCTCAGGAACCAGAGCACATAGACAGGTGAAAGTTGGCTTTATTTATTTAACTCTTCATGATCTAGCAAAAGAAGTTTTATTTTGGGTGTATATTTCCTTTAATAAAGTATAGGTTATAAGCTTTGAATTTAATACATGCTGTGCCAAATTTAGGTTATTCATTTTTCTAAAGCAATCAAATAGTTTTACATATGGTTTCGAAAAGGGTTAAAATATAACAATACATTACTTGGACATTTAATCAGCCAGACATTTGAAACTGTATACATGATGAAAATATATTCTATGTACAATTGCTTTTTATTACAGAATAAAACTTTATATTGAACAAATTTCTATTATGTTATTGTGATGTAAATACCCTTGACAACTTTTACTGGATTTTTGAATCAGGTTAAATAAAACTTCTAGGCTACAATTCAGCTGTTTGTTCCTATATTTGCTATGATGAAAAAGTGATGTGCTTGGCATTTACATGACATAAACCAAATTACTATGGCTTAATCACTTTAATAATCAGGCTTTATGTATAACATTATTGCTATTGTACTTCTACAAATACAATTTACCATTCATAATTATTTCAACAAACATGACTCTGCTTGCAAACAAGCAGGGAGATCCAATAAAAGTTCTTATCGTCAAAAATGGTTCTAATTTTGCCCCAACCAATCAGATCTTATTTAACATTTGAAAGCTAACATCTGATTGGTTAGGGCATAATTAGCACCATTTTTAACGATAAGAAGATTTACTGAATAACCCTGAAAAATTCCCTAAAGCACATGATATGGAAGATATAGGCAGATGACAAAGGTGTTATTAATAGAAATTTTCTACTTGCAGGTAAAAACAGCTGCAAACTCAACAAATCGTGATGATTTTACACTGTCTCAAAGGGGGCCAGTAGCAAAAAGAACTTGCCAGAATCAACTCCTTTGCCATCCCATTGACTAGCAGGGTGTAATAGCAAAGGCTTGGTGTGGTCTATTAACAAAGAAGTTTCTAGGCACCACCTCCTAATCTGATTTTATGTAACACAGGAGCATTTATAGAGCATGCAATCATGAACATGCAAGTAAATTAACTAAAGAAAATTAATGCAGTTATTTATTTCATATTATATAGAAATACCATGTCTATAAATATTCCCTTATCAGCATATTTATAAAGGAGTACCACTAGCTCCTTTTTTTTTATCACCAGACATTGAAACAAAAATATCAGATGGAACATATCCCCTGTTTTTACACAACCTATTAAGCACTAAGGCCTGATTACTGGACACATTTTGTTTAATACAATTTGAACTTTGTATGCCCTATACAAAACCGTTAATGCAGTTTCTCTTAGGGGCATTTATAAAGGGCCAAATATAATGCCCTTAAATTATCGCCACCCAAAGATGTGGTGAAAAAAACGCTTTTGCCATATTTATAATGGCGAGCGACATTGCCGCTGCGATTTGAGCTCTCTTCGTGGCGATACTGCACTCAGCACAATGCGCTAAGTACAATAGTTCAAATCCCTTCATGGCAATATGGAACAGGGGGCTGGGAGGGGCGGCTGGGAAGGGGTCGTGGCAGGTGGTTGCTTTGCTGCAACATAGGTATGGAGGCGACCACCTGCCGCCACCCCCCTTCCCAGCAACCCCGTCCCGTACGCTGGCTGGGAGGGGAAGGGCACTGAAAAGTACCTTATGGGGCTTAGGGGGTCCCACAGCTCGAGCCGTGCTCTGTTCCCCGGCCCTATCAGGGCCCTTGCGGCACTTACAAGTGCCCTTGCGGCCCTGAGAAGGGCCTTTGGGGCTTAAGGGGTCCAGCAGCTCAAGCTGGGACCCCCTGCCCGGCCCTGTCTGGGCCTTTGCAGCACTTACAAGTGCCTTTGCGGCCCTGAGTAAAGCCTTTGGGGCTTAAGGGGTCCTGCAGCTGAAGCCGGTACCCCCTTACCCAGGCCCTAGTAAGGGCCCTTGTGGCACTGATAAGTCTACTTTCTTCCATCCGGTGACAACTCCGCCAAGGCCACCGGACCCGAGAAGTACTTCAGATGACTCCGCAGAGGTTTGCAGCTCTTTATATAGGTTTGCAGAAAACCCTAATCCATTTCTTATTGGTCAAGTTTTCAATGCTTGGTTTACATGGCTTACATACATTTTCCGCCATGCCCCTCCGGCGAATGCGACCACAGTGAGTAGGGCATGCCTCCTGTGGCGGGTGGGACCACCCGCCGCGGGTTGGGCACACACCCACACCAACCACCGGCGATCTCGTCCATTTTTGCCACCTTCAAGGCGGCGAAGTGAAATGCCCGAGATTAACGCGATGCATCAGTTGCTGCCGCTTTATAAATAGAAGCGAGTGGTAACTGATACACGAAAGGTTAAGGAGGCGTTAACTTTTCACAGCCAGTTTTATAAATCACATTAATGGTGATTTTGGCGAAAACAGCAGGAAAACCGGCCGCAAAAAGTTATCGCTCGTTTATAAATAAGCCCCTAAGTGTGATATTAAAGCTTCCCATATTTATACTTTCAATGTTTCTGTCCATTAGCAGTCTTCCCATGTCATTTGTAGATCTGTTTCCTGGGCTAGCTGAATTTTTTTTTCATTTGGGGGATGGAACATAAGGTATCACTGATATTACTGATACTATATACCCTGTAGGACTTAGGAAACATAGGGGGAGATTCAATATGGCCCAAATCCATCTAAAACTCACGTTAACCCAAAGAAATTCCGGGTTAACGTAAGAAGTCACGCTTCTTACCTTAGCCCGATCCCACAATGCAATACCCGACGTATTCTCGTTTTTTTAATATTGCTTCTAGGTAAAAAGGATTTAGTTAAACAATGATAAATTTGAATTAATTGATAAGGTACCCTTAAAGGGATTTGTTATTGCTTATCAATTGTATCCATGGTAATACATGGTTTACATCATTGTAGAATGTTCCATACGATAGAATCCTTCTCCACCTTGTCATAGCCTTTTTCTAGGTAGTCTGTTTTTTTTGTAACAGTGAGAAGCATTGAGGGTGTATATGACAAAGATAATTGTTTTTCTTCTTTGTCTCAATGTTTTTGTATGTTAAGTGTAAAAGGGCTTGTTGGTTTGGATGATTTCCATTTTTTTGTAAGGCTATTCAGTCTATATTTAATGGTATAATTGTTCTGAATCAAGTTTGACCAACCTGGGGGTATTAGTTGTAGCTTAACTACGAGCGGTGTGAGTTGGGCAGCAAGATAGTTTTTATTATAGATAGGGGGCCCAATGGCCGCCCATCCTCTCTGTGTTAAGATTTTTATTAGCTCTATATGAATTTTTCACCATATTTAAATTAGATTTTTTTTTTTCTGGAAACATTTGTACGTTTGTTAGTTTACAGAAACGTTCGTTTGAGCCTCTGTCTTTCCTATTGGCGATTTGGTTTTTGGAGGCTGATTTGAATTTGGTTTGGCCTTTTCAGTTCCTACCTGCTTTTTTATTTGTTTTAATTGGTCCTTGGTTACTTTTTTTCCCCCCTGCTTCCCCTGTTCTCATGGCCCTTTTATGGATAGCCCTTACTCATGGTGTGTTCTGTTTCCATATTCTCATGGTTTTTGACTCCTGCTTGTTCCTTGCCTCTGACTCTCCTCCTGCAATGACCCCGGACTGTGCCCTGACTATGCTTTCTCTTAACCCCCTTTTAGCGACTATAAGTTTACTGAGCTCTGCTCTGATCCTGATCCCAATTTGGTTATACCTTTTCTACCATGCTTTGGCTAGCGCTCCCAATAGTTGTGCCAAGTCTGTCAGTTACACTTTGGTTTTCTCGAGTATCCCCAGCCTCAGCAAAGATACCTTGCAATTTAAGTCCAGGGAACAACTGGGTAAATGAGGTGCTTCTAGCCTCCTGGGGGCTTGTCTATTGGTGAAGCAAGTGGTGTTAGATTGTGCTAACATTTTTACATTGTTACATTCAAATTGTTCCTTTAAAAAATTAATTTCAGCCATATAAAAATGGAAAAAACAAGTACCCATATTAATATCTTGAATCATACATGCTGTGCAACAAATACTTACTTTTTCTTGACCAAAAAAATAAGGCATAAGATGTAACAAAGTTACCAAAAAATATATACATGTATATGCACACCTAGACACCACCCCTCAGAATAAACGTTATAGAAACCAGTAACTGCAGAGTGAATATAAAAAATGAAGGTGAGCAAATATAATACAATTTAAAAACGGGTGAAGCATAAACGAAATCACTCACAGTAAAGTTTTGCTGGTCTAGGTGCAAACGCCCTAGACCCTTCGCTAAAGGGGTATGTACGATCCACACCTGAAGAACAGTCCTAATATGCAGGTTACTACAGGTAATCCAAACGCTAAATTAACTCACCAGATCTGAAGGGTGGCTCGGGTGCAGCAAGCCCCGAGCCCGTCGCCATGCATGCATGCTATATTTCTACTATTGCGTATCCAGGGAAACTTTCCTATTGCCATATGGAGTTGGATTCCCCCCCCCATATTTAACTGTTCTTTTTTTCCCACTTCCTCTGGATCAACTGTTAGGTAGGGTTAAAGAGTAGGGTGTAAAAGTTAGACTAGATGGGCATATGTGTTTATTCAACCTCAATTACTATGTTACTATGTTGCTACTTAAAAGTCTCAATAGGTATATGGAAGCTAGTATTTTAAGTTGGCCAATATATTTTTGCTGTAAATCCAGATACCATGCTAAAATTGCTTTTGTCTGCTGGGTCCTAACCTACCAAGTACTTTTCTTAAATGAGCACCTGACCATAGTTTGAGTACAGATACTCAAGATGCAATATCAAATTGACACCAATATTTACACAAACCTCAGGAATCCAAACTACATTGGAATTTTGATTAAAAATAAGTTAATTCTCCATCAAAGCATAAAACAGGAACATTGGATTTGTTGTGATTTGATCATGACCCAAGCAAAGGCCCTGGGGCTGATTTGTTGAACATGGTGACTTTTAAACCATGATTATAATATCTTTATTACTTATGTCTACACAGAGGCTTGAGCAGCTGAGCCAGATAAATGTTTATGTGAGTGCTTCTTATAAGTACAACTAGGGGCCAAAACTAAAATCCATACATATTTGCATACATTATGTTCAGGTGCTTTTTAAGACTTAAGTACATGTAAACTGTGACAAATCATTTTTGAACTAATCACACAGTAATTAGGATTAATTATCAACAATCTTAAATCTGCTTTTTTCTTCTCTGACCTTCCAATCCCTTGTTTTTTAGCTCTGGGACTTTTTAAAGAGGGCGTGGCACTGCTAGTCTGTAAAGAATTATCAATCACCCAGCCCCTTTCCCTGGCACATTACATGTAGACACTATCCATTCTATAAAAGTAAAGCTTATTTCTCTGTCACTGCATGGCTAATTGATTCAGCATTAAGATCAGGAAAATTAATAATCATTATCTGTTTATCTGTGCTCTTTCTGTGCAGATAAACCCAATCCTGCAGTTAGCTGCTGTCTGTGTTACTGTAGTCCCAATGTAGCAGTGCAGCTAAAGAAAAGAAAGTCCCCCCCTACACGCACACACACCTGAAAACTGCTACAACTAAAAGAAATCTTACTTGATTCAAGCAGTGATTACAGCTCCCAGTGCTGCTTCCCTTCCCATTGCAAAGCAGTTTTACTTTCACTTTCACTATAAAATAAAATCACTGGGTGAATGCTATTGGCTGTAGGGGGGCACAGATCATCTCCTCTGCACATGCGCCACACTCTAGCTGTGCCTCAGTTTTGGAAGGGGTTGGATACATAAAGAGGAGACATGCATACTAACTAGGAGTGAGCTGAACAGGACATAAGAAGATCTAGTGACGGAGCAATGAGAGCAAAAAGGGATTAAGTTCCTGACAACACTAAAAATTAGAAAAAGATGAGCAGAAGACTTAGCTATTTAAGACACAGGCACATTGCACAGGCCTTAGCTCACAAAGGCAAGTACTTGTAGGTTAGTGTATATGTGGTTTCAAAAGAGATTACAGAATTTCAGTGTGTAGCTTCACGTTTTTTTTTTTTGTCTGGTACATTAGGGCCCAGCTGAAGAAAACCACCACTTGTGATACTGTGCCTTTAATGTTGTTGTAAAATATGAAGCAGTATCACAATTTTACAACATTATCTTTATTTTGGCCTTAAAATACTAACTCTGTTGCACAACTATCTGTGATTGCGGGGCATCATTGTGGCCTTTACTGACATTGCTGTAATATTACATAAGTGGTTTAGTGATTGCAGCTATAAGATAAAAAAAATCTATAAGTCGCCAATTATTAAAGTTATTATTATTATTAAAGTTGTGAATTATTGGTAATTGTACATACTACAGATTTATAAATAGGCCTCTATTAAATGTGCTTAAAATAAATTAACTTTCAGAAAGCATTTTTTCTTTTGGATACTTCCCACCCTATTTTGGATAGATATCTGCAAGTGTCACTATTTTTTATTTGTAAAAACAATTGGTGAGATGCAACATGGGATGCTGTGGGTTAAAACTGAGTTAAAACCATGCTTTCCGATGTAATATCGGGTTAATGTGGGGTAAACTCCAAGTTACTTAGGGGCCTTGCATTCATTTTTGCCCTATATTAGCACATTTTATCATGAATTTAATCGTATTGAAAATGTACCTACAATCATTCACCAAATGTGACAGGTGAAAACCAATGGAAATGGGTTACCACAACTTAAAAAGCTTTACATATTTAGAAGGATTACCAAAACTCACTTTTCGTTTTATTCTTACTTTCATCCCCCAGTTATTAGAACTTACAGAAACATGATCCCTAACCGGACATCTCTCCTCCTCTGCTCTTGTTGCAAACTGGTTATGCAAGTTTGGTAATGGCACTTAGCCATTGGTCGTGACACCACCGTCTTTGCTTTCTGGCACTGCTTGCTACAGCTAAGTCTCTTAGCAAATATAACCCCTAAATCTTTTCCCAATATTGTTGGTTTTATTATGGAATATCTGTTGTATTCAATTAGATCAACTGGACTTGAAGTTTAGTTCTTGAAGACGTTTCGCTAGTCATCCGACTGGCTTTCTCAATTCAGAATGACTTGTACAAGAATCTGTGGCAATTATGTACCCTGGAAAATCCCAATTAGCATATCACAGCCACGTGTTAAGGGCGTGATTGGATAGTGGCTAAGAGGTGTTAAGAGGAACGCCCAGAGTAAGGTGTCAAAACAGCATTGTACATGGCAGACAGTTGGTGTCGAACCCCCCCACCTCTATTTGAATTGAGAAAGCCAGTCGGATCTTCAAGAACTAAACTTCAAGTCCAGTTGATCTAATTGAATACAACAGATATACCATGACCTGGATGAATGAGAACCTTCACAAGCATATTTAATTAGGAAAATTAAAATTTTAAATAACTAACAATTTCTATTTGTATAAAAAGTATTGCAGTATTGTACCATGGTGAGAATGAGGTATACAAAGACATGCTTTTAATGGACAATTATATTCACCTCCCTCTCGCTCTTCTTCTTCAACCTATAGGATCCAGGGTGAGGACCTAAAACAATTACTACAGACAGCAGAGACAAGCCAAAAGACGGCCAGAGTGGAAAAGGAAATTTCAAATAAGTATTCCAGCTGAATAGTACCCAAGGTCCTCACGCTGGGTATTATTCAAGGTGTGCAAAAAGGTAAGCATAAATGTCCTTTAATGCAATCAAGTAAAAATGGAAAGGAAATCCTTTAATAAAAATATTTAAAGATGCATGCTAATATCGGAATTATTTTTAAAAGCTACCTTACAGACTTTACATTTTCCCACCTGTGGGAATTCGTAAAATAAACAGAAATGTTCCTTTTGGGCTGTGGTTAGCTAAATTTTGATGAATCAGCAAATGGAAAAATGGAAACAAATTCCAGCACTAGTCTTCTGTACAGGGGTTTTTGGATTTAAAAAATATGATGGAAACTGTAACATTTTAAACATAATTATAAAAAACAAGAAATTTTTAGTTCAAATATACAGTTCCAGGTCATCTTTCTAAATTTAGTAGGATAGACACTTTAACGGCTGTTTTTTTTTTTTTTCTTTCAGTTTAACTTTAAACTTATACAGTTATTCCCCCTGTCACTTATAAATGTATAATATATTTTACCCCATATATTGTAAAAAAAAAAGTCTACTTCACAAGGAGATCATTATTTTTCTTTTTATAGTCTCCCCGTGTGAGTCTCTGTCTGTTGAAATGTATTAAAATGTTCATAGAGATGCAAACTTAATTTAATAAATTTTGAGGACAAAGTCATTACTAAAATAGTTGTCGTATAATTGCTCTCTTAAGCTGCATATAAAATATAGTCAACCTAGTAGCTTTAAAACAATTATGAAATAAAATAAAGCTCTTCTCACTTAATACAGCAATTTCTCCCTAATGAGCATTGTTATTAAAAAAAATAGTCAGCTGGATAACTAATTTTGTCAGTCAGGCTTATTTAATTAAACCATTTCTGTTTACAATTTTTTTTGAAATATAAGAAGAAACAAATTACTTAAAGAGCGATTACATAACATTGTATGCTTAGAAATATTGATTCAGTAAACCATTATATATATATAATTGTTTATTATATAATTAATAAACAATTAATGTCATATGTGCTAATACAACAGAAAACTAATGTTTTATGTTTAAATAATGTGTTTTCATATAGTATTAATTTGTCTTTAAAAAGTGCTTACATTAGTTGGCATATTACCTTTCACTACTAACCTTTGAAAGGCTACATTCAAAGGCTACCGCATATTTGAGGCAAATTTTGAGGGTTACCAAAAGTAGCCACGACTATACATACGGAAGTGAAGGAAATTCAATTTTATTTATGTTGTGGTGTATGTGTTTTCCTAACCATTTCCCAGGTGCCTAAGCCATCTAAACTAATTTACCATGCTTTATGTGCAATGATTTTACCCTAAAATTTTAGATTTGTTTCCCCAATTGACATGTTTGGATCCGTTTTAGAATTTTTGGATTTTCAAATTTTTGGAATTCTGAAAATCCTAAAACAGAACAAAACTCTGTGGAATAAAGTATTTCTGTAAAAAATGGGTTAAACAAATTCAGAAAGGAAAAAAACAAAGACGATACAGTATGTGCACATTTATAGATTTCAGGCTGCAGGCAAATCTTTTTACTTATACATTATAACTAGAGATGTCCGAACTTCGCAAAATCCGGGAGGCCCATTTCCACATGTCGCTGCGCATTTGACGTCACACTGCACCATGCGTAACGATGTCACTGAGAATTGTCCCTGGACAAACTGATCATATCCTTATAGTCTGTATATATACATTAAATATTTCACTGATGCAAAGTACTATATGTGTAAATCATGTCGTTCTACTAGCATACTTATAATAGTAAATGCATTAGGAATATCCAAGTCCTCTTGGGAAACCCAAATCAATGCACACAGTAAAGTCAATATCCCAGAGTCAAAAGAAAATACTGAAGAGTAGCAGCAATACTTCTGTTTGATAAAGAGTAATAATCCTTAATTGTGGATAACCATAAGGTTTTTTTTAACACCAAACAGTGGTCCTCAATGTAGATTTGTAATCCATAAATTATAGATCTCACATCAAAGTCTATCTAAAGATGGCTATCTGCAAAAAAGTTATACAAAAACCGAGAGGTCCCACTCGTCATTTACACCGTTAGGTGAAATTGTATCCAAGTTGTGAATCCATTTAGCTTCACACTGGAACAGTCTTTTTGTATATTCCACCCTCTAATGCCCACAGAGACTAGATCAATGCCCAAAGAGTAAAGGTCTTGGGTTGAGTCCCAATGACAGTGTAAAAAATGGCTTGCCATGCTAGTGTTTTATTGTTTTCAAGGTCCCTTGCAGCTAACCTGATATTTGATAAATTGATGGTTAGAGATTCTCCATCTTAGTTGTTGAGTCATTTCACCTATGTACATTTTATTGCAGGAGCAAATTAGCCAATATACAATTTTCCTGTTCAGTGTAAGTAACTTGCTCTGTGTAGTTATAGTAGCGCTCTCCATCCTCAGAAATATTTTTTTATATATTGTACTGCATGCCCTCCCACCCCCAACCACTATATTGGCACTTTAAAATTAGATTCCAAACTCTACTTACAGATCCTCATTCCAACGTTGTTCTGGTCTGGCTCCCCTTCCTGCCAGAACTACAAGCAGGGGGCCAGACCGGCTGAGAGGCAGCCAATCAGAGCCGCGGCTACCAGTAATACAGAACGTCACGGGAGTGAGGATCTGTAAGTAGAGTTTGGAATCTATTTTTAAAGTTCCAATATAGCGGTTGGGGGTGGGATGCAATATACCAAAAGGAATTTTGTCTACATGAGCAGCAGCCAGGGAGGGATTGGGAGGTAGAGAGGGAGGGCGGGAAAGGGTTCCCCTGCACATGCCAGAAGCAACTGATAAGACATAATGGCACCACCAACCTTTTGGACAGAAAGACAGCTCCTATCCTTCAGTTTCCTGGACTTTGAAAATGCACTACAGGAGAGCCATAAGAAGCAGGGATGTAAGGAAAGGATTTTTGAAAAATGTACAGTGAGGGCCAGCAGTGGGTTAAAATGTAGTTTGGGGGTGGACCTGCCCTTTAAACATGAAAATTATTTCTTCATGCAATGTGTCGGTACTGTTATGGGCAGTCCGACAGTTTCTTCCTACACCAATATATATATTGGGAATCAATTAGAGAAATATATTTATCATGATGCATTGTTTCAAAAGTGTGTAAAATTCTGGCGATATATAGATGACCTCTTCATTGTTTGGAAAGAAACCATAACACTGGCACAAGAGTTCTTCACTTTCTGTAACTCCTTAGATAATCTGATTGTCTTTAACGCAGAATATTCACATACACAGGCAAACTATTTAAATGTGGAGGTGAAAGTTGACACTAATGGGATTAATACCACTATTTTTTCCAAGCCGATTGACTGTAATACATTTTTACATGGCTCTAGTTTTAATCCTAAACATGTTTCCCAAATCTCAGTTTGTCTGTGTCCAAAGAATCTGTTCAGATGATAATGATAAAAATATCAATCTTGACAAAATGCTGAAAAAATTTAGGGTTCAGGGACATAATTCACACACTTTGCAACTAGCCAGAAGTAAAGCATGTGACAGTACCTCTAATGTGACACTTTAATGGGGGTTTACATTGTTCAATTGCAAATCTTTCTCAAATTGTATCAAATGTCAAAGGCTTCCTTCTGTAGACTGGTATAGATGTCACAATAATTTGTGAGTTGTGCATATTGGTGACTGGGAGTTGATATTGACTTGTAATTCTTTACATGGTAAAAGTTCTTCGTGGTTGTATGAACCTGTTTGAGTTCCAGGATCAAAAGCCTGCAGATTGATCCCCTTGCGGGAATGATGGGTGTTTATGTATGGGCATAAAAAAGAAGAAGGCAAAGAAAAAAGAAGGCAAAGAAGAGAATAAATCTCCCGTTAGGCTCGCCAAGCTAGTATTGCACCCAAAATAGGCTTCCAAAATAAATGCTCCTAGAGATATCATCTTAAAAGTACATTTTTTCCACGTAAAAGATGATTAATGAGATCCATGAAAAATACCAAAAAAAAAACAAAAACATTTCCTGGCTTATTTAGCACCACAAAGCATTGCACAAAACAAACAATTTAAGGAGATCACCATTCAGTAACAAACAAATAAGAAGCAATAATCCTCTTAAAAAATGGGGGATTTGGAACATTGACACACCACTGGAAGATGAAGCACTCCCTCACAAATAAAGAGATCCCAGAGTGGTCTAAAACATGATCTTACATAGAATACACAACATGCCCTTTATATAGGAACAGAGGGACAAAATAAAATATGAAAACTTGTTTCACTTTAAAACAGACATATAATTTCTACAAATTATTTCTATAAAAACCTACAAACTATACGAAATGTACAGAATATTTACAATTTTAACTGGACTACAATTTATTATCTCTAAATAATTAATTTGATTATAAAAAATGTATATCTTTAACGATTAGATTAATATTTATATCATGAAAAATGTTAAATACAATAAAAGTATGCATATTCCAGGTTATAAAACAAAATAATTAGAATAAAATATCATAAACAATATTTATGTTTTATTAGTACAAAATTTGTTAAAACAATAATTTCTATTATACTGAAGATTATTCACTATAAATAAGAAAGTTTCAGAATAAAGAATGAAAATAACCTTGAAAGAAAAAGTAAAGTCTACAGACAACATTGTCCCAATAGACAGAGCACATTCACAAACATCCCACAAGCTGTGTCTCACCTTTCCCTTTGCTGTGGCTGTTGGGTGACATCTGAAATTAACCTGTGGTTACTAGGGGTCAGCTCCTCTAATCCACCTTAGCTGGGTAAACTTCCACCTAAGTGTCTGTATTGCTCAACAAACAGATCAAAACAAGGAAGTTGCAGCCTTGCTGCCTAGAAACTGACAGCCAATTACACAACAGCACAGAGATCTTATTTCTCCCTGAGACAGAACAGGGATTTTAGTTTTTTTGTTTTCAAACACATTCAATGCTCCTGTCCTAACAATGATATAATCCTTTTAAACAAAAAGAAAAGCAATCTTTGCAGTTTATTTCTTAACTACCATGAATGTAAGAAACAGAATATTAACATTTCAGTAAAAATAAGTCTGGGCAATTGAGCCTGCAGCTTGTCTTGTAGTACTCTTACCTCTAGCCTAACAGAGAACCTATGTGGGACCCTAGTACATATAGGAACTTTATCTTTTACTATGAACATAAAGGAAAGGGGAAAATGGGGGGGAGGGTAACATTCGGGATTCAAACTTGTGACCTTCTGAACTCTGTATTTCTAAAACTGTCGCCTTACCAGGTACATTACCACTGAATAAGCAGAGAATCTATGTATAGTTAGAAGTTTTATCTTTTTCTGGGAACAGAATAATACAAACATAGAAGTCCCTGATTAGACTTTGAAAGCTGCTTGTTACCATGCAGTTTATCTTCCAGTAACTCACATTGACTGGTTAATAAACTGCAGGGTAACAAGCAGCTTTTAAAATTTTAAATATGTTTAAAAGGAAATGCACTTAAAATGTATGATAAAACAATAGTAATTGAAATAAGAATCAGCTACAATGACATATACTCATAGTTATTTTCATTAGATTAAAATAGAAAAATAAGCAAATTACGTAAGACTACTAAGAAAATTAAAATGAAAAGATATATCGCTACAACAAGGAACTGTTATGACATACATGTATATTTCATTTTATGAAATGATAAAATTTGAAATATGAATAAGTTATATAAAAAAGTTACAAAAAACAATATTACTTTTCCAATAAACACATAAAATAATAGAAATAGTGCACACCAGTCTTATAATAGAAGTGTTTTATTCAAGATGTAAGGTTTTGGAATCGCACCTTCATCAGAAAAATGAAGGAAAAGGGTTTTTTTAAATAGTGAGGAGCAATCTGTGATGAGGTTGCCTACTAGTGGCAATCTCCATAATTATTAACCCCTTATTATATCATTATTAAAACAGTGTAAAACACTGTATAAAGAGGCATGTAATACAATATGGTGAGACATGTTAAAACCAGTGACCATATAATAAGATATTTACAGGGAGATTTAAGAAAAGTTCTTATTGTTAAAAATTGTGCAAATTTTGCCCCAACCATCCAGATATTATTCTTTAGGTAAGGCTAAAGAAATTAAACATCTCAGAGGAGTCCTTAAAACTTGGGAATATCCAGACTGGGCCTTTGTCAGAAGGGGTAAAATGCATTTTAAGTATAAAGGACAAACCTTTGAACATTGTAATGTCGACATCTTGACTAAGGAACAGGACTGGTTCAAGAGAGGTGTCAATGAGGCCATTTATGTGACAATAGAAACCAAGCCTGAATATAGGTGGGGGGGTTCGAGACACGTACAATGCTGTTTTTGACACCCCACCCCCCCACCCCACACCACCCACACCACCCACTACCAACAAAACACCCCCCCACCACACCCCCCCCCCACCATCACACCCCCCCCCCCCCCCCCCCCCCCCCCCATTCCCCTGGGCAGTTGCGATAACACCTCTTAGCCTTAATGCAATCACACCTAATTGGGACTTTCCAGGGTACTTAATTGCCAACATTGTTAGAGGTTTAAACTCTCCATTTAAACATCATACGCTCTAAAAATATATGAATCGGTTTAATTCAGACAATATATGTTTAAAAGAAACTCACTTCTCATCACAACACTCACACCATAATTAATATTGAAATATATATCATTTCTGTAAAAAATTCACAGCTACAAAAAATATAAATAATATAAATATATAGATTTTAATCTCACACTGGATAACATTATTGACAAAACCAGTAAACATCCCATGAATACAGATACTTTACTAAGGTGAATACTCAAAACAGAAGAATTTTACAAGACCTGGAGATCCTTACACCCCTTAGATAGAGAATTCACTTACTTTTTCAAATCTCACAATGTTTTCAAGATTATATATGATTCTTAGAGACAAATGGATACTTTAGAAAGTCATAAAGGACCAAATAGGAACAACTAATTTATGTACCCGTAATCATATCAGTTTCATAGATTATTAGCAAATAAACTTTAAAATTTAACTTTATAAATTTAGCAAATATCTAAAAAAAACTTTAAAGAACATATAGCCAAAACAAAAATTTCCTTTATAGTAGAGGAAGACAAAGGCAAGTTATACAACCAACAACATATCGCAAACAAATTTGCTGAAATATTACTCACACCTATATAACTTAAATTTAGATCCGAAGTTGGAACCCCCCCAAAGATATAAACACATTTTTAGATAAAAATAACCTGTCTAAAACCCAATTACAACAAATTAGCCATCCCATTCAGAAATCAATGAGCTATATACTCGCTATACCCCTGTTGACTAGCTAGCTACTGCTTGGTTTCACTCTTACCGATAGCCTCTAAGCTGCTAGAATGATTAGTCTTTTTCCCGTATCACTAATTAACTTCATGCTCATAACCTATTGAACCCTTTACAGTCTGGTTTCTGTCCTGCACATTCCACTGAGATGGCTCTGTGTAAGGTTGCAAATGATCTTCAGGTTGCCAATGCCAATGGACAATGGTCACTTTTCTATTCATATCTTTCTTCACCTCTCCTCTGCTTTCAACACAGTTGATCATTCTAATGTAAATACTTTCCTCCTTGGGCATTTGGAATGAAGGGGCATCCTGGTTTCTATGCCATTTTTCTAACCGAACTTACTCTGTATCATATGCTATTAACACCTCTTCTCCAGTTCCTCTTAGTGTGGGTTTGTTCTTGGGACTATTTTCTTGGAGGTCATTAGCTTATTTGACTTCAAGTATCATTTATATGCAGATGATACACAAATCTATTTGTCCACACCTGTGCTAACTCATAACATCCAATCACATGTCTCCAACTGTCTCCTTGCCATCTCCTCACACTGCCATATATTAAATCTTTCTAAAACTGAACTGGTAATTTTCCCACCTAAACCTGGACCTATCCTATCTTTTTCTAATTTTGTTGATGATATCCACACTTATCGGCATGCTCCTAGAGGTAATTATCGACTCCTCTCTCTCCTCCCTCCTAGGGGTAATTATTGACTCCTATCTCCTTTTCTAACCACATTAACTATGCAACAAAAACCTGCTGCTTTTTGTTGCATGCTCTTATCCTATCATGTCTGAACTATTGTAACCTACTACTAACTGCTTCCCATCTATCTACATTTTTTTCACTCTCTAATAAACAGGATGTTAAATCTCCCTTAAACAGACAATAGCCTTGCTCCCCATTAAACAGGGTATTGTATACAAAATCCTTCTCCTAACATTTAAATCCCCTTGCGTTGCTTCGCCTCCTTATATTTTCTATCTAGTATCCCCATATGATTCTGTCCATCATCACAGAACCATCTCCTGTACACACCCCCTACTCATACTGCTTCCTCTCACTTTAGACCTTTTTCTCTTGTGGCTTCTAAACTCTGGAATTCTATTCCCCTTGCTTTTCATCAAGAAACATCAATTAGCAGGTTTAAATCTATCCTTACATCCTACCTACCTACCGGCACAGTATAGGATTATTTTAATTTGCACTGCATATGTCCCACTACTTCACTTCTACCCCTTCCTTTTGTATCTGTATGCTACCCTCCTAAAGCTCTAAGGGGCAGAAAACTCCTTTTCTCTTGTGGCAAGGTTTAAGCAATAATATATTTATAGAATTACCGTATGTACTGAACTACTAATGTATTTATATTTTTGTCCCCTTGTAAAAAATTTTTTGTATTTTTGTTATTGTACAGTGCTTCAATCCCAAGTGGTGCTAAAAAAAAACTATATATAGATAAATACATAAATACTCACCCTAATAACAAAGCACTAGGACAATATGAATTTACCAATAAATATTATAAAGCATATCCAGACATACTCACACGATAACAAAAACTGTTCAATACAGCAAGGCTAATTCCCAGAAGAAATTACCAAAGCTATTATAATTCCAATACCAAAAACCAAGAATCCAATAAAATGACTAATTATAGACCAATCTCTTTGTTGAATACAGATTTGAAAATATCATCAAAAACCCTAGCAACAAGGCTACAAACAAGTTTACTATCACTAATTTCCACAGACCAAGTAGCCTTTATCCAAAAATAACTTGAGATAACAGAAGAAAATTCAATAATATAATAAATTACAAAACAAAACAACTATCAACAATTTTACCAAATTTAGATGCTGAAAAAGCCTTTGACTGCATTAATTGGCTTTCTTTAGAGAATATAATAGCAAAATACAGCATACCAGGTTGGTTAAGCAAAAAGTATTCGTAGCAAACATGATATCATCTACATAAATAAATAACAAATGGTACTTGCCAGTGTTTTCCACTATCACCATTAATATTTAACATAGCCATTGAACCCCTGGCTTAGTCCATTAGAGAAAATACAAATATAAAGAGTGTGAAAATTGGAAAAAGGAACATAAAAATCTGCCTATGAACAGATGATGTTATCATAGCAATATCAAGCCCACTAACTTCACTACTCACAAATTTAAGACTTCAATGCCTAACTCACTTTTTGCATTTGCATTACAATAATACAATACAATAACATTTGTAAACCACTTTTCTCCTAAAGGACTCAAAGCGCATTAAACAAATTAAACCCAGAATCAATACTTTATCAATAATAAAGACAAATAACAGGTGGTGTGGCTTATCCACACTTGGGTATAGATCAGGGCACAAATATTAAAACTCTACCTACCCTTATGGGAGCATTAGCATTTCACAAAAAAATTAACAATTTCTGAATTTAATGCAAGAAACATCAGTATTCCATTCTACTGGTAGCAAGCTGGAAATTTCAGTATATACTGGTAGCAAACTGTCAAGACAGTTTTCTACCAGTATATACTGAAATTTTCAGCTTGCTACCAGAATATACTGAATTGCCAGTTTGCTACCAGTAGAATGGAATACCTAGGGTGTGTGGGCTTAATCTGGGTGGGGAAGGGGCACAGCCTACATTTTTTGCTCTGCTGCAGTGGCACTGAGTGCCCAAAGAACCCCATATCTTCTTGAACCCTAGAGACGACCCTGATAAAAGCTATGAGAGCTTAATGCACAATGATATTGCACATTATCCTATCTGTATCCTATATATTTTTTATTTACGATATCCCATTTGAGGTACATAAACAGGGAGATTCAATTCAAGTTCTTATCTTTAAAAATGGTGCTAAGTTTTCCCCAACCAAACAGATCTAAGTTAACATTTGAAAGCCAACATCTGATTGGTTGGGGCAAAATTAGCACCTTTTTACGATGAGAACATTTATTGAATCTCCCTGAAAATTTATTAAGAATCTATGTTTCAATCCTGGTACAAATTGAGTTTATTAATACACTGTATAGTAGAAATAAGCAACACTAACTTTATAAAATTAGATTTTGTTGACATATATGATTATACATATGGAGGTTTGGCCGTCCTTGGAAAACAGCTCTATTTCCACTAGTATTTATATATGCATACATTATAGTCATCCCAGGATATAGAAAGTCATATATATATTTTTAGTGGTGATATCAATGAATTTGACTTACTATTTGGAATGAAAATTAAAAGATCCATAACATATTATTTTGTTCTGATTAATATATTTACAATAAATTATCATTTTTAAAGGTATTTTCTGACTGATTGACCTCATATTTATTAGGGGGGTTGATGAATATCCTAGCAATCAACACGTGTTAAAGGAATTCAAATATTATTGTGTGCTAAATCTGTAATTTTAGGGTACTCCTCTTTTTATTGGAATTTTTACTTATATTATTACCGTGTATTATATCTATTACGGTTTAATAGTTATTCATATGTGTTTTTTTATCATATATTCAGATAATGGTAGTTTTGGAACCTTAGCACAAAATGGGCCCCCTTCTTGGCCAAGGGCCCGGGATCTATACCACAGAAGAGGCCTGCCATCCAATGCTTAATAATCAAGGGTAAAACCTCAATTAAAGGGACGTGTTGGGGGTGCTACTAACACCTTCTTGCAGAGAAACTTTGCTAATTTCATAAACAAAAAAGTGGGTCTGTTGGAGCACTCCTATGGACAACATCATTATAAACATATAGTAGAAGTGCTACTGACGACCAAAACATTAGAAAAAACAAGAAGAGAGATCAGTGCACATTCCTGGGCCCCATATACTATACATATATCTGTAGTGCAAACAGTAAAAACATGGGGGGGGGGTTAGTTATAATTTATGCATAAAAGTGAAAAAGCCTTCCAACAAGTCATGGTAACTTTTTTTTTATATGAATGTAGCAGAATTTCTCTGCTACAGTGAAAGCCTTTGTACTAATCCAATGCAAGGTCAGGGAGACAATCCTTCCCACGAAAAATGCAACCAAGCAGGGAGTGTAACCCAGATAAATGACCAAGGTAATTTGTTAGGACCTTCCATACTGGGGTTACCTTGATTTGGTTGGAAGGCTTTTCGCTTTTAGGCATAAAATTGTAACTAAAACCCCCCATGTTTTTACTGTTTCACTAACACAGATATTATAATAGATATGGGCGCCAGGAATGTGCATTGATCGATCATCTTTCTTGTTTGTTCTAATGTTTTGGTCAGTCAGTAGAAATTCTACTATATGTGTGTTATTGTTATTTTTATTGTGCAGTGTTTGTATACACTATCGTGCTACAGATCAAGAACAGAGATTGTGTTTATAGTATGTATGGCTTCTTAAAAGGACAACTTTAAAATGTTATGTCAACAATGCTGTGGGTGTGTATTATAAAGCAGCGCTATAAAATTAGGATCTAATATGAACCGGGTGCTTCAAATTACCGTAAATGGTTCCGTCACTTCGATGGAACTTTTGAAAATTTGAATATTTTGAAATTGAAAGTATCTGGAAATTCAAAAATTTTTCATTTTCAAAAATGATCCAGCCACAGTACTTAAAATCACCAGCTACAGTAGTGCCACCCCCTGGGTATAATAGTCAGCATTCCAGGCCCATTTATCAAGGTGTTGTGCATTACCATCGTGTTTGCGCTGAAATCACAAATTTAAAAAAAACGAGTGCTGCGTACAGCACCCACACTTATACATTTATTAGTTATCTGGCACTAACTATTAATATTATTTTGTTCAGCTCAGAGATCTCACCCTGGTGATATAAAAATATCTGTAGGCTGGTGCTTACACAGTGTTCTACCGTGTAGAGGCACTGACTTCTTTATAATGCACCCTGGTTAGTGGTAAATATTATATATACATATTAGCAGCAAGCACAAAAACGTACAGAACATAAAAACATAAAACTGGGAGATAGAGTTATGAGCGGGCCATATATTAACGATTAAATCGTCACTTCTACGGATTTCAAAATTCAAGAGTATAGTGTTAGGCATCTCACACAAACATGATGTACTTACAAAGCAGATATTCAATACGAATGAAAGGATTGTAAGTGCATGTGTGCTCCACAGAACATCCCTGCTTGCTGTACTGAGATGTAATCCAAGGCACATATTGACATATATGTACCACTTTGCTGTATTCACAAACATGCAGCTAAATGGACATGTCAATCCCCGTTTCCAAATGATTCCATAAGGTAGATTGTGTACCATTAAGTCCAAAAAGGCCTCCGCTCTGCTAAACTCCCAGATGAACATTAATATATTGCTAATCAGCACCTTGATGTATACGATACAATGTAGCGAGTGCGTTAAAGCTTTGCCTAGCAAAATGTTTATGCTGCTAGGAGATTTGTGACAGGCACTGAAATTCAACACAGAATATAGAAAGAAGTTTAAACATGAAGAAAGATTGTATTGGCTATATGTACGTGTTCCCCAGACCGGTGTCCTCAAACTGTGGCTCTCCAGATGTTTGAAAACTACAACTCCCAGCATTCCTAACTACAGAGAGAAGCATAGGAATGCTGGGAGTTGTAGTTTCAAACATCTGGAGAGCCGCAGTTTGCCCATCAGTGCCCCAGACCATTGCCCAGATTCCGTGCCATTTACATTAAAAAACTATTGCTATTTATACCTTAAACTGTAATGGGAACTTTTGAATTTTATCTCCCATTGAGATTAACCCCATTTGGGGTTTATTTTCGAATTTTAAAATGTTTGCAAAAATTCGAAACCCCGAAAACGGAATGGAACTTGCCAGTTTTGAACATCTGAATAGTGGGCCTTATACTGGGTGAAAAATACTACATAGTATCGGTATTGTATTTCGCTGATATTGGAAAGAATTTGGATTCTTTTGCGCTACTGACTATACTGGTATTGTTTTCGGCATATAAAGGGCACTATTGGGACGTTACCAATATAATCACTATAAACATGCCCCTGACTTGGGTATAAAAAAACTCTGTAGGCCGTCACTTTCTGCATTGAACTCCGCTCCAACTATAGATATACCTTTATAAGTGCATTGTCTTGTTTTGTAGCATTCTTTTTGATGTGCAGGTTCTATCTAGTTTCTATAGTTTCACTCACAAGATTTTTATATGAGCCCTCTTAATTATGCATATTTACTGCAAACAGGCAAATGACTAGATATTCTAGTTTGATTTGAGGGTACTTTCAGCATTTCATTGTATGGGATGCTGGTCTGATTCAACCAGGTTTCGACACGGAACTCCCAGTTCCGAAGGTCCGGAGTTTTGTCGTAACCAAACTGAACTTTTGGATCTTGGAACTCCCGTATTTTCAAATTTCTCGCAAATTACTGAGCTACTTTCTAGAGTTAACAGGTCTACATTCAAGGGTAACTGAAATCGGAACGCAAATGAATCTGTTTTCGATCATCGCTAGTGCTCATATGTGCCCTAGACTGCATTTATTACATCGCTTTCAGACAAATATAACTGCCAATAAAGTATAACATTTATTTTATATAATTTTATTACTACAGTTTATAATATATAGAATTGCATTCTGTCCGGACTTATGAAGACATGCCTGTTACTACACATATTCCTGTATGTGTAGTGGAGTATATAGAAATGACATGATCTGAAACTGTGCAAGTTTATTCAAAACATGTACACTACATGTTTTGGACTCACAAGTCTTTTCTTCCTACCTTACTTGATGTTTTCCTGTTTCAAAGACTATAGGCTAGCTGAAATAAATCTGTACAGAAACTGGTATATTTAAGATGTACATTTAAGAAGTATTTACAAAACTTTTACTAAGTCAACAATAAAGCAAGTATTTATTTAAAATCAATCCATACACCAGTTGAAACATTTATACTTACCTTACTTACCCAACACAATACTTACACAGATACAGAAAGGTTCTGGAGGCAAATCTTCAGTACAATATTTGTTTTTCATTCTGTAAAAGTTCCCATCTCGAAGTGAGTCGAGAGCAGCACCACATATTGGCTTTTGCATCACCTGTCATGGCCATGACTGATTGCTGCTACTAAGGAATCCAGGGAAAAAAACACATCAAACTGAAGATTTGCTGTTCCAGCATGTGTAAGTAGAGATGAAACGAAACTGGTGAGTTCAGTCTGGCAGAGTAACAGAAAAAAATGGCAGAAACTACTGAAGTTCTGGAAATCGAGAAAATTAGATAGAATCCAATGAAATAGATTTTTTCTATTTTTTTAGACAATAACTTGATTTCGTAATCATTCTTTTACAATACACTAATGGAGACCGCATATGGAATGATGCAGTATCTTATGATCTCTAAACTTCAAAAAAGTACAATATGATTTGTTAACAAAAATGATTGTACTGTAACTGTCATTCAAGTTGGACAATTTTGTGGGGGAGGTACAGTTAAGGTCTTAATAGGCATGTGCAAAACATTCCAATATATAACTTGATTGTGGAATCACACTATATGCTGAATCAGCCAAGATAATGTGCTATGGATGGGGCCGTTGAAAATTTTGCTTGATAGACTGCAAAATATTTCTGGGAAGTCTATTGTACAGAAAGCTAACTGGTCAAAATTTTTGAACAAATCCGTCAAATAATTTAAAATAATGACTGTATATGTCAGGCTTTATTTATTCCTTCTACTGTAAATTAGAGCATTTCTGAAAGTCAAGGATTTTGCATATTGGTAGAATTTAATTAATCAAAATTTTTTATTGCTTAGTAGAAAAAAATTTTAAACAAATATATACAACAACACAAAATATTACATCTGGGCCAAAATGTTATTAAGAAATGGCCTAATTAAAAAAATTGGGCAATATTTTTATGCAAACTGACTTTTGCTAATATTTTGTGTCAATTTGAAGAAAGGTTCACCCAAACAGGATTTGCTTATCAAAAAAGATTGACTTCAAGTGATAAAATTTGCCAGTTTAAACATGATGAAAATCCTAATAGCTTCTGGGAACATTTTCACAATAAATGTAGATGTAAGTTAAACATATAAATATCTATTTAATTAACACCTGCCAATGCAAAAAGGCAAATGTGTTAAACTTTGTCCCAGATTTTTGGGCGTAATGACTAATTGTGGTTTGTTTAAAACCCATTCTGATGGTGATTTTTGGGCATAAATGCCTAATTGTAGTTTGTTTAAACCATTCTTATTGGTAATTTTGTCTAAGTACATCAATCCTACATGCGCAGTTGTGTTTTAGATTAATATTTGTAAACCCCACTGATGTAAAAATTTGTTTGAAGAGTTTGCTTTAAGAAAAGAAAATGTGTATAAAAATGTGAATATAAAGAGTATGATCATAAGAAAAGTTTTTATAAATCCAGAAAGCAAAAACACCAAATAATGCTGTGTAGCAGTAATGTTAAAAATCAGTTAATATATCAAAGGTTCTTTCATTTACAGCAGAATGGATTTTGCTATAGAGAGAAATGTTTAACAGCATTTCAGTGCTTCAGTTGCTGAATCAAATCCTACATGGACTTATTTAAGAGTAATTTTCACTGTTATTTTTGTTATTGTACAGCATTGCGTCCCCAGTCGTGCTTTATAAAAAGAAACTAAAACTATCATACAAATACAATACTGCACATATCTGCAATATCTTGCCCTCATATTGTATAAGAATATTTATATGTTCATCTGAGAATGCATTAAGTTTTTAGGACTACAATAAGGGGTGTGTGTGTGTAGGAAAGGTATATTTGTAATTATATTATAAATATATATATAATATATATATATATATATATATATCTTCTAATGTTATTCTTCCTCTTTACAAAAGCATGTGTAAGGCCCTCATTTGAATATGCAATGCAATTTTGGAATCCTGTGTACAAAAAGGAACTTAAAATGGAAAGGCTTCAGAGAAGGTAGGCAACTAAATTAATAGGGGATTGGGGGAGCTTCAAAAAAAAGACTGGAAAGTTACAATAGTATTGCTGGAGAAAAAGCGCTTTCGTGGGGAATGATTACGTGTGTATAAATACATTAAGGGCCCTACATATCTGGGGCATTGTTCACCAAGAACATGTCAAAGGACATGAGGACATCCCTTAAGACTTCAAGAAAAAAGGTTTAGGCTTCAAGTTCAGAAGGGTTTTCATCATGTGAGAACGTATAGCTATGGAACTGTCTTCCAGTGGATGTTGTTATGGGCAGGTTCATGGTCAGTTTCAAAAAAAAAGTTTCTGCAAACAAGGAATGTTGCAGTTACTGGTATTGATACATAAAGTAGAGTTGATCCGGAAATTTCCGATGCTACTTGGAGTCAGAGAAGAAATTTTTTCATTTCTCTGGTAGCTGGGAGTGAGCATTTAATCCTTTCTTACATTATTTAAGCAGTGATAAATGAGGCCGTAAGTACCTTCTGTTTAAAAAAAGGCTCCTTTTCATTAAGCTCTGTGGGAGTCTTTTTTCCTCCTTTAAGTTCACCTCATCTATAGCTGACTGGTATCTTGTGCTCCCAAGTCCTACGCCTGTAGAACCCATGAATCTTTGTCTTGCACTGTTAGGATAGTCTCAGTTCTATAAGACCTCAGATTTTCTAATAGTTAATCCTCTCTAACAGATTCCCTTGGTAGCAGCGGTGTTTAATGAGAAGGGTGAGTATGGAGGACCTAATTAACTTTTCTCATAGAAAATCCAGTGGATCTCCTCTTAATTGATCTGCTATAGGTTGGAAGTGTACTTCATTGTGGTGTTTGGACTGAACTTGAACACTCTATACAATGTTACGGTAAATACACCAAGAGAACTCAAAACCTAGATTTAAATATCTTCCTGCATAAATTCATCGAACAATGGGTATAGAAAATATATCACACACACCTGACATAATCTGACTGTAGAATCAGGCCTCTTTCTCTACATCCTAGAACAGCCACCAGTCATGGCCGTAACAGAAGTGTCATGACCAATGGCTAACAGCCATTACCAAACAAGCCTCCTTTGCTGCTGTAATAAACATAAAAGGAATGTTAAGGGCAGAGGAGGCGTTGTCCAAGCTTTGGTGATGGTTGTATTTTATTAGTTTCATTTGTCAGCCTGGAAGCATCATTGAACATTGTAGTAACATGGAACTAGGTTTTGGAAGTGCCCTTTAAAAGGTAAAATTTTATCTGAACTATTACTAAACAGAGTTATTACATATGACACCAAGTTAGCAGCAGTGAGTGACAGCTGACAACTAGGGTTTGTTTACACTGAGCTCTGTTTTTTGGATAGGGACACAGAATTCTCCTAGGGAATGCTTAATGCATTCGTGCGCGGTCCATTGCAGCGATTTAAAGGAATAGTTCTCTTAAAAGTGAACTATTCGTTTAAAGGGCATGTCCCACCCCCAAAACTATAATTTAACCCTTACTGGCCCCACTCTGCAGGTGTAATAAAATCCTTACCTTACCTCCAAATGGCTTCTGCTATGTCCCGCCAAAGTCCCCAAAAACTGCCCACCAGGAGCCTGGCCGTGTCCATATAGGAATTTTGTCATGCGCCACTGCAGCCCTCCCTTCCCTCTCTCTCCCTCCTGTTTTGCTCTCCCTCCCCCTAGTTAAAACCCTTTGGGGTACTGTAGGTCTCCCTCCCCCAGACCCAACTGCAATGTTTTATGTCCAGAAACTCCTCTGATCATTACTGCCTTACCCTTCTTCCCAGGCGTTCTAATGCTGGCAGCCGCATCCATGATTGGCTGCCTCTCAGGAGTTTCATGCAAAAGAGGGCCGGGACAGCACGCCAGAGGGAAAGAGGGAAGGTAAGTAATGATCAGGGAGCTTCTGGACATAATAATTTAGCGGTTGGGGCTGGTGGAGGGAGACCTTCAGTACCCAAAAATATAAAAATGGGGTGGACATACCCTTAATGTATTGATTGAATACCGGGAGGTTGAGGACCTAGCCTTACCTTCCTTTCTCAATCAATTGACCAGGAGCCACGGATGAAGATATTTACCTTACACTTGATTCTCTGCAGCAGCAGTGACAGGTCCCGAGAGCTTTGTGGTTTAGATTACTATAGCACGCATTGTCACGCATGCTGCAGAGGATCGCGTGTAAGATAAATATTCTATCTTTGTTCCGTGGCTCCTGGTCATTATATTGAAGAAGGAAGGTAAGTATAGCTCCTTAACCTCTCGGTCTTCAATCAATACATTAAAGGAATCGTTCACTTTTCAAGTGAACGATTCCTTTAAAGCTTAAGCTTTTGTTTGGGCACTTCAGGGAGATTCAATAAGTTCTTATTGTTTAAAAATGTTGCTAATTTTGCCCCAACCAATCAGAACTTATGTAACATTTGAAAGCAACATCTGATTGGTTGTGGCAAAACTAGCACCATTTTAAACTATAAGAACTTTATTGAAAACCCTGTACAAATCTGTTGTATTCAATTAGATCAACTGGACTTGAAGTTTAGTTCTTGAAGAATGGCTTTCTAATCTGAATTGAGAAAGCCAGTCGGATGACTAGTGAAACGTCTTCAAGAACTAAAATTCAAGTCCAGTTGATCTAATTGAATACAGCAGATATACCATGACTTGGATGAATGAGAACCTTCACAAACCCTATACTAAATGGAAAATAATAACAATGCAATGTTTGCAAAGTCATGGAAAAGTAAATAATCATGCTGACATTTGTTTTCTACGCATTTAATCATATTGTTTCACTAAACTCACCTATTTTTTGATTGTTTTATTACAGATATATTCAAAAAAGTCATATACATATGAACATATAACATGCACAAGCTATTTTACAGTGGGACATATTGTTAATTGTATGCTACATTTGAGTTTCACAGCATGTTTGTTATTGACCTGTTAGCTCAGAAGCAGGATGCTTCCTAAGATGTCATTTGCATACCGGTTGAACACTTGAAAATGTCAGTACAACGACTTCACAATGGTTAATAACAGGTACTTAGCTATGCTGCACTAAAACATTAACCAGACAATTTAAACACATAAGTGCACGTCTATTTTAACCTTGACATTAATACTTGTTTTTATCCATTTTT
The DNA here is from genome assembly GCA_019447015.1 of Hymenochirus boettgeri. Lineage (NCBI taxonomy): Eukaryota > Metazoa > Chordata > Amphibia > Anura > Pipidae > Hymenochirus > Hymenochirus boettgeri. The sequence continues at coordinate 110,830,852 of CM033473.1, forward strand.
TTTAAAAGAAAAACTAATGGTTAATTTGTTTTTTCCTTTAAGGAATACTTCTGATATTAAACACGTTTCTGACACACACAAAAAAAAATCAACTGACAGAAGATAATGCATTAATTCAGTAGAATAAATTGTTGGCTGTCCTTTTTCCACTATCTCCAGAGATCCACCTGGAACTTTAAGGGTCTGGACTTATTGCCTAATCTATATTATTTTATGATTATTGATTATTATTGATTTATATAGCGCCAACCATCTCCGTGGCACTTCAGTTACATAGTCATATTAACATACAGGTAATACATATTATACAAAGTCATAAATTAATACACAGGTATTACATAATATAAGTACACAGAGTGATGAGTTTGCTTACAGCAATACCGTGATACAATAGGCGTGAGGACCCTGCCGAAGAGCTTTAAAGAAGACATAAAGTGATGGGAATAGGTAGGCTGTAAATAGATTGGCAGTGGAGTGTGAGAGGTGGGTTGGATATATTGGTTAGTAAGAGGGGTATTAAGAAGGGTGTCTAGGCACAGTTATATGTTTTCCTAAAGAGGGGGGTTTTAAGGTACGTTTGAAGGATTAAGGGACAGAATGAGGACAGATGAAGTAAGGGAGTTCCAGTTAGAGGGCAGCATGCCACATAAGCAATGTCCTGAATGCAGGCATGGGAAGAGGTGGCAAGGGTGGATGAGAGGAGTATATCATTTGCAGAGCGGAGGTTATGTCTGGGATAGTGTCGGTGGATCAGCTATATATCACTTACCAACTTTCCTTTTAAAGGTATCATGAATACACTTAATGACAAAAATAATATAGAGTTTCTTTTGTGAGATTTAAATATATTTTAAAGGGGAACTAAAGTCTCCAGACAACCTCATCTCAATAGGCAGAACAAATCTCACAACAATACAAGGTCTCTGGGTTTACTGTGAGTTTAAGGGTATACCAAAAACTTCTGAATATGCTCATTAGTGCTCAGCAACCAAAACAAGACCCTGCACATGGCACTGCCCTCTAGATGCTGACAGTCAATCATATTAGAAGAGACTGCTTCTGTTAGGCACAGATCATGTTAGAATACAAAGATTTGGTTAGAACAAGAGGGCATCAGTCCCTAAATGTCCAATAATTATGGCCATAACCACCTAGGTGAAGCAAAAATCAAAAACACATTCAGGTTATTCATAAAAGTCTTAGTGTTAAAAATGGTGCTAATTTATCCCCAACAATCAGATGTTAGCTTTCAAGTTAAGTAAATCAAATAATAATCAAATCTGATTGGATAGGAACTTTTATTGAATATCCCTGATTATGTTTGTTTTTCTTAGCACCAGTGGATAAGTTCCTGTGTTAGTTTGGTTGCAGCAGACCTATATTCTACTTTTATAGGAGATTACATTTGTCTTTTGGCAAGTTGTGGCAGTTGACTCAGGCACAGGGTAAGATCAAGAATAAATAAAGTAAGAACCCTCTGTTAAAATCAGATTAAGAACTCTCTGTTAAAATCTCTGTTTTAATCTTATTAATCTGATTTTAACAGAGAGTTGGGTGTTATCTTAGAAAAGATACTTGGTTTTTGGTGATGTACTTGACTCAGTGTGTCTACAATAAGTCATTTTTTTTTGCTTCACCTATGTGATTGCCATAATTCAGGGGACTTTAGGAAAGCAGCTGTCTTCTTTGTTTTTAACCAATTAGTTGGATCCCCCAGTGTGCACCGCATAAATATAGCTTATTACTGGTGTTATAAATGAGCTGTGCGCCTCTCCTACTCTATAAAGGGGAGTACAGAGACTTGCCTCTGTTAGGCACAGATTATGTAACTATACAGAACATAAATCCGCCTCTCTGAAAAGAACAGATTGTTTACAGGTGTGCTTTCAACTATCTTCATTACACAATTATCAGAGTCTTTGCCAATAATTTTATCAGTGTCTGGGTCCCACCGTTATTACAGTCTGTGCTAATGATTTTAACAATGAGTGTATCAGTTCCAACTTTTTAGTGTATATAAAGTGTAATTGTGTGTGCTAAGTGTAATTTGTTGTGCTAAAGTTTGTGTTTAATATGTGTTCTAGTCTGTGTGTAATAAGTCTGAGTTGGTTCATGTGTGGGGCAATAATTTACCAGTATGGGGCCCAGAAAAGTCTGATGGCAGCCCGTTATGGGCCTAGGGATTTGCATTGATATCTGTTCTTAGCTGATGTATGATCACCAATAATATATTTATTTCTTATTTGGAGTACAACGCTCAATTTGTTATCACTTTTGATAGGTTCAATAGGGGTAAATTTTCACAAGTTTGTAAAGACTACTGGGGGCTATCTACGGAGAGCCGATATAGGCTTTTTCCATCTAAAGTCACGTTAACTCAAATACCAAGGTTAACGTGACTTTAAGACATAACTAACATAGGTTGTACCAAGCTGATAATGCTCTTTAAGACAGAAACTTTAATGACAACAGGTAGCTGGCGTTAAAGATTCAGAATGGAAAAAAAACATTCGCTTACACGGAGAGCTGTTAGTGGCTCAGTGCATTGCCTAGAAGAGGCAATAGAGTGTGATAATGGCTCTCCATGCATAGCTCTGTACATTGGCAGAGACAAGTGCTTGGCAACACATTGTAAATGCAACTTGAGTAGTGATGGGTGATCAGGGGAAGAAAGCTTTCACAATAGGAGTAAACAAATGTAAGTTAGTTTATTTCATTTAATTGGACTGAGTTTTCAGCATACCAAAAGTTAATGTCGAAGTATTGCAGAGTAAATGTAAAAAACTAAGGCACATGAACCAAATGCACTCTAAGTAAAACTTTTGGAATCTTTAGTTAGGGGCTTATTTATAGATGATCGCCATTTTCACAATTTCGCTATTGCAGGACATCCCAATGGCACAAGAGAGTTATTTTTACCATATAATAAAACCGCTTGTATTGACACAAAAGGTTTCAATGCGGCGATGTATGGCGGTGGTATCAGTGATGTACACTAACAACTTCACCTTATTCATTGCGTTAACTCTAATATGCTTTTAAAATTAATTGCTCTCAGCGTGGCCATTACCAGAACATTTTCACCAAACATCGTGATTGAGAATCCTTAAACTTTCAAGGACTCTCGAATTTGCCAGTTTGAGGATTATCGAAAACGACGCGAGAAAAAACAGAATTGGTGCACGTACACTATTCCATTTTTTTGCTGTTTCTCCTGCAGGGACGTGTTTCCCAGAATAGTCCTAGGTCTTTGTTGGACTGGATGTGACCTATAGGCCTGCATAAGCATCTCACCATACCCACTGCTTTCACTGTTAATTAAAAACATTTACATAACATACCTTATAGTAGCAATAATATAATAACCACAAGTATTAAATAGAAAATCCAGTAGCAAAGTAACATGTAACATGTGAAGGTATCAGTCTGAAAGATATCATTTTGAAAGATATAAATATCTCACTCAAAATATCTCCGAACACCACTCAAAGGGAATTCATACATTATTATGGAATTCATACATTATTATTCCAGCTTATGAACCTTTATACAATATTAGATGAAGTTTGATAAAATAAAATGGGACAGTTATGGTTGCAATTAATAAACTCTGGTATAATGAAGACCTCACCTGAGTTCTTTTAATTTATCCCTTGAATTACATGGGTGCAAGTGAGGCAGCGTCTTGCTCCACCTTAAAGAACCCCTTAAACGTAACCAGGTCGCCTTTGATGACAAAACCCTGTTCTTCAAAGCTCCTTAATAAACTAGGTGCCAATGAGCTCCCTAGGTTGGTGATCACCATGACACAAATTTAAATAGTGACACAAAGATTTCACCCAGGCCTGAATCCTGAAATAGCACATGGAAGTATTTGTTATTTGAATCCATTAATACCTATTAAACTTAATAAATGTTGAGAAACCTATAGGGCCTTTCACCACATGCTTTTCATGAGTTCTTGTATATCCATAAGCAAAATATTTATGTCTATCTTAGAGACTCTGAAGTATGAGTCTTCAATTTTATCAGGTCTGTAGCCCCTTCTAATAAACCTTTCTCTGAGGCTTCTGGCTTGTAACTCCATTTCTGATCTATAGAACGGTCTGCGTAAATGCAGGAATTGTCCATATGGTATCCCTATGTACATATGCTTTGGATGACAGGAGTCTGCTCTAAGCAACATATTGCCTGAGCATTCCCTCCAATAGACAGTTGCCATTAACTACCTTCCACTGGTCTAATGGTTAAGTCCAAGTAATTCATTTCTTTTTTACAATACACTATGTAAAGCATAAATTGAACAAATACTATTAATGATCTCTAACACTTCAATAGGGATTCTCACTCCCATTCCAGACCACCAATAGGTCATCTATATATCTTTTATAGCAGTAGTCAACTAGTGATAAATTCTCATTATCCATCAAATGTACTTCTTCCCACCATCCTAAATATAAATTGGCGTAGGTGGGTGTGAGACCCCCCAAACAAAGTCAGGGGATAAAATGGATATTGCATTCAAGATGAGGTGGTAATAGAATAACCAAATTGCTCAGACAAGAAACATATTATTAGTTATATAGACTAATTAGAATATAGTATCAGGATGTTTATTTAGTTGCTCATGTAGTAGTATGTATGTATATATGTATATTATATATATATATATATAGATATATAGATATATAGATATATAGATATATCCGTATCACGATTGCACTCCATCTATCATAATACTTGCCGGTGCTGTCCCAATTGTACAAATATAATGACAAAGCAGACGCATCACAGGTCTTAAAAACAAAGTTCAAAGAAGTAGTTTATGGTCAACATGTTTAACTATATCAGGCCATCATCAGGACTAATCAAACACAACAGCCACCCAGATTAAATAGCACCCCAAGGACCAACCCCAGAAACCAGTGCATAATAAACCCATAAAACCACAAACTACATATCCCATCGATCCATAGCTAAAACTATATACACAATATATTCAACATTAAAAATCTAATATCTAATGGTAGGTTACCTCACTGTCGAGAATGTAAGACAATCCCGGCAGATACAAAATACTTTCTTCTTTATATATATATATTACTAGCAAAAATACCCGTGCTTCGCAGCGGAGATGGATTGAAATAACGTTTTTAGTAAGAAAGCAAATAATGTATCAAGATGCTGTAATCACTCGGCACTAGATATATTAAAGAAAGACAATTCAATAAGCTTTACAATAATGCAACACTCATTAACTTTAATTTAATTATATATTTTTTATTCAACTATGAAATTTTGGTGAAAACAACCCCCACCACCCTCCGTCCGCCCCTAATACCCCCACTAATCCTCTCTGTCCACCCTCCAAACCCTTTCCCCTTACACCTCAGCCAGTCCCCGCACACACCCTAAATTTTTGGTAAAAATCGGTCAGCCGTTAGTGTGCAGGAGTTCAAAATTCTATCCCCCCTCCCATTCACCCCCACCCTAAAAAAATATTTTGTTAACCTTTTACTGGTAAAGGAGTATTGCATACCAAATTTGGTTGAAATCGGACCAACCAGTCTGTGCAATGTCAGATACTCACTGTTCAGGTGCAATGTCAGATACTCACGTTACAGGTGGAATTTCGAAACGAAACCTGCTTAACTTTTGTAAGTAAGGTGCAATGAATGAGCCTGCCAAATTTAAGCCGTCTGCCTCCACGGCAAGTTGGAGAATTAGTGATGATGAGTTAGTGATGAGTGAGTGGTGAGTGAGGAGTTTGCCTTTTTGACAAAACCTGCTTAACTTTTGTAAGTAAGGTGCAATGAATGAGCTGCAAATTTAAGCCGTCTGCCTCCACGGCAAGTAAGTTGGAGAATTAGTGATGAGTAGTGATGAGTGAGTGAGTGAGTGAGTGAGAGCTTTGCCTTTCGAAACGAAACCTGCTTAACTTTTGTAAGTAAGGTGCAATGAATGAGCCTGCCAAATTAATCCGTCTGCCTCCACGGCAAGTTGGAGAATTAGTGATGAGTGGGTGAGTGGTGAGTGAGTGAGTGAGGGCTTTGCCTTTTATTAGTATATATTAGTATATATATATATATATAAGAGTTAATTTCATCAATAATGAAGTAACTGTCTCATTTTATTTTATTATCTTCACCTAGTTTTCATAAAGGTTCATGAGCCGGAATAATAATGTGAGATATTTATATCTTTCAAATAATATCTTTCCAACTGATTCCTCATATATTATTGGTTACTGTATTATTGTATTTAATTTGTGTAATATTATTGTTACTAATATGTATGTTATAAAAATGTCTTTTAATTAAGGGTGAAACCTGTGGGTATGGGGAGTTGGTTAGGATGCCTATATCTACAAGGTCATATCTGGTCCAACTAAGGGGTACCTATGAGTAAGTGCTAGAGAAGCATGAAACATGTCAGAGTTCTTTTGTTTTTTTATGTAAAGAAATAAAGCTTATTCTTTTACTTACCTGTTTGGAGTGAACTGGTTCAGCTCATTTCCTGGTCAGTCTGGTTGAACATTCCCTTCTTGATTTTATGTTTCCCATAATGGCAAGCATTTGGTTAACTTGAATAGGGTACTAAAGAGTCATTCCAACTTTCCTTTGTGAATCTGTTTGTAATTCATATTCCCATTCCATGCAAGGGAATGGTATATATTATGCTTTTTGTATGCAGATTGTAAAATTGTAAAAAATGTAAAAAAAAAAATTCCTTCTGATGGAAATTCTCAAATTATACAATTTCCATTCTTAATAGGTCTTTTTATTCATGTTCCCAGTTTTCCTCATTCTATTGATTTAGATTTGGAAACAACATAATAAAAACCGTGGCATTGCTATGTTAAACATTCAGAGCATTTGCCCCGGATCTTTTGAAAGTGCCCGAATGGTTTAACGTAACTTACCCGTACAGGTGCCTCGAATCTCTTTTTCCCAGTAGTCCTTTGGGCTGTACGAGTACATCACCACGCATTCCGTCACGATGTCACCATGCATCTCAATGGACTATTGGGAACTGCTACTGGTAGCCATGGTTATTATTACATACTGGTAGCCAGGGCATTTCATACATAATGGTAGCCATGGACATTTCATCACATACTGGTAGCCATGGGCATTTCATTACATAATGGTAGCCATGGGCATTTCATTAATAATGGTAGCCATAGGCATGGAAGCCATGGCTAATAGTATATAATGAAATTGCCAGTTGGCTATCAGTATATAAGAAATTTCCAGTGTGCTACCAGTATGAATAAAAATGCCAATTTGCTACCAGTATATATTATATTGCTAGTTTGCCACCAGTTATATACTGAAATTGCTAGTTTGCTACCAGTATATTATGAAATGACAGTTTGCTACCAGTATATACTGAAATTCCAGCTTGCTACCAGAATATACTGAAATTGCCAGTTTGCTACCAGTAGAATGGAATACCTAGGGTGTGTGGCTTAATCTGGGTGGGGGAAGGGGGCACAGCCTAACATTTTGCTTGCTTGCAGTGGCACTGAGTGCCCAAAGAGCCCCATATACTTCTTGAACCCTAGAGACGACCCTGTGAAATTGCCAGTTGGCTACCAGTATATAATGAAATTTCCAGTGTGCTACCAGTATGTAATAAAAATGCCAATTTGCTACCAGTATATATTATAATTGCTAGTTTGCTACCAGTATACTGAAATTGCTAGTTTGCTACCAGTATATTATGAAAATGACAGTTTTCTACCAGTATATACTGAAATTTTCAGCTTGCTACCAGAATATAACTGAATTGCCAGTTTCTACCAGTAGAATGGAATACCTAGGGTGTGTGGCTTAATCTGGGTGGGGAAGGGGGCACAGCCAACATTTTTTGCTCTGCTGCAAGTGGCACTGAGTGCCCAAATAGCCCCATATCTTCTGAACCCTAGAGATGACCCTGAAATTGCCAGTGGCTACCAGTATATATGAAATTTCCAGTGTGCTACCAGTATGTAATAAAAATGGCCAATTTGCTACCAGTATATATTATAATTGCTAGTTTGCTACAGTATACTGAAATGCTAGTTTGCTACCAGTATATTATGAAAATTTCATAATATACTGGTAGCAAACTAGCAATTTCAGTATATACTGGTAGCAAACTAGCAATTATAATATATACTGGTAGCAAATTGGCATTTTTATTACATACTGGTAGCACACTGGAAATTTCATTATATACTGGTAGCCAACTGGCAATTTCAGGGTCGTCTCTAGGGTTCAAGAAGATATGGGGCTCTTTTGGGCACTCAGTGCCACTTGCAGCAGAGCAAAAAATGTTAGGCTGTGCCCCCTTCCCCACCCAGATTAAGCCACACACCCTAGGTATTCCATTCTACTGGTAGCAAACTGGCAAATTCAGTATATTCTGGTAGCAAGCTGGAAATTTCAGTATATACTGGTAGCAAACTGTCATTTTCATAATATACTGGTAGCAAACTAGCAATTTCAGTATATACTGGTTTTCATAATATACTGGTAGCAAACTAGCAATTTCAGTATATACTGGTAGCAAACTAGCAATTATAATATATACTGGTAGCAAATTGGCATTTTTATTACATACTGGTAGCACACTGGAAATTTCATTATATACTGGTAGCCAACTGGCAATTTCAGCACACTGGAAATTTCATTATATACTGGTAGCCAACTGGCAATTTCAGGGTCGTCTCTAGGGTTCAAGAAGATATGGGGCTCTTTTGGGCACTCAGTGCCACTTGCAGCAGAGCAAAAAATGTTAGGCTGTGCCCCCTTCCCCACCCAGATTAAGCCACACACCCTAGGTATTCCATTCTACTGGTAGCAAACTGGCAATTTCAGTATATTCTGGTAGCAAGCTGGAAATTTCAGTATATACTGGTAGCAAACTGTCATTTTCATAATATACTGGTAGCAAACTAGCAATTTCAGTATATACTGGT